>BMAW01018697.1:0-34974 GCA_019974015.1 Nephila pilipes | reverse complement strand
AAACAAAATTACAAGTTAATAGGATTTCGTGACATAATTCTTATCGAGACAATACCGGTCAATCCTAGACGTGTAATAACACATTTTCTGCATCGTTATTGAAACTGATCTAACAGAATGTTTACTTCAGTTTTCGACCAGTTTTATTTGAATTCTTTCCTATCTCTGTTTGTTCATTCAACTGACGTAGTCGATCGATTGTAAATTCATACGTTAACGGATAATAGTTTATTACCTTGCGTCAGAATTCTTTTATGTCTCTCAATTGTTCCTGAATCAAAATGGTTTTGCTTTCAAGTTTTCATGGAGTAATAAATTCTAAGTGATCAGAGCCTTTGGTATGTTGGTTACTTTAGAAGCATTCAATTAAAATAAATACAATATTAATAAAGATATAATGAACATTAACGTCAAAACTATTTTTGTATCAAAATTAGTGAAATTAAAAAAGTTTATCATAATACAAAAAGGTTTGATAACAGGATATGAAGCTTGGTAATTATGTAGTTATTTTCAAATATTACTTCAATAAAATGATTAATAAACGTTTTAGAGAAAATAATACTTTTATACATTGAAAATAAAACTTTTGATAGTGAAATTATTAATAGAATAAAAAAAACTGCACTCTGTAAAAAATTGGCTTTTAAATAAATAAATTAAAATGTATATTTTTAAAATATATTTAATTTTTCATGCATTTTTAACACTTAAATTTCATAAAGACTCGTAGCAAATGGTTACAATACTACAAAAGCTGGTAAATTGTTGCAATCAATTTTACAAGAGACTATCGATAATTTAAATAAGCCAGTTGTTACTAAAATAATACAGATATAACTAAACACATTCAAAATAAGGATATCTACTCAGTTTATAATTCTGATTTTGGAGAACTTAATTCCGTAAATATTGATGATCTTATACGTGTTTTTTTAAAGATTTTTAAGCAAAATAATTTTAATAATGTGTTATCTCTTATGAAAAAGAAAATTCATTAGTTCGATTAGCTCTTAAAAATTGTGTTAAAAGTTTAATGTGTGGTAAGAAATATTTTAAAAAATTAAAAGAGTACCACAAGGAGGATCTAACAATAACAATTTAGCCGATCTATATTTACATTTTTCTGAACAAAACTATGTAAACAAAAATGATTTTATTATTTTTATATATAGATGACCTAATCATCTAAAATTGTCATAGTAATTATGCAGACAACTCTAATCTTTTTTTTAACTTAAATATTTAAATTTAATTCATACAAATTATAACAATAATCAATTAGAATTTTTAGTTTTAAAACTGAAAATTCTAGATATCAAAATATACAGCAATATTTATATTAAAAAAAATTCCTATAAATTTCAAATTATTCAAGTTTCATTCCAGTATATTCCAGTTATATTCATCTATTCATTTATATAAATGTGATTTTAAATTTTATATAAAGTGTTAATAACTTAGGAAAATAAAAGTAAAAACCTTAAGAATTTCTTTGAAAATTGGATGGTATATACTTATCCAAATTAAAAAAAAAAAAAAACATTTCAGCATTAGATGGTTTTCCAACCTCGTGGAGTTAGAGAGCATTTGACCTTGGAGGGTCGACGTCGTTTCGAATCTTGGTCCATTCAATCCGTAGAAAAGCTGGCCAGTGGCTTTTTGTTGCCTCTTTACCCACCAGACCAAAATAAACGTCTCACTCGGGCTTTTTTAAAGCATTTTAGTTTCTGGTGTTTTTGTTGAAGAGAGCCGCTGCATGCTCCCCTTCCAATAGCATTGTGATAATACGAAAAGAAATATTCCAACTGATATTACTGCAATTGATATTCCTCCCCTCCCTGTTGCATTAAGTTTTTTGCTTTGAACAGTTCCCATTTGGTGTCATCGGCTGTATCCAGTTCAGTGGTGGGTCTCGTCGACACGTGCGCCGTAGTCGGAATATCACTGGTTGTAATTTTATAGCAGTTGTCTTGGTTACACGCAGAGGCAAATGTTTTGCTTCAGGAGCATATGCAAACAATAGTTCTAGGCTATGCTACCACCTAGTGTTCAAATCTGGGGTCCCCATTTCACCGCCTTGTGGTTTTCTATCCCGTTGAAGGGGGAGAGTAGTTAGACCTTGGAATGCAGATGGCGTTTCGTACTCTGGTCCAATGTGTCCAAAGAAAAGTTGACCGGCCGCTTTTTGCTGCGCTTTTACTAACTAGACGAAAAGAAGCGTCCCGCTCGGGCTAGTTATTAAGGCATTTTAACTTCTGGCGTTGTTTTTGAAGAGATCCGCTGCAGCATATTTACAGCTTGAAATTATCTGAATGATTTATTATTGGTTAATTTATTTGAATTCTGTTATACGTTCTATTGATATTTCATTTTAAAAATTAGATTATGGGATAAGCTACTTTAAAAAATATTTATTACAAATTTTTTTTTACTATGTACTAAAATAATTTACATTCATATCAATAATTGTGGATGCCAATTATGTAATATTTTTAAATCTGACTTGTTTATATAGTTTTCTCATTACTTTTAAATATGAATTTACTTTCTTTAATTTGCACACAAAATTTGGAATTCTTGATAATTTTATTACTTTATTTATTTTTACTAGACATATCAGTAATATGAGGTATTTTGATGATCGTCATATTGAAAAATTAGCTTAGGATGAGACAACGTTTTACTCTAAGTTATAATAATCTTATTTATATAAATATTTTTTTTAAATATTTTTGAAATTGGGAATATTTTCTTTGTAATAAAATTTCAAAAAGTTAAGTTAGAATAATGAGATATCATCCTTAAGTAAGTTTTATTTTTATTTCAAATTTAATTTTATGTTTATATCTTAATTCAATTGGTTTTGGTGTTAACCATTTTGTTATAAAGTAATTTGCTGGGTGGGATGGTTTGGATTCATAAAATATGTTTAACAACACATATCTGTCGAAAGTCAAACACTGCATTTCAAACAACTTAATTTTCATTTGTGACTTCTATAATATGTTTTTATAATATTTTACAATAAAATACATAAATTTTTGCTTATATATATATATATATATATATATATATATATATATATATAATTATATATTGCCATCTGGTTGTAGCTCAAAACTATGAAGTGCATTTTGACTGCGTTGTACAAACCTTTTCATTGGGCAGAAATCGTTTACAGAAAATATTCAGCGATCAAATAAATAAGTGATTTTTACATGTTTACATTTGACAGTTTCTATTGTGTATTTCTCTTGAACTAACTGATGGGGATTTTAATATGATGTTGTTTGAATTGAGAATCTCTTCCAATATATGAAATGTGACTTACGTAAATTAGAAGTGAATTACTGGAGTAATATGAAAATGATTGAGGGGAGGCATTTATAAGCAGCGAGACGTTTTATACAAGAGTTGATGGTGAAGAAGGAACGGAAGTTATAAACGAAGAAATTAAAATTGCGTCCACGCTGCCGAGAGTAGAGAGATTTAGGACCGAAATTAGTGAGGATCTATGTACTAGTAGTGAGTCAGACCCTCATTTCAAGTTCTACTTTGTATTCAGACCCTATTGATTCGCAAACTGTCAAGTAATATTCATAAGATAAATCTTTAGTTTAGGATGTGAGTAGGGATTATGACACAGGAGTGAGAGAGAGAGAGAGAGAGAGAGATAATAAACATCTGATGTTTTGATTACTATTAGAAATTTTTTTAGTTTGAAAAGGTAAGAGAAATAGATGGGTTTTTATACTTTATTCAGCGATAAGAAGAACTAAGTGATAGTAAAATTTAGTAACAGTTGTTTGTATGGTATTGTGAAATGTCGCCCTGGGATAAATGATATTTTGATCGCAAATGATTCATTTTTAGAAATGCCGAATTATTCTTTCTTTTCGTCTGTTTTTATGTAACAAGTATGTGTATAATGAGTTATTTATATGTAATGCAGATCAAGAGGAAAATAACACAGCGTCAATGCGTTACTTTTAAATTAAATAATTTATTTCGTAACGAGTATTAAAATTTTTAAAGCTTATAAAAAAAGGAAACTCAAGATTTAGTTTTAAGAATAAGTAACTCTTAATCGAGTATATTATGGAATAAATGAAGGCGAAAATGATAAATGCACAGTTATTCTCATTTTGAAGGAAATGGATTGAATTTATTGTTATGAACTGTAATAGCAAAATAAAGTTGGAACTGATTTCAGGAAGAATGCTCTGCAAATCGATCAAAAATTTCTTTAACTTAATAAATGAAAATAATAATAATAATAAATGAAATAAATGGAAAAAAAAATCAAAATTTTTATAGTGTATTTTTAGTAATATGATATTAAAAATTTCCGAACAAAAGCATCCTAGAATTAATGGTTTAAAAATTCACAGTTTTTATGATAAAAACCAAGATTCTTAAGCAATAAATGTATATTGTGTTTGCTGTATTTAATTGTTAATAATACCAACAATGAATACATAATTATACTAATTTATGCAGCAATTACATATCCCTTGTATTCAAATAATTCGTAAAGTAACTTGTGAGAAAAACAAAACTTTGTTTCTTGGATGCGAAGGTACTTATACTACATTTATAAAACTTCGGATTAACGTAAATCAAATAGAAAAATCAAATAATAAATTGAAGCATTTCTTGGATACAGCAATTTGTATAAAACATGAAAAAAATTCGAAACAAAGAAGTAAATAACTTTTCATTAAAAGCAAATGGGTTGTGGATTTTTAATAATATATGATTCCTGTTTCAGGATTCTGTTATAATTTTTACTTTTAACAAATAATATAATTGCAATAAAGGGCTGAACGTCTTTTAGACTTGTGGATAAAATAAATTGATATTAAAGAAACGAAGTTTTATGTTGAGTATTATTAACGAAAATTCATTCTTTTATCATTTTAGTCTAGCATCTATTTTTGATATAAAAAAAACACTGGAAGTCAATTATTCACTCCGTTGATCTGTTCCATGATATTTCTTAAATAATAAAAATTTATAATTTTGTAATTACTAGCATTAAATTCATGGGATTGTAATTTTTGAAACGAGTTTTCAAGCTAGTCTCATTAAAATCAAAACGAATCTTGTTCTTAAACTAGCATAAATTTTAAATTTGCATGTTATTATCAACATAATAGGCTTATTTTCTCTAAATTTGGAAGTAAACAAAAGATATCGGACACATAATCTAGATCATTCAGCAATAAATCATTGGGGGTTTGTGTTTTATATTTTATAACAATACTAATCATTGAAAGAAAGAAACTCTTTTACTTTACATAGTAAGTCCTTGTTAAAATTTTGTATTCATGTATAATAGGCTCAAGAAGCATACAATTTTAGAGTTTATATATATATATGTTTGCTAATTTTTAAAAAATATTTTTACTTTAAATTACTACTCGCTATAATTTTAAGCTTTTAGCACATTTATTTTATTTTTGTTCCTTTGTGCTAATTTTTTTCTTTCCTGAGTATTGGAATGGATTTTCCTGTACGATATTTTGACATACGGTTATTTCGGCGAAAGGTTTCATCTGAAATTAAAGTATCATTTTTGAAAATAACAACCAGCAATTTTTTTTTTATTTATGAAAAAGTATTTTATTAACAATTATTTTGTTCATTAAAATTGTTACGAAGAAAACTATAGTAGAGAGTAAAAATATTTTTGACGCAAATTTTATACAGAATTAAAGTTTTTCCTTCTACGGAAGTTAAAAGATCTAATCAAACAAGCCTATAACAGATGGGATCAATCTCCCCCCCCCCTTTTTTTTTTCTGAGTCAATTCTTGTAATATATTTTGAATAATCTATACTGGGATTTTTTTTTTTTTTTTTTTTTTTTTTTTTTTTTTTTTTTTTTTTTTTTTTTTTTTTTTGGGGGGGGGGGGGGTTTGTTGAAAATCATTTTATTCCAAGAATATCAAATGTAATATATTTTAAACATCAGATTTTTTTTTAAATTTTGCCTCATTGGCTCTTTTAAGAAACCAAAGAAGTTTGATTGTAAACATTAAGAATCACTTCAGTAATGCTCAGTGATTTTTAGTGTATGGAGCTTTTGTAATACGACGTAAACGAAGAATTTCTTAATGAATTGTTTATTTAAGAATGAAGTGAATATATGTAAACTGTTTATAATTATCAATACATCAGTGATATTTTAGAAGTGATAAAACAATATGAAAGGGTTTGAAATGCATTGAAGTTTTACTTTTTAAGAAGTTTTTTTTTATATAGTTTGAATTGAAATGATTTGTTGAAGACAGAATCTTAGTACAATAGAAAGGAAGAACTTGTCAATCTTACGTAAATGTATCTTATGTTAATCCTAAAAAATTTATAAAATATTTTTTTATAAAAGCATTTAATCAAAATTTATTAATGGATACCACAGTAAAATTTTTTCAATACAGAATTTGCTATCAAAAGATTTATTTAAAATCCAATACACCAACCTTGATGTATTTCTTTTTCTTTGAGTTATATCAGAATTTTTGAATCCAAAGAATTCAATATTTGTACTGAAGAAATTAGTCTCTTTATTTTATAGTTATGTAAATACTGATCATAATAATGTATAGGATTTAATGTTGTTATTTGCTTGAAATGTGAAGTCAAGTCCTCGACCATTATGCTTAAAACATTTTATTTAGCATTAATCCGATTGTTCTGAAAAACTTAATATTTCTCAGTTTTTTAGATTCACTTAAAAGTCTAATTATTTCTTCAAATGTGGGAATTATATCTGCAATTCAATTTTACGCAGAAATACCGAAAAAGAAATATAAAATATAAGTAATGAATTATTTATAAATAAAATATGAAATATTCCCTGCATTATTTTTAAATATTAATGCATTTATGCAATTATTCACCAACGAATTAATAAAAATTGCTTGGTAATGGTCTTTTGCGGAACAGAAGTTTCTTATTTATTTATTGACTGTTGAAAGAGTTCAAACACAGTTATAAATTAATTTGTAGCTTCCGCTTCAATTATAAGAAACATATAAGAATTAATTATTCATAAAATTAATGTAAATCAAAAACTTCTATTCTCTGATACCAGATCGTGAGATATGAAAACCCGGCCTCCAAACTATTTATTAATTTATTATAAGGGGATATTGATTTTTTCAAATAATAATATAGTTCAATATAATTATTATAAAGATAAATAGTATAATTATATGCATTTTACTAAATATTTTACGTATTTTATTTTATTAATTTATAAAACTTAATTGCAAGTAATAGCAATATAAGTTATATTATGCTTTAACGTTATTGCATTCTGAACTAATGCAATAACATTGTAACATAATATATTATAAATGTAATGAAATACATTTATATATTGTTTTATATATAGAAAGAGATTGAAAAACTGTGTAGAACGTGGTTGTTTTAAATGTATAATTCAGTTTTTGAAAGCGATGTAGTCGTGTCATTAAACTGGAATTAAGAGTTTAAGCCTTAGTTAACACGCATAGTTCATTATATTGATGTAATTATACAAATGATTATTTACATGCATAAATCATACACACATAGTAGCTAGCAACACAAAACGGACAACACTCGCGCAGTGTGATCAAAAGTGAATAGAATGTATCTGAATCTGCACCCCGAAAACACTACCTTATTTACATAATTTGAATGCTCAAGACGTTCCCGAAAAATCGTGAGATTGGAAGTGTATCTTGGTTGTTTATTTTCCATATGGAGTAATGTAGGAGTCTTCAACCTGGGTTCCCTGAAACTTTAACAGGGTGTTCCGCAAGTGATCTCTATTTCCTTAATCAAAGAGCCAAAATTTTAATAAGAATTTAATTTTTATAAAAGATCGAATTCTTAAAGGCAGTTTGTTTGTAAAAATAAATATAAATAATTATTTTAGGAATGAAATAAAATCTTAAATTTCGTAAAAGTCACGTTCTTCAATTACATTAATCGAGAAGCATCAAGTCACATATTCTCCAATCTTTGGATCAGCCGATATATTTCATATTGATATAACATATATATAGACCGGCACTCCGTTACAACTAAAATTTAGTCAAATTGATGTTAGGCACTTTTGGATTGACGTTAGAGAAGAATATCCTGTAAGTGCCAAAAGAACATTGAATCATCTAATGTCATTTGTTTCAACTTATGTATGCGAAAAATCTTTCTCTTTGTACCCTGAGACAAAAGAAAAATACAGAAACAGATTGGATGCTGAAGAGGACATTAGGTTACAGATTTCAACAATTATTCCAGACGTCAAAATATTTTGCAAAAATATGACGATAGAAAAAAAAAAATCACAGCCAAGTCATTAATTTTTTTTCTATATTTATGAATTTGTTATAATTTAAAATATTGCTGTTTTTATTCATTATTGGTAGAATGCATTTTAGAAAACCAAGAAAACGCCATTAGCCACCTTTCCATTCATTATCTGATTAAGATGTTTGTATTGCGATAAAATAAAGATGCAGTAATACTTTTGTTAATTTGAATAGAATAAAGCTTTGATATCCTATTTTTTCTACTCTTTGATCAAGAGTTTCCTTCAAGAAAACGGCAAGCTCAAAGGGCTTCCCAAAGTGTGAATGGTTGAATACCCCTGGTGCAATGTTACATCATCAAGATATTACAGTTACTGTTAATTTTTTGCCATTCCATTAAAAGAATATTTTAAAAAGTGCAATGTTTGAGATGATTTTAGACTTACACACACACACACATATATATATATATGCAATAAACGACTTTTTCTAAGAATTGTAAATATAAATATAAATAAGCTTCTTTTGCTGAGTGACTCTTTCTACAACTAGAGATTTAATATGTTGTTATTCCGTCTTGTATCACAGATTGCATCGCGTGGTGTGGCGCGGAAGTCAGGAAATTATTGTATTTTGTCTGGTATCGTCCTCGTCATTTGACCATCACCAGTGCGACATTAAAATCTAAACTAATGAAAAATTATTAAAATAGATATAAGGCTTTTGAAAAATCGGGACACTTTACCCTTGTTATAGGAAAGTTATTTTTTTTTCTGCAAACAATCTTTACAGATATGAATGCAAGAGATCATTCCCATAGTTTTGTTCCCTAATTCACAAGTAGTGAAGTTTCATTACAAAATGGATCGTTTAATCATTTCGTTTTAAATAGTATATTAAATCTTGTTATATTTTGAAAATAAAATGTTTCCCCATAAGCGTCAGCGCAATTTTACTGCAAAATAAATTATTATACTTTCCAAATGGACATGCAATGAACCATTATCAAGAATTTCAATTGATCAGTTGTTCTTAAATCTTTAGATAAAATTGCATCATTTAAGCAAATCTGTTAAAAATCTAATAGAAATTTACAAAAGAAAAGACCACAATTTAGTCGTTTAATGAATTAAAAAAAGGCGTGTTATGCTTCAGATGTAAGCAGCTGACTTTTATAATGAACATTATTATAATAAAGTACAAAAAACATAATGTAACTTCTTGCAACGTAACGTAATAACTTTTCTCATAGAAGCAAAGCATAAGAAATCCAATCCCACCGTTCATTCATGAGCAGGAGTTATGGGCTGACCTATTCTGCTTGCTCTTTGAATCTTGAGGTAACCACCCATATGCTTTGTTAATTGGGTGCTGCCATCTATATGTTAATAATTTATTGCATAATAGTGGAATTTATTTTACATGTTTTTATAAACCATAAAAGTCTCTCATTTCAATTTTTATTTTTTGTTGAAAACTACCCCTTTTTTTTCGAGAAACGTCTTTTTTTAACGCAGAACACATTTTTAAGATGGAGAATAATTGAATTAAAAAATTTGAGCGTCAAAAGAATGAAAGAGCTTTATCAATGTAAGTTGGGATGGAAATATTTTGTTATATCAGTTTGTTACCATAAAACAAATTCTA
Source organism: Nephila pilipes (assembly GCA_019974015.1). Lineage (NCBI taxonomy): Eukaryota > Metazoa > Arthropoda > Arachnida > Araneae > Nephilidae > Nephila > Nephila pilipes. The sequence continues at coordinate 25,019 of BMAW01018697.1, read as the reverse complement.
ATATATTCATTATTCACAAAGGATTAGTTAGAGAGTTAGACCCTAAGTCTCGCATCTACCGGCCATTTCGATTTTGTGAACGCGATGTTAATCCTTAAGCTACTGTTTTCTAAAAAACTGATACCGTTATCTATTGGTTGTAATAATACGGTTGAAGACGTCACCAAACCATTGCTTGTACAAACCAGTGGCGTGGTTCCTTCACATTCAGTTCTCTTTGGAGAAAAACTTCGACATCTTGTTAACTTGGACAATGTTTTAATCTACCGCAATATTGCGGTCTGTAGATAACGACTCCGCTTCCTAAGAAACCATAGCTTTAGAAACTTCTACTATCGCTCCCTTAAATCTATACTATTTCCTTCATTTGAAGGCAGAAAAGTGAACCCGGAAGAACAAAAACTAATGCAGGCTTATACGGATTTACATTTCAACACGATTTTGAAAGAAAAAAAAATTGGAATATTTTTAAAGACCGGAAAATCCACAAATGAATAACTAAAATAGGAGTAAAAATATTTTTGAAAAAATAGGAGAAGGAATTTAATTTTGCAAAACCTTTCATTATTATTATTATTTGCTTTGTCGGGTGCTCTTTTTCTTGGGGTTGGAATAGATAAAAGAATAAAGATTTGAGAACGATAGTAGGAATTCCTTTGGATTAACATTACGTTCACGAAATCAAAATGGCTGGTACGCGGGAACCTTAACTCATAATATTGGTAATTATAATACATGACAACAGATCTACGCGGGAGGAGGGTAAATCATTACAGAATATGCATAATAATAAAACGTAACAAAATGCGTGTGAACCTGGGTTAAAGGAATGAAAGTAAAAAAAAAAAGATAATGAAAATTAAAGTTGTAATCCTTTATTACTGAATAAATTTTTATACTCCTTCATAGCTTGAATTTTTAAGTTTAACAATGGTTTCCTACACTGTGTTGATGTTTGTTTGCGTCCTCCGAAGATTTATTATTTGTAACTGGATAATCATTTTTATTTCTAGAACGTGATGTGATTGTTTATTACCGTAGCACTCAGAAGCAACACGAGAGCTATTGACAACGAACCTCATAATTTTGAGCCTTGGTCTAATGATGAGGACGACACCTGATCTGGCAATACCTTCTTCCAAACCACGATAGTGGGATGAATTGGGACCTCAACCGGATTTAAAGTACATCAGCCTCGTTATATGTGGGGTCTTTAGTGGAATTAGGGTTCAAACCCACGACTCGACGAGAACCGCCGGCCGCGAGTCGATTATGACCACAAAGCTAGCGCGGCCACATTTCTAGAACGTAAAATGTGTAGAGTTCTATCATGTCTCTTTTCCTTTTTTTAAGGTATTGAGTTGGCCTTGTGGTTTCCTTTTCATTCGAGTCATCAGGGGTTTACCTTCTTTACGTAGGGCCCCAGTGATCTTTTCTTTCCCATTAGGTTTATTGCCTGTGGGAAGCACAGGTGACGCACCCGTGCAATACCTTAGTAATCCGTCTCTATTTTTGACCCTCCTGCTTGTCAATCAATTTTAATTTTTTTCCATTTTTCAAACGTCTAGATCACAATTACACCTTGTTTGGCGCAGCAATGTCATTTCAGGCTTTTCCGCCATTAAGCTACACCATGACTCACTCACCTCTTTCATTCTAAAATCTCTTCTCAATTCATTCACCAACCACTTTACAAATATGAAACAAAAAATAGTGTTTCATGCTTTTCTTGACATATTTTTTAAAGTCTTAACTGCTCAAACTTTAATCCCCAAAAGGCTGTTATTAATTATTTTCGTAATGAATGAATGTTTATTCATTATGCGACCGTTTGCAACAATCATTGGTGTTTTTTTCACGGGGGCCATAAACTTACATTTGTATCTTTGTTATGTCAAAAAAAGATTCATTTGTCTATACATAAAATGTCTCCGTGGTGAAACTTTCCGATTGCTTTAGGATTGATACATGTTTCCGCAACGGAACCTTTGGAACGTGAAAATGAACTAGCTAAAAAAAAAATTTTCTCAATCAGAAGTGTAAATGTGTTTAAAATATACTACAATAATACCAGGTCTTAAAAATGCGATTCCTGCGTTACAATTTTAGCCAAAAGGCTAAGTTCCCACCCTTCACATGAATCCTGTCCTTTTATGGATATGGGATTAAAATGAACCAAAATTCTGATTTGGGCTGGTGAAATTATGAAGCAAATGAAATATTTTACCAATCCAATTTCAATTACACTACGAGTATATTCTTTATATCAGACCCATAGAATGCAAGAGTAAAAATTCTAATTCATGTTTTCCTATCGAACATATTCTTCAATTACAACATGATATACTCAATGTTTCTAAAAGATGGAATAAATTTATTCTAATCAAATAAAAAAGAACACTTCAGCTGCATCTGGATTCTTAGCACGAGGCTGTGTTTCGCATGAATGGCAGACGATCGGTTCTACCGTCCTTGCTGCAGCACCCGAGAAGCGTCCTTGGCCTAAATGTTGGAAGCGACTGTAGCTTAGAAGGAAACAATGACTTCGTGCATAGCCTTCGACCCTCTTGAATGAGACGCTTTCTGTAGAAAAAGTGTACATGCAGATCTGATCTCGTGTCTTGTCTTAATAAAGGATTCTTTTTTTTTTCCTCTCTCTAAACTTCAATTAACGCCTCTAACTGAATTGAGAATGCTTTCTTCCAGTGCATTGTAAATGTGAGCCATCAATTAACTGATCTGGTCCATGTTCATTTCTTTTGCTATTTATCTCTTTTGGGTGGTGTTTGTAATTGATTGTTCCCGTGTCATAATAATAGGATGAGTGAAAAAAAAAAGCTAGAATATGGTATTGTTTTTATGCAAATTTGGTTTGTATTCTTAATTGCTTTACAGCTGCGAAGAATTCAAATCGCCATATTTGTGTTGGTATAAGATTAACTGTTTGTGCTCCGAAATTAAATTTCAGACAGAAAAGTCGGAATTTTCCTTTTGGAAAAAGAGATTATTTTTAAGTGAAAAGCTTATAAAGTTGCATATAAATGTCAAATTGTTCAGAAGCGATAAACGTACTTGAATAGTTTATTACCGCGATTGTGTGTGAATTTATTATTAAAACACATCGATATTAGAAAATTAATTTTGAGATGTAAAATTTTAATTCATTCCCAATTGTTTTATGAGTTTAAAATAGATTTTAAAAATCATTATATTTTCTAATAAATTGAACTATCAATTAGGGAAATGAGGTCGAATTTGAATAGTTGGACAACATTCTATTTCATTTGTGCTAAAGAATATGCAACTAAAAGAATATTTGTATTATTTATAAAACGTGACAGCATAAATATTTATTAAAATGTTTAATTATTTATCACAATGTCTCATTACTTGGTAAAGAAAGTTTAATTGATAAAAAATATACAAATGGACTTACAAAAAATATAAGTAAAGAAATCAAGTGAATAAAAGTTAAAAATTCTCAGTTCTCTTTCAAAATGGAAAAAATATATACGTATGTATCCGTAAAATCATGAAAAAAATACACCCTTCTTCCTACAGCTGAAAAGTCTCTTGTGAAAAATTTGCTTTGAGGATTGAAATACTTATTTTTAAAAATCTGAAAAATATTCCTGAGTCCTCGACTGAAACTGAAAGAATTTTAAAACCTTTTAATCTTTCAAATCTAAATTTACGTTTAAAAAGAATTAATTTTATTGAATAAGAATAAAATTAAGTAATCAAAATAAATAAAAATAATTTTTTAGAAAAAAAAAGTTAAAGATATACCACAATGATTAATAAGCTGCGTGAAGCAAATATAATCGTAAATAAAGTACTAAATTTAATATATGTAAATTAAAAAATCAAAAAATGAGTAAGAGGCATATTTTCAAAAGAGGAAGAGAATATTCAAATAACTTTTAATAAAAAGATGAGCTATTTTTCTAAGAGGGTGTGTTGTTAATGATAAGGTAATCTTTGTATTATATTTATTTCTGATGTTATATAAATAAAAGGAAAAGATCTTTATGTTATTGAAAAATTAATATTTACTTAAAAGCATGGTTTTAGTAAAGGCTATTACTAATATGACGAATCGATCATGTTTGAATAAAATTAAATGAAACGTATCTCAAAATAATAACTTTATCAAAATTAAATGTATATAAAAACTATATACAAAATGAAACTGCCATTCATTTACCCAAAATGTGAAAATTGACATGAAAGTTCCTCCTTGCGTTACTTCAACTTTTAGATCATTAGAACACATGCAAATACACAACACATTCTAGCATTGGAAATCATACAAAATAGTTTCTCTACCTTCAGTTACCTTTAACTTGCAAGTCACTAACAAAGGCGTAACATATCCCTTGACAAACCTCAGACCTTTCAAATCATACTTAATGGATTTAAAGTTAATAGAACCCCTTGTACAGTTTGTAGTGCTATGCAGTCATCCAACTCCATTTTAATGTCCCTATACCGTAGACTTTTATCTTAAAAAACCCATGATTAACTATAAAAAACAATGAATAAGAAATAAAATAAATAATAGAGATAGAAGCTTTGTAGAGACCATAGAGACTCACTGTACCAGTCAAAATTGTACAGAGGATATTACATAGGATTCAGTGAACACAACTGACCATTTGTTCTGTTTGGGTCGCATGATGATTAATTTTTTACTAATCCAATTCATAAAAATAAACTTTTCTGCAACTTCAAGGCATGCTACTAGCTCTAGATGGAAAATGGGGATTCTTAATATACATTATACGAAGTAATATTGTATATATATGTAGAATCCTAACTACAGAAAAGGGGTACATAACTCGTTTTAGAGATGTCTAGGGGTTTTCTGGATTCATTAACAAAGCGGATTTTTAGAAGATGACATTTAATTAAACCAGATATTATTGTACAGTATTTATTAAGTTAAAATAGAACTATTGTGTTCAAAGATTAAAGAGCTACCAGATCGCACGTCTTTCTCTGTTGGTCGCACTCTTCCATCTAGCTTGCGCTTGCCGTACTTGCGCCTCTCGTGCTTGCGCTTTTAACAAAAAAAAAAAAAAAAAAAAAAAAAAACAAGTAGGCCATCTAGTGTTGGAAGGCGTTTCAAAATGTAAAAATCCTACATATATACGTAAATACATATGTACAACATTCGCAGTAAGAGACACCCAACGGACCAGATACTTTGTTCTTCAAATAGAGGTGTCCTTATTAAGAGATAAATACATATACTATTCAAAGGGACCAACAGAATTGTTCTTAAATAGAGGTGTCCCTTACAAGAAGTATTACTGCATGTGCGTGTTAAATTTATCAAGTTTAAATCTAGTTTAAAGTGTTTCTAAACTAGTGAGAGAGAGGAAAACTACTTATAGTTTACGCACTTTTCCTATTCTAAAGTGTGGGACAAAGTGTTTAAATTATATTATCTACTTTTTTTGTTGTTCATTAATTCTTTTCTTTTCTCTTGTTATCTGCTATATTTTTTCGGTAACTTTGTACTTAACTAGTTTGTAATTTTTTAATTATTATTTTATTCATGCTTTGAATTAATATCATTAAGTGTAATTTTATTTCAGTAATTTTTTTTTCTTTATGATATTTTGTATGTTTTTAATTCTGGATAATATTTTGAATTTGAATGATTCAGTTAATTTGATAATTTACTGATTTTTTTCAATTAATTCTGTAGTACTTGTAGATTTTAGTTTTAATAAATTTTTAAATTTGTTTTGTTTTTAAAAGTTATAATTTGTAATTTATGGGTATGATTTTGCATGATTTAATATATATATATATATATATATATATATTATTTGCTTTATTATAAAGTACTTCAATAAGTCTCTGTAGGATAAATCTCTAATCTACAAATTTGCATACTAATCTTAAGAATTCTCGCATTCAATTTACTATGCTACACACAAACATGCATGGTACAAATTTTCTGAAATTCCCCAAAATTGGAAATTCTTGGAATAAATAAAAATATTTAGTATTTTAAGGTAATGCGGTGTATTTTCATAAAATTCAATTCATTATTATGTTAGGAATAATTGTTTCCTTATCATATCAATGCATGATTCGTTATTTATTAAGATATTTACAATCGTCAATAAACTTTCTTTTACGAGACGTAGTAACACTTTAGGGAGAATAAACATGCAAAGACCATAAGTCAAAAACATTAGTTTCAATCAAATGCAAAATGATGTTTTTTTACAATTCATAATGGCGCATAGGCTGTTCAATTCAAGAAGTAAATTATGCATAAAAAAGAATTTGATAGCCCTAAATGAACCTGGAAATATCCTCATAAATTACATGAAACTTTATATAAAGTCGATGGCCTTAGTTTCAGAACCTTTCTGATCCCTGAATGCTAATCACTTAGATCAACCATCTTCAAGGTTGTCTTCAAACGATCAGGACGATCATAAAAATTTTCGATCTCTTAATCAGATGATCCTTAAGATAATTATGTAGGTATTTGAACTATCATTATGCCATAGAAAATCTCAATAATTGTATCATCTAACTTTGGAATTGATTTTCTTTTTTATGAAGGCACTGACGACTTGTTTAAAATTCAGGTGTCTTTGCGATTACAGACAAAAGGTATTTGCTGTGCAATGATTGCTAATAAATTGATGGAATGATATTTCAGTATCAGCTGATATTCACAATGAATTTTCTGGGAATAATTAAAGAAAATCTGATTGAGCTCCTAACAATACTTTTGTTACTTAAAATTGTATTACCGTTGCGTAGAGAAAATCTTAAAATTGTACGAAATATTGCTTTATAGAAAATTTGTAAATGTACTCAGTTGTTCATGAGCATGCTGTTAATATTACAGTGAATCTCGATACAAAATAAGCTCCTGTTCTACAAATAAAAGCTTCTTAAATTTAAAAGACGATTACAGAAGTTAATTGCAGAATATATATATATTCCTATTAATTTTTTACTATAACTATAATTCCTATTAATTTTCACCATAATATATATATATATAATATATATATATATATATATATATATATATATATATATATTAACCATCGATCAATAACTCCGAGTCTTGGTGAAAACAACATTTTTGCAAAATTTTTTTGTATCAACATAACACCTTTTGTTAATCACCTTTTAAGGATTGATCAATCGTTCAACTTTTCCAAATCTTTTTTCCCTCCCAAAAAAAATTTTTTTTTTTTTTTTTTTTTTTTGCAAGAAATCTTTTTTGTTGCGATTAAATAGCGATAAACAGCTTTCTGAATCATCGACTCGTTGCTGCTTTTGTTCCATCGAAAGCAATCGCGGCACCCACTTGGAAAAAACCTTTTTCACTTCACTTCAAAAAACCTTTTTCCTGGTCCGATCGACTTAAAATTTTGACACGTTTCAAGCAAAGGTTAGTACTCTAGAAAGACCTGGTTACTGGTTTACTACGAGCGCCATCTCTGGGTTAGTCTCGGGAGTTATTGATCGATGTGTTATATATATATATATATATATTAGTTTCCTAAATTTTTCAATTCTTTCCTTTAAAATATAATGTTCATTCTTATTTCCTGATACGATTCCTTTTTTCTTTTTATTTTATTCAATCACACGTTCTTAAAATCTGCAATGTCAGCATTCTCCCCCGGTACAGACTTGTAGGGATGATCCCTACAAGACTTTAGGTCTACACTTAGATTCCCTTGAAGTCCCTCCATCCAAACCATGTGGTCTCTGACGTATATAGTGAAATTTCCCTGGTATAAAAACAGGAAGAAAGCGAAAAAAGCCCTCTTCCTCTCTCTGGCTCAGATACTCCTCTCTGATGATCATCTGAGATTTTTATTGTAGTTTCGCTTCGGCTTCTATGACCGAAATCCGACTAAAGTCTGCTACAATAAAATAAAACTTTATTTCGGTCATGTATTGAATGTTTCAATAATGTTGAACTAACACTTTATATCATTCGTGATATTTATATATATATTGATTAATTAATGTATGTAAAATATTGACGGGGATATATTTTCGGGAGTGCTCGAGAAATATTTTCAAATGAAACTTAAAGTAGAAGGATGGATTTATTCTCAAAGGGTTGTATATTGATGGGATTTTACAGCATGCGTAAAAATCTATTTTTGAAGAGACTCTTTCAAAAAAAAGAACCACTTTTGCAAAAAATTGGATAATAGTGGGGTTAATACATTTTGCTTTATCCAGATATTTTTATTCCGTCGTGTACAAGGCTGGTGTACATTAAATATGTCAGGCTCAAAATCAAACGTTGGGATGATGTGGAAGGTAGAAGATTTTAGTGTCAGCTTTGGTGTCGTCCTGATCACTTAACTGAAGCTCAACATTACAAGATATGTCGCCAATAGCCCTCGTGTTGCTTCCAACTGCGACGTTAATAAATAATCAATAGGTGAGTCGGGTATTTTTTTTTTTTTTTTATATCTCTGACAATATTGATAAGACCTCGGCAGCTGAGTAGGTCATGGCTACGAGCTCTCAGCAGGCATTGTCCGAGTCAGAGTCTTAATGTGCTACTAAAGACCCGTCATGTAGAGGGACTGATGCATGTTAAAAATGTCGAGAATCAAAGTCCTCACGTAGGGTTGGTTTGGAAGTTTGGAGAGGGGAGACACGAGACCAGGAATTTTTCTCGTCATCTTCTTGTCTGGCTCAACATTTTGTCGTACTTTGCCAGTAAACTTGTTATTTTTGAGTGAGACATTAATAAAAATCACTCTCTTACTCTTTTGAGCCTGCTACACTTCAGTATAATTTTAGTATTAAAGAAAAAATGTGTTGCGTTTCATTCTTAGATAAAATAGAGAAGTAAATTTAAAAATGCATCTACATGTGAGGTGCTTTTAAAAGTAATGATACAATTATTGAATGAGGAGATTAGTGGCTAGTATAGAATCAATTGTAAGTATAATAAATGCAGTCGTTATATAAGATTTGCCGAACTTACTGACCGCTTCGTCACGTACTTGTAAGTACGTAAGTACTTGTAGGGAAGGTATTACATCATTATATAACTAAATACAATTAAGAATGTATTTCTTGAATTTAATGAATCTCTGAACCTCAATTGTAAATATGATTTAATTTTAGTCGCAAATATATATCATATAAATGACAGTTAGCCTGCTAATTTTGAAATTTGACTACTATTTTTATTATATGAAAAACTTTAGTTAATTTTCCACTCTCGATGATTCCTTACTTTTCTTTGTATCCATCTTGTGTAAAATGATTTTGTGGGTTTTTTTCATGTTTTCACATCGTTATTAAACAGAGTATAAATATATATTTTATTTTCCATATTTACTTGCTATAATTAATTTAAGTATTAAATATATTGAACTTTTACCTGGCCTATATAATTTATCTACTCTAATATTAATGATTCCTTATAGATTCAAAAAAATTGTGTCTTAATGCTCATTCAGTTTTAGATTCAATAAAATATGCGTAAAATTCAGTTCATGTGTTCGGATTAAAACAACTGAAAGTATTTCCTGAAAGAAAGAATTGCAATTTAGGAACTTTTAGAGACTTCAGTATAAAATGTTTCGAGATATAAGTTGACTGAAAAGTAATTCTTAAAGCATAGAATTTTAAATATACTTATTTTATATTAAATTTATGCAAAAAGTTCATTAACTTTTAAGAGAGTAGAAGTAATTCAAAGAGAATATGATATTCCTGTTTTTGTTGGAAATATCGTTTTGCCGCTTTGATTGCAGAAAATAATCACGTTTGCTAGCATGGATGTTGAAACTGAGGTACCGACTCAGATATCGTTTTCGTCATTTGACCGTCATTCAAAATAACGAAGTTCGTTTCTAGTTGCCCTTGAATTTATCCGACTGCAACATTAATAAAAAAAAATCCCTCAAACCGAAACCAGAGTTCACGCACAAAAGAATTACATAATCTAAAATACATATGTACGTATCTCTCAGTTTTATGAATTAGGCGGATTAACAATATTTTGAAAATTTTACACGTTTTTAGATACTAGACACGAATATTAAAAGAATTTATGTCGTATGTATGCAATTCAAGATTGCCCAAATGCAACATAAACTTTTACTGTGACTACAGAAATCTAAAGCAACATTGGGTTCAACGGGCATCCGGATTGGCTAAATGCATCGTGCAAAGACAAGAACAGCATTGCTAAATATATTTTTTCTAAAGGATGGTTACTCAAAAAATGGAGACTTACTCTTATTGTGTTATTCTTAGGATTTCGATTCGAAGTTTTGTTATGAATGCATTTTTGCTATTTGATGTGGTACTTATTCCACGAAATACTGTCAACTATTGGAAATTTCAAAAGAATCGTGGAGGTTGAATGCTCTTTGTCGGAGTTTGACAGGCAAGGTTGAAAAAAAGAAGAGCATCATTTGCTTTTTTTCATTCAGAACTTTGAGAACATAAGTTACCGCTGCTGATTCTATATTTCTCGCATAAGTGTGTTGTAACACAAATTCTGAGTAGTCATTGCATAATGCTCAATTGTGATATTTATTGACGTGCTATTTGGCATGGACTGGAATCACACCGAAATCCAACTTACAAATCGATTGAAGATCAATAGAATCCTAGCGAGAAAAGTAATAAATACAAACATTCCATTTCAACCAATTGTTGGCAAGTTTATGAAAAAAATATTTGTATTCTCATTGTTTTTCCACATGTTAAGATTTAAATAAAAAATTTCGAGAGAAAAATAATGCAATCGATTTGAAGGGCTTATTTGAGATAATTAACTTGTCAGTGATAAAATAAACAGTTATTTTTCAAAATTATATTAATAGGTGATTACAAGGATGAATACTGCGTGTATACTGTTATTGAATACTGCATGTGCATGCGTGAATACTATATTTTGAATTTATATAGAAAAAAAAATCCATGGATTCTCGACGGATAAGCCTCATATATATATTAAGTCCATTCACAAAGTCAAACTTATGCAAAAATTTCGCTTAGAAATTAAAATAATATTAAAAGAAATGGAAGAAATGCAAATCAATACCAGTTCATAAGAATATCAAAATTGTTTAACTTTTTTTCTCTCCTAAATATGTTTTAGGTCCATAGTACATTAAGGCGCCTTCAAGACTGTATAAATATTTTGTTCTTTATTCGGTAGGTCTTATTATCACTATTATTTCTGTTATATCTGAAATCCAGATAATATCCCAATATGTTATTGGCTGCTTTAATTAACGTCGCATTTAGAAATTACGCGAGGACTTTTGACAGACTGCCCAAGGGACCGAGCTCACCCGTGGGATTTTGAGCTACAAACCGCACCCCCCCCCGAGACAAATTGGCGAATATTGGCTACGAATATTAATTTTCAACCTCAATCAAGTGACGAGGACGACATTTTAGCTGCCCCCTCCAATTTTCAAACTTTCATACCGCGCAATCGTGAAGATTTGGAGCCTCGACAGACTTAACGTGCATCAGCCCCGATACACGGCGGACTTGCGTTGCATCTGGACTCAAGCCCGCGACTCGACGGAAACAACGGTAGCTGCGAGCTCGTGATCACCAATATGCTAATAGATTAAAGTAATATTAAATTTCTTATGAGAATTGTTTCTATCCATTAAAATCTTTGAGAAAACATAAATTACAAAACAAAACTTTAACACTCAGGCGTAATGTTGGGCAAAATTGCTCCACAAAATAATTATCCATTTTGTGGTTTGTGTTATATTTTTAACATATTCGAACGCTAGCTTTCCAATAGCATAAAACATCTGATTTTAAAAAAAAAACATTAAATAATTAACGAATCAAACAATAGCATTTCAAAGAATGCTTGAAATGGTATTAGAATAATGCAAAATTAGTTTTTCGACTCAAATATTCCTTTTAAGAACTCCTCCCTGTTCAGACAGAAAGAAAGAAAACAATGAAAACGTGACATAAAACACGAAAAAATGGTTAATCCAAGGTTGTTTGTCATAGACTGAGCGGCAAAAGGTGTTTTTATCGGATCAATAGTCAATAGAAGGTCGAAAGACCAAAGGTGTAGTCACTTCAAATTGAATTATGCACAAATTGAATGATTATGAACGAAACAGAAATAAAATTATTTGCTAAAATAATTCTTTTATGAGTGTCTGACAGCTTTTCAAGTGGCAAAACTCGTAAATTTTTTTTTAATTTCCGTATAGTTCTATAGGTAATTGAAAAGTTATTTTTCCAATTCTTTTTTCACATCAACTGGTCTTGAATACATAACTGTATAATACACGCTGGTGAGAATTGCTAACTTTTACATTACACATATAGTGTCATCTGGCGTAAATTGATGTCTCAATTATTTTACTTCCTTATCAAATACGGGAAAATTCATGCCTGAGAGATAAAGATCTTCAGTATTGAACAGGAGAGTGCATTTATGATTAAGACATTATCATAAATTATTAAATTACATTGCTTATTTGGAATGTGTATATAACTGTCAAACAAATAATTTAATCAACATTTATTATTCTTTATAAAGTTATATTGTTAGTAAAGATCGTGATTGTTTATTAACATCGCATTGAGAAACAAACAGGAGGGTTATTGGCGGAATGGAATGGATAGGAATTGCTTGTTAACATCGCCTTGATGATAAACACGAGGGCTATTGGCGACGGACCTCGTAATTTCTTACATCTGTCAAATGATGAGGACGACACCTGAACTGGAACCTCGCTCTCCAAACTTCCACACCACGCCATCGGAAAGACTCGTGAACTCGACCTGATTTAGCGTGCATCAGTCCCGCTTCACGGATAAAGCTTTACAAAATGTATCCAGTTGACACAATGAAATTCTTTTATTATTTTAACGGATTCCATGAGTGCACTAAAATCTTTAAGTCATCCCAACCATTCTTCCCACCCTATGACCTTTGCAACGTTACAGGTAATTCATAAATTAAATTCGGACAATATTCAGGTATTATTTTGTTTGGATTCTCGCTCGCGTGGGTATCATGGATAATAAGAATGGGGGTAGGGCTGCTAAATCTGCACCCTGTACAATTTCTCCCACCATTCCATATTACGATAAGTTTAAATATATTAAAACAGCTGTTTATGACCACTGGCATGATCAATGGCACTTAGAAACGAATAATAAACTGCTTTATTTATACAATATTCAAACATTTCGCAAATTCTAGCCTGATAATTTCTTTTTTTTTTCTCTTTAATATAACCTCAAATAATAGAAGTATTATTAATTTTTTTATAATATTTCATTCATATGTATTTGAAAATTAAGATAATTATAATACTATTTTGTTGAATATTTGCATTCAATTCAAGTCTTTGTGTGTGTATGAATAGTCTTTACACTTGGATAATATGACAATGTATTTATTTTGGTTCAGTTTTCTTAGGGAAAATATAGTGTCCAATGTGATAAATTTTTATAACTGTTAAGGGGAACAAAAAGGGAAAAAAACTATACCCCAAATCAATTTTTAATTTATTACTGTATTAATAGTAGAAATATTTCCTTTTGAAGGGATATGTCATATTAATGAATAAATGGAAATGTGGCATTTTTTTTTAAGTTCTTCACAATCCGCTGTTAACTTCGGTTACTGCAGTAACTGAACACATTTTCAACCAACCTTAAATTTTGAACACTTATGTTTCCGTTTCTCAATATCTATGCGACACAATGGCTTAAAAATTTTATGGTACAATTTGTTACATCATATTTAATAATTTAACGCAGGTATTTGAAAAAAAAAATGTAAACTCTTTTCTTTTTAATTAAATGTCTTGAAAAAATTCATTTGAAACTGATTTTTGTAAAAACTCTCTATATTATTAATATGTTTGTTTGGAAGTAAATGAGATGGTAAAAAAAACACATGAAAGCATGAAAAAATTTCAAGGTCTTTTATTTCAGAAAAAAAGATATTTCTAACGAACTGATTTCTCTAATTCGAAAGAAAAAGAAAAAAAAAATTATAAAATATACCACATTATGTCTTATTCATCCTCTATTCTATTTGCATTCAATTCTGGGGCATCTTTGTTATATTGAGAATTATTTTAAATAAAAATTAGAAATTTTCAAATGTCCTATTACTGTGTTTGTAAATGAATGTTTCGTAGAAATCGATATGGCTGATTGAAAAACACCGAAACCTTTTTTAAATTCTTCAAATATTAAAGAAAAATCTTATTTTAAAAATGCATAGAGAAGTGCGTCCTAAATTGTTTCTAAAAGCTATATTTCAGCCTTTATGAAATGTTTTAGAAAATTTATTTGACAATGAAGGATCGAGATTTGAAAATAATGCATCCATTAGAGAGAGTTTATAGATATTTTTAATTGTTTATGCATTGAAGATTAATAAATTAATTACTTAATACATAAACGATTAATAAATTAAAGCATTAATGATTAATAAAAGTGAATTCTTTTTAATTAGTATTATTTAAGAGATGCTAATTTTTATTAATGGGAATTTTGTTTATCATGATATTAATATTGGTTAGATATCGGCAATCACACATTCTAAAAATGAAGATTCTATTATTAAAATATTTTCTTATTTGAAACTGGACTCGGTTGGTTTTGATAAATAGCTTTGGTAATTTATTTCTATGTTCATTGCCTTTCCTCTTTTTCAAAAGTTGATATATTTCTTCTTCTCCTACGCATTTTTAGTAAATGGGTTATTAAAATCAACTTTTTGTTCGCTTTTCCTTCTTTGTCTTTAAGCTTTGGAGATACCCTTATACGTGTGCCTGTGAACCACTCCCTCATGCCTTGTAATTCATGATTACCATCCTCGTAAATATGTCATTGCTTTTGAAAGTTTTTAATATATGCACCGTGTCGCCTTCAGATTGACAGCTTCGCTTTTGTATCGCGGTAAAAAATATACAAACATGCGTAATATGGAAATAAGAGGAAATTTTTAATCGTCTTAGGAGTAAGTTTATTTGTTACGAATTGCGCTTACCACGCCTTGTTGTAGTAAAAACAAGCTTTTTCTCTTTCATTATGTAAGGTTATCCAAATTTTAAATTATTATTTATACGCACACGTGTCTTTAGTTAAGTCGTAAGCCGATCGAAACACCATTTAATATTGTATTTGTTAACATTATATGAAAATGTTGCTCAAGGTTTATGTATTTATTAGCTTCCAATTTTATTTAAAATTGTTTTGTTGAGATTTGTGCACATTTTTCAAAATATGTATTAAAAGTTTTAAAAATTAAGAGATATTTTAAACTGTAGTTCATATAAAAGTTTGTTAGAGTTCAAAAAATATATTAATATTTACTACAATTTATTTGAATTTTTAATCAATGATAATAAACACTTTGTTATTATGTTATTAAGAAGCAGAAACAACAAATTTAATTTCATTTTTATATTTTATTTTTATGTTGATTTATTATTATTTAATTTTTATTCAAATAACACATAAATACTGAAGCAATACGACGTATATATATATTTTATTTTTTAAAAATTTTTTATTGAATTTAAATATATTTTCAACATTGTATTATTTTAATTTTATGATAATCCTTTCGTTTTTATTTGAAGGTCACTTCAGAGAGAGGAAAATTTTCCTGTTTGCTTTTTTAGTTCTAAAATGCTTCAAGGTGTTTTTAATGTCTGCTGTTACTTTCAAATATGAAAAATGCTTGAAGGTTAAACTCATTTGATTGAGATCAAATTTATGTTACATGAAAAAAAAATCTTAAAATAAATGTGAATAGTAGAAATTAAATATAATCAAAAGAAAAAAAAATTCCTAGGATTTTGTGATTTTTAGTTTTTGATTTTGCCTACAAATGCCACACATTTCATTTTCGAAACAGAGTAAAAGAAAAAGAGAAACTCACTTTACCTTTCTGCACTTCTCAGATTTTTTTTTCTATTTAATGGTATAAATATAAAAAATTATGCTTTAAAAACTGCGTTCGAGTCACGGATAGAGAACATGAAGTTTTAAGGCCATGTTAGCGTCAAGGGCAATTCAAATATAATCATTCAAACGTATTTTAATTTTTCAGAAAACTTCAGAAAATTTTATTTACTTATTACTAGTCGACAAAATTATAATCTGCTTATGATTAATTAACTGTTACCATTTATCATAAATGCTTATACGAATATTTCTTTACCCTATGAGATCATACCCACTTTCCTTTGATAATATTCCTCTACGGAAAGGGTGTCAAGCTGGCTCCCTGCGGACTTATGCAACTCTCTATTCGAGGAGCCGGCGATTATTTCAAGGTGGGCGTCATTTTGTATGACATAACATTAAGCATTATTCAGTTCGGACTAATTCATTTACGTTTAAGAGTTAAACTGTATAGTAAGGGTGTCAAATTCATTTTCAGACACAAACCAATTTATTTCAAATTAATGCCACTTTTAAATTAATACTAATTATCTACAATGACGTAATAGTATTTTTTTAATTATTTTCTTAATTCACCGTCATAGCAGGCGTACTATTCCTGTGTTGTAATCATATTATCCGTTTCATTTGTCCTTTTATTTGTTACTCCATTCACAAATCTAAATTTGAACTTATTTCAAGCGGTGATAAATTAATTAAAACAGCCAATTACGTTTCAAAATAGAGTTTATTAACTCTCAAATAAAAGGATGCTCTCAACTACAGTTCCCAATCCCTTGATGCGAGCACTAACAACTTCTATAGTATATCAAAGAATAGGCTTACTGGAATACATTGCGAGTAATTCCTTCCAAATAGTAAATGAATCAGCAAGCGTCGGGATGTAGTCTCCACAGATCAGGTCGACTCGCAAGACAATCATACGACTTCACGCGAACATTCTTTCTGTTACCGTTACCTTTTTTTCAATTCAATTCTCTGTCGTTTTTATACAACTTGATTATATCTATTCAATCCACATCCAAAACTTCTTAATTTGAGAAACCATGTTCAACTTGATTTTAAAGAAGTTGGAAAGTCAAATATAAAATCAGAATGAAACCTGATGTTAATTATGGGAAGTTCGCGATTAGCCGATGTTACATTACTTGTGTGATTTGGCATATATTATAGTTCTTATGTTGTTTATAGTAACTTTGTATGTTATCCAACTTTTCTATAATAATATCCAATTATATATAATCATTACATATCAACAGTTTATTCTATTATTTCATGTCACACAGGGAAAATAAAAACTCCCATTTCCACTTTTCTTGGTAATGCCTATGTTCGTTAGTCATTTTTCGTTTAATTTTACTATCACCTGTGGTTTCGATAAAGATATACTTAATGCAAGGGCCTAAAATAAACTAATAATTGTTAAAACAAAAAATAATAATAAATTTTTATAATAAAAATCAATGCTTCCAAGATATTCGTTGTGGACCGCCAATTTAATACGCTTGATGTATAGTAATGCTTAATATTTTTAATAATTTCGTACTTCTAAAAGCACAATAAGACAGCAATTACAAATCGTATTTTTAATTACCACTAGGGATGTGTGTGAGTTCTGTTAAGATTCATAAATAAAACACCATTCGGAAATAGCCTCTAAATAACAGTTTTTTACTTTTATGAATTCTGTTTTTGTAATTATTTCTTCTTGATATTTCTTATAAATGTTCAGTACGATGCAAAAACAATATCTTTCTCTTGTTAAGTTATTTACTGTAATCAACTGGTGATTTGAAATCATGATTATGTGATTGCATCAATAACATCCGTCTTCAACAAAATTTTTCTTTCCCGTTTTCATCCGGATGGTTATCCGTTGTTTTTATTGCTAATGTTTTTTTTTATGTTGTTGATAAACTGGAAAATAATTTGATAAAGATGCGAGTATTATTAAAGTTTTGAATTACTTAACAATTATTTAATTATTAAAAATTACCTTAACTTCGAAAAAGTTTACAATCATTGTTATTTTTGTGTGCAGAATATCATTTTCAGTAGCGGTCATGGTCACGAACTCTCGCCCGGCGTTTTTAACGTCGAAACGTGGATTCAACCCCTGATGTCATTTTGTCCCACAGTGCATCGGGACTGATGCACTTTAAATCTGTGGAGGTCCCAAGCTCTCCGGTTGGCGTGGTGTAGAAGTTCGGACCGAGAGATGAGAGAGCTCTAGTGTCGTCCTCGTCACTTTATCGGGGTCCAAAATTACGAGGTCCGTTGCCATTAGCCCTGGAGTTGCTTCCAAATGTGACGTGAATAAACAATGAATCATTTTCAGAGTCAATAAGTAAAAGACATTCTCTAGATTTAGTTCTTCCAATAGATATTCAATAATCTGCGGAATTCGAAAAGCAGATTTATAACACCTGAGTAATTTTATAAATATGTTCAGCGCATCCGCGAAATTCAGAAAAAGGCCCATGACTGGGAATAAATTTTATATCCCTGCTCCCCTGCTTATCCTATTTTGTTCCATGTGCCTATTTGTCAGAAAGGTATGTTTATTATATATAATAGGTATGAGGGAATAAAATTTACGTAAATTAATTAATTAAGCGGAAAAACAATTCAATTGAAAAGACATAATTCAATAATAAGTATGTTTCATCCTTAGTACATTAAATAATAATTCGTAAATAATTATTGATACACTAAATGATAATACTGGATAAAATATTTTCAGTGTATAAGAATTTTCTTGAATAAAATTTTATTTAATGCCATGACAATTCGAAAATTGTTGTTCCTCTTTTTGATAAAGAACATGAAACCGCTATACAGTATTCTAATAAACAGATGCAACTAATATTGTTGTCATTAATTTCATTCGCTTATAAAAGAAAAAAAATCCAAATGGAATTAAAAAATCATTGACAACAACAATAATGAAATGATTTTCCTCATCTAAATCATGAACTGTGTGAAATTTTTCTCCAAACAATCAAAGAGCAAAACTTTGATTAAGATCTCATGCCCCCGATTACGATTATAATGCTCAGTTACCGATTGCGATTATAAATGCGATTATAATTTTTTAAAATTTCACTAACATTACTGCCTCTGAAGAGCTAAAAAAATTATGAACTGATGTGCATAATTATACGCGTCTACAAGAAACTAAAAAATTCAGAAACGAAAGAGAGTGCTGATAAAAATGGATAGTAAAAATTGCGAAATTGTGTTTGCTACGGGATTCAGATCGATAAAATCCACATCCTCGATAAAAGAGTTCATTTTATCGCAAAGAGTTACGGAAGAAAACACTTAAAAGTAATGAACAATTATAAAATTTAAAGTAAATTATTAATGTAATTTTTTAATTATCTAATTTATGAAAAGAAATTTTTATTTATATTTTTATAATTTTAATGAGAGGGAAAATGCGCTTAACAATCCTATGTGTCTTAATACTAAGATAAAGCGTGAATTCACGCTTACCGAAAACGAGACATTGGTCCAATGGCGTTCCATCACATTGGCTTTGCAAACTCTCTTCTCGTGGCGGTCTATCTATAACTTTTAGATGGGGATTATTTCATGCAAAAATAAAAATTCATTTGTTAGTTATATTATTATTAACATTTTACAATCAAGCGTATTATTAGTAAAAATATATTCTTCCAAACAATATTGATGTAATTATTACATTCTCCTCATTATTTAAACAGAGCAACACCAATATATATATATATAGGATTTTCCAGCTAATTATCAAAGTATTAACTATATTTTTAAATGTATAGTAAAACCAGTTCCTCAGTTACTCGATAGATGGCAACACGAATCAGCGTCATGTGATAGCCCACGCAACGCCCCTATTCCGGAGCAAAACCGAGAAACGTTTAGTTCTCTCTCTCTCTTCTCTTTTCCTCTGCTCTTCTCTCGATGAAGCTGAACTCCGAACCCCAGCGCGCGCTCCAACGCCCTTGCCGACATGCGATAAAATTGGGCTGCCATCTATCCTCCTTCGATGAACTAGTTATTAGAAATATGCCAACTTGTACATAGCAGCTTTTGTAGATATTTTCCCTTCATCTCTCCTTCTAATAAACGAAGTAAAACAACTTCAAGCCTCATAACTTAATTGGTATTTAGTACGAAGTCATCACAGAATACGGGAATGGAATTACTCCCCTAGACAGACAGCCCTTTGCGTAAGAGCAAACCAGTGGAGATTCGGGATGTACAATATCACCCCCGGTCTACATATATATATATATATATATATATATATAAAATTTAGTTAATAAATTATATAAATTTACGCCAATCCGGCAATTCATTATTTTAGGGAATCATATTTAAAGTTTTTTTTATCTAACTATTGTCATTTAATTTGACTGGAAATTATTAATTATGCTTTCCTAATTTTCTGTCATCTCATAATGACATTTAAAAATTCCAACTGATTTATACGTATGAGCGGCGAAGGTCACCGAATCCACGATCTATGTAAGGATTTAACAAAACACTAAACAACTCTAGATACATTTAATTACAGCCTCTTGAATGTCACTTTATTTAATTACAGGTAATTGAGTGCAGTCTTATATAATAAATTACCTGATGCAGTCTTCCAGCAGAAAAAGACTCCCCAACCCTGATTTAAACTGTTCCTGATTTGAAGCTTTAAGAGGAAGAGTATAATAACAGGTACCATTTTTTGTTAAAATTATTTTTCATTTAATTTTTTTATCTTCGGGCTTATTTATTTTCCTTGGTGTATTAGATTATTTTCATCTATTGTTAAAGAGCGTAAAATGTAAATTTATTGATTTTGCATGGTATATTATGAAAGGAATTTTACTGCGCTTTATTATGTTTGATATAGTTTATTCTCGTAAGTTATTCAAAAAACTAAAAAGCATACTTGAATCAATGAAGTGATCCCTATTCCGCATGTTGTGATCTTCTCTTCATATCGGGCACCAATTTGTTTCAATCGCTTCAGAGACCAATTTACTGAGGTTTTATACATTCTGAATGAGTATATTTATTACATTGTGAGACCGTAAAATTAATAAACATCCAAAAAAAACGCGCGATTTTTTTAATTTTATTTTATCACGTTAAAATTCCATTTAATTCTACAGTATAAGAGACAAGGCACTAAATGCATGTTATATTTAAAAAAAAAATCGTTTTCCATACTTATCAAACTATTTTTGTTTAAAAAGTTATTAAAGCTATCTTTGATCATGTTAAAAAGCCAATAGAATATTTATATAGGTTCGTGTTGTTCAAATATATCCTGTTACCATACCATGTCTTAAAAATTTAAAAATATTATATAAATAATGTAATTTTTCACTTTCACACGATAAGTGAAAATTATATATATATATATATATATATATGTAGAATGGGGGTTGATGGAGATTGTTCATCCCGAATCTACGCTGGTTTGCTCTTACGCAGTGGGCTGGTTGTCTAGGGGGGTAATTTCGGATTCCATATAATGTTGTTGATGATATTCAAGGATGAAGCTTGCAGTAGTTTTACTCGTTTATTAGGAGAGATGATGAAGAATGATAAGTATTTACACAATGAAAAGTATTAGTAAGTTAACCAGTTCGTCAGATAAAGTTAGATGGCTGCCTCATTTAACCCATATTGGCGATGGGCACTGGAACGCGCTTGGGCGTTTGCAGTTTACTTCCGACGCGGGTAGCGAAGGAAAAGAAAAGCGGAGAAAGTGGCGGCAAAAAAGAGACGAGAGCGCGAAAACGAGCTTCACTCAGTTTTGTTCTCGGATAGGTGGCGCTGCATGAGCTTATCACATGACTCTGATTCGTGGCGACATCTATTGAGTATCGGAGGAACTGGTTTTACAGTAGATTGCAAAGATAAAATTAATTGCTTAATAATAATAATTGGATGGAAAATCCTACAGAGTTCGACCCCTCCAAATAGAGCTGGCCTCCAGCTATACTGGAATTTTCAAAACTTCACTAATTATACTTAATACTTTTCAAAATAACTAATAATACAAAATAACTAATAACACAATAATAGTAAAAAATTAATTTCAAAACCTTTCAATATTTTACATGGAGCAAAATATATAATCAATTTTTCTTATCACTTCACATTATAGGAATAATAAAAATTCTGATATAAAGCAGCATAAAATGTAAAAAAGCATATATAAAAAATGTAAATAACACAAGATAATATCTAATACATAAAAGAAAATAATACAGCATGAAATTAAATCAAACAAAATTCACCAAATAATAACTATGTTTGATATTTAAATGGGGTTAATAGAAAAATACTTTATCATATCTGTTTTCATATTGTGGAGCTGTATCATCTCCGCAATTTTTTTTTTCTTCTTCTTCTTCTTGTAAATCTTCCAATTCTCGGATTGTACTTCTTTATTCTTCGTAGCATCTTTTCTTTGTAACTCTGTTTTCCTCTTATATTTGTAAAATTGTAAGACTGAACTGGCGTATTCTGATGAGCTTGGGCATATGATGCCTTCTTTGAGCCATTCTTCTATCTGTTTATTTACTTTTTCTCTTTTCGTAAATGCTAATCGGCGTGGCGATTGACAAACTGGTTCATCATCTTTTAAAATAATTCTCGTGGTAACATCGGTGCTTGCCTTCTTTTCAGGCTTGTAGCTTACTATCATTTCCGTAAGTTCTTTTTTGATCTCGGGATCTCCTATGTGATTCAGTTCTACTTTTTCGACGTTTTCCGCTTGTATCTGCATTGAGAATGCTTGCTTTTCATATTTAACAAATTCTACACCATTCTCCGTGAAGTTGACTGATGCACGTTCTAAAATATCTAAACCTATGACTGCTTCGTACTTTAGTTTTGCTGTAGGCACTACATGCCAAGTTAGTGAATAGTTTTCTTCATCCATCTGAAATTCTTGTTCGAAAGATCCTATCGTTGTGACTTGAGCATCACCTATGCCTGTTAAGAGAATTTTGTCCTTCGCTAGTTTCGCTGGATCGATGATTCTTCTGCTGGTATTTTCTCGTAGTAGACTGACGGTACTTCCGGTGTCGATAAGCGCAGTAATTTTCTTGTTTCCAAACATTATTTCCTTGGTGCGTAGATTTTCTTGACTGATAGTGGCACATGTTGCCGTTGGCTTGCTTGTTTCTCTCGTGAAATTCGTAGTTCTCTTCGGCTGGCTTGTATTTAGCTCTTTCGCTGAATCGTTGAATCTTCTAAACCTGGAGTAATTCGTTTGAGCGTGATTAGAAACATTTGAATTCAAATACCTTTCTCTGCCGTGAGTTCGATTTTCGATCCGTCGATTTGAGTTTACGTGATTTCCTTCATAACTTCCGTGACTGGCTGATTGATCATCGTGATGTCGATTGTAATTAGTGGTTGCTGCAACTTTCCAACTTGATCTATCCTGCTCGAACTTTCGTGGCGATTCAAACTGACGAAATTGTTCTGAAGCTCTGAAATCTTGTTTTCCCCTAAAATGCGTATTAACTGGCTTTTGACTTAATGTTCTCCTGACGTCTTCATACTCTTCGAACTTTTCTGCTAATTCGGCTGGCGAATTTATCGTTGTCCATTCGTCTAGAAAATGTTGCTTAAAATCTGTAGGAGCTCTACGTTTCATTTGATCTGAGATGATCAGTTTCCTTAATTCTTCAAAAGATTCGATTTTTAACCCTGATGTCCATCCATCAAAATATGTTGCAAGTTCGTGATAAAAATCGGTCCAAGTGTGGCTATAAACTTTTTGATGCGTGGTAAATAACTGGCGAAACTTTTCCGGCGTTAATTTAAATCTTTTAAGTAGAAGTTCTTTTACGTGGTCGTAGTCGTTTGCTATCTCCTCTGGTTCACGTGCGATGATGTGAGAAATTTCGGACGGTAAGAGTCCTAAAAGATATGAAACCCAATGTTCTTTTGAAATTGTTAATCGTTGCACTTGACGTTCGAATAAGACTAAATATAAGCTAATATCTTCTTTAACTTCATATTTATGGAGAAATTTGGATATTTCCTTGCCTAGTAATTTCGAATGGTCGGTTTCGTCAACCGTTGAGTATAATTTGAGTTGATTCTCTAATTTTAATCGCTCTAGCTCAATTTCATGTTGATCTTGTCGTCGTTTCTCTTCTATAGCAAGGGTTTCTAGACGCAACTTTTCTTCAAATTCTTGTTTTCGTTGTGCTTCGGCAAGTGTTTCAAGGCGCAACTTTTCTTCAAATTCTTGTTTACGTTGTGCTTCGGCAAGTGTTTCAAGGCGCAACTTTTCTTCAATTTCTTCTTTCGTTTTTCGCTGTTCTATTATACTCGTAAACAAATTTTTAGTGAATTCCTCATCATATTCAGTATCTTTAGTGATTAAGTCCCTTAATTTCTTAACTGTCATTGAAGAATCAGGCTTTAGATCTAATTCTTTCGCTAGAATAAATATATCTTCCCGACGTCCTTTAGTGAGGTACGACATTTTAAAATTAATATGAGAATAGTTAAATAGAATCAATAAAATTGAAAATTTATACTCTAATCGTTTTTGCGTAATAACAACAAAAGTGATTTTAAAATGAAACACGATTATGGTGAATATCGTTTAATTAATTTTCTTAAATAAATGTACGTGTATCAAAATATATATCGAACACAATAATTAATGCAAGGATATTTGAAATAAATTGTGAAAATAATATTGCAATATAATTTGTTAAAGTACACCTTTTTTTCAAAAAAAAAGAATTATTTTTCATATCAATCTGAAATTCCTTAGTTAAAATTTTCCACAGAACTAAAACTAAACATTGTGAAAGAATATAAAGTAATTCAATTAGAACCAAAAAAATATTCAGACATACAGTGAAATAATCATAGAATAAAAAAAAACAAAGTCATCTATTTTGAGAATACACTTTCAATTTGCTTAATTTAGAATTCAAGAATCTGCCAAACCTATTTTTTAAAAGTAATAAGTTATCATTCATTGAGACTCAGTGAGACCAAACAGTTTGGGCGACACCGAA
>BMAW01018685.1:0-98968 GCA_019974015.1 Nephila pilipes | reverse complement strand
ATATATATATTGTATATATATATATATATATATATATATATATATAAGAAATAATGCACGTAACATCATGCAAATTTCAGGAATGATAGTGGTGATATGGATAGGCAAATGATTAAATTTGCACACGCATCTGATCACGTGGTACTCATTTTTGGAATATAAAGGCCAGCAACTTTCATTTTCATAAACAGTATCTGAAATTTTGCGTAGCATTTGCGACTTTCAAAGAAGCGTAGACAATGCCTCTGAGACTTCGGCGAGCTCAATACCATCATTTAACGACCGGGAACGTGTCCGTATTCTCGAACTCCCTGAATTGGATTTGTCGCTACGCACAATAGCAACTCGTGTCTGGCACAACGTGAGTACCATTTAACATTTTATCACACGATGGATTTAGGAAGGTTTACGTGCACTCCAAAGAGGAAGTGGTGCGCACAGGTCAGACTAAACAGGTCAGAGCGCACAAATCGGCTTGTTCGTCAGTTGATGGATCTGTGTCCTCCCAAACCATATGCAACTGATTGCATGAAGTACAGTTACGTGCACGGGTACTCGCAGGAGTACCATTGACCACTCAACACAAGGCTAGACACCTGACGTGGTGTTATCGTCATCGCATCTGGACCATCAAATGGCATATATTGTTGTATTTTATTACATTTTAAGAATACAAACATTGCTTTTTAGTTTATTCAAAATTTCATAGTTTCTACGTTAATACATTTTCTGAAGTTATTTTGAAATATTTCTATTAAAAAAACTGAGAAAACTGAGCTACTCTTGTAAATGGAACGATGGTAATTGAGTTAGTAGTTTCATTTTGTGCAACAATTTATCTACTCGCCAAGTCATTAGAAATAACTTTTGTAGGGAACAGATTAATATGTAAAGATTTTATTTTGTCTTTGTATCTTACGCCCAGAATAGTTAAAAACTTTCCAAAGATGTATTTCATTTAATAATTTATCATTTGCCTTAATACTTTTTGTTGTTAGAAGTTGGCATTGTTTCTATACTTCAGAAGCTTGTACGTTTTGAATGTTGAGAACAAGAGGGTGATCAAATAAGAAATAAGCTTAGATTCGGGTAAACAGCCAATATGTTTTATAAATTTTAGGTTCAGATATCATTGAAGTTAGAGTTACTTCTTACGAATAATAGTATTATCAGATTTATATTAGTTCAACATGAAGTGTTTTAGAATTTAATGACTTCGCTAAATTTACATTCAGAATATAAACGATTAAAATGGGTGAATCACAAGTAGAGTTCCTTTTTTATAATTTAAGATGAATATCTATAGTAAAATAGTTTATTCTTTTTTAAAGCGGATTTTTTTAAACAACAATGATAGTTTCATATGAATTAAAAGTGCATTAAAATCAATCACTGCCACTAGGTATCATTATATCGAATATTATATTTTAAGCCTACATGAACTATAATGTACATAATTTTTAATATGTACAGATTCATTAAATGCTTATAATGAAAAGATTTACAGAAATTTTAAGGAAAACTTTCATTATTAAGTATAACTTTCATATGATCATAGCATAACCTTCATATGATAAAAATATTTTTATGTGAATGAATAAATGAATGTCTACTCAATTTTTTTTATGAGACAAGATAGACAAACCCAAAAAGTTCATAGAAGTCTGAGTAAATTCCGTTTATTTACGGTTTGGTGAAAAATTTTCAGGCATCTTTACAATTTTGTTCTTCTGAAAGTTTAAATTAGTTTGTTGATTTTTTTAAGTGAGATATTATTAAAGTATGTTCAATGAATCTCTCCAATCAAAATTGTCCAGAAAAAACTAAAACAGCATACAAAATTATTTCAAAAACATATTTTTAATCAAGTAAGAATATATCAAAGTAACATTTCTTGTTTTTAGAGTAACTTCTAAACAATACCTTTTTTTTCATTTTATAAATTAATTTTCACCATACTAGTCTTTTTAATGTTAAAATTATAATTCATAGTTTTCTGGTTTTTGCTTTCAATTATCTTTATGAAAACAAGAAATAAACTCATTGACGTCTTATATATCAATGAATGAAGAAATTTAAGTAGAAAAAGTAGTAATTTGCAAAAGAGTAAAGTACGTAAATCTCTGAAGAGGAGTTAATGTACTTTCTATTAAAATTTATGACGAAGTAAAAAATCTTTTTTCATCTTTCGCTGAATACCTAAAAAGTTTTCCCGATACTCTTAGTTTCTGAACACTTCGAATAATCAAATAAACATTTTTTTTAACCTTCGAAAGTTGAATATCATAGTGTATTGATGTAATTCATCGGTGTGTTAATGATTTTTCCCCTCACCTATGCAAAGCGAGGATGTTTTCACGCATGCTAATGAGCCATTTTCAAATATTGAAGATATCTCGCTTTGATAAGAAGTTGTTTTAGATCTAAATTTATATTTAGATCAATAAAAAAAACTGAACATCTGAAACTGAACTGGCTTATTTAAATGCATTTTATTTTTGCTTGATTACTTAGAGTTCTTGGAGTACTTCTGAAGATATGCAGTTTTTCTTAAAATAATCAGAGAAAATTGTTAAGTTGTATAATGAGAATTTAGACTTTAAAAAATAAGTAAAAGTACAAAAATTACCGGAAAAGATTGACCAAAAAAAAATAGGAAGCGTTGAATATAAAAAGATAAATTTAGAAAGATTATTTATAACAAAAATCAAATAATTTTTGCGTTTTATTCGAATTCTTAAATTTATTGGTTTCCATGAAATGATAACGATAAAGAGCAAAGAGAAAAATAAAATCCAAGGGAATAATAACAAATTTTCTTTGTGGAAAATTGTAAAATAAAATTTCCAATATCAAAAGTTTTATTTGTTTTAGAGGTTTTCTAAGCTTTTAAGCTTCTGTTTTCAAAATTTTTTTTAATTAAATTCAGGTCATAGATCTGTAAAATTGTACTTGCTGATGAAATTATCGTCTTATTTAAGAAAAATGACGGATTTCAGATATGATTTAAAATAAGGAATTATTTTAACTTTATATCCAAAAAAATGTTTATGTTAAACCAGTAATATTTCTAATAATATGTTTTTTTAAATCTATGTTTGTAGATCATTTATCGATTTCGAAGAGTTTCTGATAATATGCAACATATAATACATTATTTTTGATATCGTCAATATCAGTTATTGCATAGGTATAAGTCTACTATTATATTTCATTTTGGTTTCTAATTGTTTTTATTCCTAAAAATCAATTCTTTGATAAGTATTTGTGATGGGAAATATTATTGTTTATAGAAAATCTCTCATTTTGGTCTTCTTCAAAAATTGCAATAAAATTTTTAAAAATGGTTACA
This sequence comes from Nephila pilipes, assembly GCA_019974015.1. NCBI lineage: Eukaryota > Metazoa > Arthropoda > Arachnida > Araneae > Nephilidae > Nephila > Nephila pilipes. Next base: position 95,616 of record BMAW01018685.1, on the reverse strand, counting down.
AATTATAACAAAATAATGAAGTTATGATAATTTGAAACAGTTTAAGCACTGAAATGAAGAATTAAATTTCACTTTGAGTAATTTATACATCATTACATCTATCATAGTACAATGAGGTATGAGAAAATTAAGACAACGACTGAGGAAATACCTTTTGTATTAGTATTCGTTTATACAATAGGTGGTAGTTAACCATTATTATCTATCGTTAATTTTACATCGCTTTAGATCTGTGATAATAGGGTAAGTAGAGTTGGGCCCTCGTGACTCATAATCAAGGAAGTGAGGGCATTATTTCATATCAAAGGATAAGAAATGGTAATAAGTGTTTGGAACCTATTCCGTTTGTAATAATCAGTGCAAAATCACATTAATTTTGTCATTTATAGTAGTTTCTTATTTTCCAATTCTCTTTTGATGCAACTTGAGTAATTTAAATGTTCAACTTTCTTATATCATAATAAGCAATAAAAGTTATTGGAACATAATCTAGATCTATTAAGGTATTGTAATATGAATTAAAATTAGTAATACAGACAAATATATTTTAAAAATAATATGATAATATAATTTGTTAAAAAAGTAATAATATATAGGAACATATATTCTGTAAGTAATAGGTTACCGATATTTATTACCAGACAGGAAATAATACGATGGAATCAATAACTTAAAAGTAACATTTTGGTACATCTCTTTAACCAATGGTTAAGTGTACGGGTCTCGTATTGCTAAGTAAATATCCTCAGGTAATGAAGCTGAGAGTTAATTTCTGTTAATAATATTGGCTGAATAATGATTTTACGCAAGTTAAATCTGTAGAATCTTAGTTTCTCACGGTGTAGTGGCATGCAAATAAATGGAGCGCTAACAAATGCGAAGTTCTTTATTAAGCAGTGATTCAAAATTATAAAGCCTCTTTGCAGTGTTTAGCGGATTTTTGATTAAAGCAGAAATAGTAAGTGGGAGATGTTTAAATGTTATGTGTCAAATCTCTTTGTGTAAGTCTCCATTCCCATGAAAATATTATCGTTTTCTGTTTAAATTAAATTTTAGATCTTAAATTACACTTAGTACTTATAGAGGGTGCTTATACATTTTTAGAATTATTCCGATAAAAAAATCATAAAATTCATATATTTTAGAGAAACCCTCCATCAACAGCACGTTATTTGAAATTAAAATTATTATTCGATATTTTCATATTAATTTTTTTTCCAAAATGGCTCATGTAAGTGAGTAATTGATGGATAAGTTTTTTTCTTTTTCCGAGGATAAGTATTTTTATTCCATAATTTAAAAAACGTTTCAAAACGCTTGGTATAAAAGTTTTCAGTGCTAAAGTATCTATATTACATTTTTGGTGAGAAAATTACTATAAAAAGCTTTTAAAGACAGCTTAATTTTTTAAAAAGTTATTTATTTACTTTTGGGATTCAATATTTAAGATAAATTAATTTAAAAGTAAATTTATTTCTCGACCAAACTGTAAATTTTAGCATAAATCAGTGATTCTGGCTTATTTAAAAGATTATGCAATGCATAAATTGAAAATACTATTGAAATTAGCTGATAACGTAACATTCTTGTTAAGGAAGAATTTTAAAATAAAGTAAGGAACGTCATAAATTTTAACTTTACTGATGAGAAATTTAAAAATAACAATATAAAATTTGAATTATGCCTTTAAAAGTCAATTGTACAAAAAAATGTAATCACTCGTTTTTAAGAACAAAATTTAATTATAAAATATATCTGATTAATTAAAAAAAACAACCAGAGTCGGATCAAATTTTATGTAGAAAAAAATATTTCTAATTAAAATTATGTCATCCTACAATTAAAAATTAATCCTAGTCTTGAGAGTTGCTTTTATTTATCAGCATACAAAGGACAGATTAAGTTACACAAAATAACTAGCATTCAATTGTATTAAAAGGATATCAGAATTTTTTCGATATTCAATGCGTCTCGCGTGACATGTAAATATAATGCAGAGCAAATAATTTCCATTTACTTCCATATTCTTGATCAGTGTGATTTTTTTTTACTTTTTAGATTAAGGATTTAATGAGAAGCAGCTTTGGGTTACTTACAGGTTTGATAAAGAAAATATAGGAAGACTTCTTAATTTTGACAGAGAAGGGTAATGTATTTCTATAATTTTTATCTTTATGTTTATTTAAGATTTGATGAGATGAGATGCGCGTAATGAAGAAATCTAAGAGATTTTGATCTTTAATCTATGTAAGTTTTATGCGATGAGAAGGCCATGACTCATTTTTTTCTGGAAAATTCCACCAAATAAGTTATTGAATGAAATAATAAATTGACTGAATAATTTCGATCATTGTAATATTCTTGTTTATTTTATTGTTTAAAGGAATTTCTGTATCATAAAGTGCATGGAATTTTCACGGAAGAAACATCTTTATATTTCACCGTTTCTGACATTTGTGAGGACAGGCCTTTGTGTAGGTTAAAAATTCGAAGTACAATCTTTTGAAAAACTTAACATAACTATAATTTTATGCAAAACAAACTCATCAGATGATGCAATATACGCCTGGATTGGTGTCATTTTTTTTGTTTTGGCATTGAGGCTTTTCATGTGAAATTTGGTGCATGCCATTTTGCTTAAAAGAGCACAAATTAAATTAGAGGCAAAAAAGCCCTGATCTTGCTTTCCAGGCGTATACTATATTTAAACTGAAATTTATTTAATGTTGCATAATAAGTGAATACTAGCTATTGTACACGGTCATTAAAAGTGGTTAATACGAATTCAAATTCCATATTCTTAAAAATAATAATAATTCCATATTTTAAAAAATACAGAATGGTAAGTAATACAGAATTCAAAGAAAACTGAAAGTTTTATACCATGAAAAACATATATCTCTCGTGTGTTCTTCGTGAAACTATTTCACGAAAGCTGTTTCAGAAGCTTTCAGTGAACTACCTCGCAGTTGGATGGGTCTCAGTTGATCAGATGACTTGATGTTACTCAGATGACTACTTAAGTCACTTGATAAGGCCCCATGAGATTTCTTTTTTGAATGTTTGTTAAAGATAAAGCGTATACATCACCATTACCTACAAATTTATGTGAACTGAAGCAATGGACTTCTGCTACTGCACAATCAATTCCAATGATACTTTAAAACGTGCTTGGCAGAAATTGACATTGCACGTGAAACTAAAGGAAGTTATATAGAACACTTGTAAAAAAACTTCTATATTTTCCTTTTGCATCATTTACGTATTACTTGCCATTCTGTGTTATTTAATTTTGAAAATATGAAATTTTGAAATCGGGTGAATCATTTTGCATAATCCTGTAAATGTACTCGTAAAATGATTAAAAAGCATGAACAACTCAAGCACCAATTATTAATATTTTGCTCCATTAATTAATTAAACTCAGTAAAATGTTTTAAGAAAACTTGTTTAATTTGATGCAAAGCAATATTTTTTAAGATATGCCTTCAAGGAATAACAAACTTCTCTTTTTATTAACAAAATACTTAAAATACTTTCGTTTTTTAATTTACGTATTTGAGTGGTAACTAAATTTATAAGAATGGTTATTTCCTGCAGCTTCGATGGGTTTGGAGGGAAAAAAAGGATGAATTTATAAGCAATTGCCCTGTGCAGCAAATTGTTTACTTTAATTCTAATCGAAGCAGACAAACCGGTACTCCGAAATCGAATTTCGCATCTGAATGGTTCTTTGAGATCGTTGTTCGAATTAGTCTAATTAAAACCAAATTGTTGTTAATCGCCCAATAAGTCACGAAATTGGGTTCAATTCAAATCGGTTGTTACTCAAATGAAAAAAGATATGAGTTATGTAAAGCAAAAATTATGAAGGAAAGCTGTGTTTCTTTAAGACAAATTACTTGAATTACAGTTGATGTTAAAGCTTGTTGATTACAATGCAATTCTATTTATATCATGTTTCTGCGGTATACATTCGAAGTTATTGAATCTATGTCAACCGAATCTTCAGGTTACATGTAGAAATATGTACATTAGAAAGGATAAATGGATAACAATATGGACATTATTATGAATGATGCAGTTTTAACTAAGATTTTACATTCAAATTGAATTTTACTTTCTCCTGTTCCATTACTGGTAAGAATACTTCTCTTTTAATATAACTTTTATTTGGGCTTACATAAAACGAGATAAAATTTGTTGTTTTGATTTTTAAAGTGATATCTCTCTTCCTCTAACTAATAAGAATTTTTTATAATTATGAGAAATCTTTCGGCGTAATATTCATTTAAAAGTTTCATTCTGCACAAGCAGTGCATGTTTTTATGCGTTGAAGATATATATAAAACTACATTTACACAAAATATGAATAAATTTTGTTATAAATGTACTTCTACATTGCTTTGAATTACTATAACACTGTAAATGTGTTGAAAATGGTGTCTATAGAAGTTTAATGTTGTACTGAAAATATCAAAATAGTAATGCAGTCTTACATATTTACTTTCTTATTAAAGAAATAATTTTCCGCTATGTTCACATTGAAATTAATGATAAAATTACACAAATGCAAAATATAATACCATTATAAATGTACTTTTACATTAACATGAGTTACGATAACGCCATAATTGTACTGTTGAATATGGTACTTACAGAACTTTATTTCTGTACTGGAAATATTAAAATAGCAGTGTTATAAGTTACAGATTTGCGTTCCTATTAAAAAGGAGGAATTTTCTTCTATTTTCATTTAATGTCTCTATTTTATTTAGCATTTAATGTTTAGTATTAATATCGCTTCGCTATATTAATTTGTTTCTTTTAAGAATAATTTAACTAAGTAATAAGATTATATACAATAATTATGAAGTAAATGTAAACAATTATCGCATTCATCTTAATTCTTTTTAATTCTGTAAGCCTTAGATTTATGTTTGCTGAAATTATTTTCTTTTTACAAATGCGTGTAATTCATTTCAGTAATGCAGACGAAAAATGGCATGATTCTATCGTTACTTGTAAAATAAATATAGAAATATGTTTTTAAGCAAGTTGTGGAAGCACTTCTTCTACCCGATTCTTGTGCCATAATACAGTCAAGTACCACTAACCCTAAAAGTCAATAACTTACGCAAGGACACACCAATCAAGTCCAACACAACTATTTATTTATAAATTGCTGTAATATAATGCCTAAGGAGTGTTCGTTCTCTTTGGAGGCCCTTGGATTAATCTACATATTCAAATAATATTACAATAATACACTTTTACCAAAACCTTTCCAGTTGAAGTTACTTTGATTTACTAAATCCTCAGCGACTGTTACCATCAGCAACAACTCTTGATATCACCGATCTCTTGCTAGGAATACACTCTGCGCTAGTCCCACTCGTCCTCCATCCTCTAAATTTCCCTTTTGCTTACAAAACGTCATATCTAAATCACTTCACTTTATTTCCACCTGTGGCAGGTCCGAACTGAATTAACAGAATCCTTTTTCTTTGGGTTGGGAAGAAATTGTTATTTCATGCAATCAATCTCAATTAAAGTCCCCAAGGTTAGTGAAGAGAAAATCGCTAACAGTCCAACGTCACAAGATTATTAATATAGTGCATCAGTTTGTATAAAATATCATTGTTATAAATTACCAATAATGATTCACGTTGCAGAAGAACAACTGCCAAGATATTTTTTAAGTAGCAAATTCAGAAAATAGTATAAATGCCCTCATTTTTTTCGTACGACAATCTTTAGTGGAGAGCTTAAATTACTGAGATTCTGTACTTTGTAACTCAAACATTGAGTCTTTCAAATTGAGAACAAAGATTAATTTAAACAATTTGATTGATTTTCGAGTGGAAATAGGCAATCTTTGATTATCTTCAATTTTTTTTTTGAGAAACGAAGTTTGTTTTCAAATGAATGGATTCATCTATAATCCAGTAATTTTTATTTTGGGTTTTTGAAAATCAATTTGGTCATATTGTTCTCTTTTTTATCGACTTGAATCATATTTTTACCTACGGAGAACCGCACTTTTCTTTAGAGGTGATATTAAGAATTGTTTTGAAGACTTCTTCTATGTCCTATCTTTTATTATACTTTTATTTAATTTCATCTCATCATAGTTGTTAGATTACATGCTTATTTCGAATAATTTTTGTTTAATTAAGCCATTTTCTATGTAATATACTCACTGCTCGTATCATAATTCTAGGATAAGTGACGGTTTATTTTGTATCTTACTTCTTGCAGTGACATTGAGATATGTTGTTACTGTCCATAGCAATCTGAATGACTAGTTATGCCCAGATACTAATATTATTTTTTCCTTTATAAAATTAATAATAAATGATAATTAAAAATTATTTCTGAAGAGTTGAATGAGACAAAAACGAATCATTTTCCTACCGTGGCAAAGTTTTCAAATAACTGGGAATATTGATAGTTAACCACAATGAGATAGGATAACAATCCCTAATTTAACTAAATTAATCTACATCAGCAATTTAATTATGATAAAAGGTAATGCCTCCAAAACAGAAATGCATAATTTATCGTAAGCATCATTGTACTAATGGTATTTATTAAGAACAAGTATTTTTCAAAATTGACATTTTGTGGTAATATTAATGAAGTTGTATTGACACCAAACTTTTGTCAGTGAAAAATGAGAGGTTCATTATATTTATACTTAAATATAAAAACTAGTAATAGCAGAGATCCGATAAAATATCTTGAACTGTTCTGAAACTATGTCACAGAGGTGGCCTCCTAGTAAAGCCACAACTAAAGTTTTGTAACCGTAACAGATATGTGGCCGAGCTGAAGAAATGGATCGAGCTGATCACTTCAACTGGAGACAGATGTTCTAGCAGGTTGCAGGCGGAATCGCTTCTTGTTACAATTGAAGTCTCTGCGGTTGGCTTCTATAGCATAATTTGATTTTTGATTTATATATGTATTTAGATTCCCCAACCTTTTTAAAATTATTTTTAACCTGTTTTATTTAATTTGCAAGTGTTTTTAAAATAAATTGTGTTATCTAAGTTCGGGACCACCTTTGTATCTAGAACTTACCGTCAGTCAAAGGAACTCATTTTTACTATAATAAACATAATTTTTCATGGCTACAATAATCATTGTCACTTTTACATCAACGTTTTTTAAACTGTGGTTTACTGTAATCAATCAAGATAGGAGGATTCAATATCCAATTGATGTTAACATATGCAAATATTTGAAGGTATGATCTTAATTATAAAAACAAGAAATAAATTTGTAATTGTTACTATAAGAAATTATTCTATAAGTCTTATGTACTTTACATCAATATAATATTCAAAATCAAAATTCCTTGAATTGTGCTTAAGTTAAATTGTTAAATTTTCAGTGAACTTATAGTAGTGAACTTATAGTTTCTAATTTTAAACAAAATTGCGAGTTGTCGTTGATCAAAAACATATGTAACATAGATGTAATCTAAAGGTTTGACTTAGCTTGTCTTGAATTAATGTCACTATATATCTACGTGAAAAATTGGCTAAAGATTTGGTTATTCTGATCCACAGTGAAAAAACGAAGACAATATGTGTACAGGCAATCTTACTCGCTTAACATTGTGCCCACATAAACTGAAGACTTGGAAGATCATTTGAATTCAATGTATAGGAGCCCCATTATTTCACATGATGAGTTAGCTCTTGGAGAACCCGGACCTGAAACTCAACTTAAACAACTTGATCAACTATGAATAGCTCTCACACTTATTATATCTCCGACCACGAAACATGCTGCCTTAACTGGCCTACAAGAGCAATTTTTAGAGAATAAAAATTTAAAAAAAGATTCTCCAATAAAAGGCTGAAAAATAAATAACATTTATATATTTTAGAAAAAAAATCATCAGTTGTTATTTTTAGCCAATACAATTTAAGTAGTTGTTATGAGAAGAGAATTTGAAGTTATTCAATCGGAAGTTACTTCATTAAGTACTTCAGTGTCATAAATAAGTGTGTGACACCCGACCCGGGCTTCATCTTGTGCCATCACTAGATTCAATTATTAAACACTACGACACAATTATTAAAAAAGACACTAGAACAATCTTTAAATAATTTATTAATATATATTTACTATGACAACAACTCCCTATGCTCTCCCGGGTAATATTTCTATTAGCCTCAAATTAGCCCACCAATAGTAATATAACAGACTCTTACCACTAATCCTTCCTCGACTGCAACTCAGACTCTGGATCAACTGTTGAGAACAACAGCAAAGTGACGTCTTATAGCAATCTTTAGTCTAACCCTTTAATTCAATCAGCGTATCTATAGCTTCAGCTTCACTTCTCCTACAGCCTCTCTCTTTCAACCTCTCTAATCCTTCAGCCTCTCTATTCCTTCAGTCTCTCTCTTTCTTCGGCCTCTCTTTCAGCATCTCTCGCTACTTTCAGTCGGAGTTTATATATTTCCTAACTCACCCACTTCACTTCATTTCTAACTGCTTTACATAATTACTCTACGTATTCACGTTTCATTTTTGGTTGGGCAAAGGTTGTTTAGCAAAATCAATCAATCTCAATTAAAAGTCCCCAAGGTTCGTGAAGAGAAACCGCGAATAGCCCAATGTCACAAGTGTTATTGCTAGAGATGCTTTTCTAGAATAATATTTAACTAAATACCGTAAGAAATTTGACATTAATTCGCATAACTACTGTAAATGTTCTAGAATAAGAAGAGGTAGATGTGTCCTTAAGAAGGCAGGCTTTCTTTTGATGATGCCAGAACTTTAAAAAAAAAGAGAGATCTTTTTTTGTTAAACAGATTTCACAGACTCTCAATGTAAGGGAAATCAGTACCCTGTGAGCAATGTTTGTGATTTTATATTCATAAGAATTTTTTTTATTCACCTTGTTTGAACACACGTAAAATATATATTTAAAAAAAAAAAACTTTATTTTTGGAACCAATTATTTAAAATTAAATTTTTTTTCCAGGATATTTCAACATTTGAAGATTAGTACTACTTCCACAAATATCAATATTTTAAAATTTTTTTTCTTTATTTTTAGAAGTGTTCTTTTCATTTCTAGCCATTTTCTTCTTATCAGAGGCTACGAAAAAGTAAAAGAACATATAACTCTATCTAATTTTAAAGATTTAAAAACTATCTATTATTCTAAATTTAATGCACAGAATTATCTTAAATATTATGCGAAATACAGAAAAAAAAATTCTAAATTTATTCTGATTACAAAAAATACTTTAGCATTTTACTACATGACCGTCATCAAAAAAGAAATCTGACAATTAGCAAATTTTAGTTTTGAAGGTCAAAGAAATAATTTAGAACACTGTTAAAGAAAATTTAAATAACTCTCTAAATAATATAGTTAAATCTAAGAAAAATTCTACATATATTTCGAAAAGTCAAGAAATAAAAATAAAGTAACTAATTTGTCTAATATTTGGACATTTTTTGGATAAAGTGTTCCTTTAGAATGAAAAATCAAAATAAGCTTTAACTTAAGGTAAACAAAATAGCTGAACAGAAAAAGGTAAGGTATGTGGTTTGGAACTAAATAATTCCTGAAGCTAGAAATTATCCTAAGTGTAAACCAACGTATTCTAGGTTAAGTACTTGTAATGCAATTCCACCAATCCCACAATTTATTTTTGTTTGTCATTCTATTTCCAAAATTCTTGTTATATCTGAAACATGCATGTCTCTTCTATGTAATGCGTTTCTTTTGTTCCCAAATGTCATTAGTGTGTTGAAAACTGAAGAATATAACATCCCACATGGAGACAAAGTTGAGGCGTTTTTGTACTGGACTTAGCAAGTTGGGACTTCCACCTCTGTCCAAAGATGGATGAGCATCTTAACAGATATAGTTTTCGTTCTGAAGACGAAGCGAAAGCTTCCATTTAAGCCTAGTGTCGTCAATCAACTACGGAATTCTTTTAGAATGGGTTTGCCCTAGCCATGTGTTAGGGCAGATGCGTGGAAAAGGATAAGGAATGTCAAAAAGTAAATAATGTATTACATAGAGGGTACATGTAGCTTACAGATACAACCAAAGAATGATGAATATTGGGTAAAAAACAAAAAAGTTAAGGCTATGGAGGCATTGCTTTTCAAACAAGTCTCGTACAATAAGGTAATCGGCTGTTTCCCTTTAGGAAAGTGAAATTCTCAAAAATCATTCGCTTCTCACTATTGCTTCTGAGATTGTCGTTATATACTAAACTATAAATAGAGTTCGCTTCAACTCTTTTCATATTTGATTATACAAGCTTTGGGATAAGAAACTGGACTCGTTGAAAGAATCGATAGAATAAAATGAAACCACTTTTACAAAAGAAGACAACTAAAAATATAAGAACAGATCTCTCTCACACACGCACAATCCTGTTTCTCGCTTCTCAACACATATGACTCTTAAAAGTATTGAGGGAAAACTAGATATACATTTATGCATGATGCATAGGAAGCTTTGAATCCTTTGTTGTTGATATCCCAGCTGATAATCTGCTGAAAATCAAGTGAATGAATATATCATAGCAGATTAGTACATTTCTGATATGAAAATTTTGTGATTAGTAGCTTTACAGGAATTTCGAGAATTGTTTTTTAAATGATTATAGTTTTTCGTATCTCAAACTCATATGGATAAACTATTTTTACTTTATATAAAATTTCATCCAAATATTCACTCGGCGAAAGATTCACAAATGTATTCTTTATATTAAACTTATGAGTAGTTCTAATTCCACTTTGAACCTAATAAAATGAAAAATACCTTTTATTAAAAAGCCTTAATTTTTCAGTATGGAAAGTTGTAAATGAGTTATCTTACTGAAAAAATAAATTGCACGCTTTTAAAGAGTTTTATAAATATTCAGCTTACTTTTTACTGGTTTTTGATTAACATCTCACTTATAAATAACACAAGGGCTATTGGCGTCGGACCTCGTAATTTCCTACCTCAATCAAGTGATGAGGAGTGACCTGAGTTGGTATTTTTTCTCTAAACTTATCTCCATTAGCAATAGGAGGACTTGGAGCCTTGACAGTTTTAACGTGTAAGCCTTGCTACATGACGGGTTTTTAGTGACATTAGAACTCGAATCCACGACTAAACGGAAATATTGTAGGCAACGTTTTCGATTATGACCACTAACCTACCACAACCACATACGTATATGACATTTGCTGTTTTGTGAGATGTAAATATTGCTACAGAATCCTTCGTTTTGAAATTTTTAAAGGAAAATAGTGTTTAAATTTGTAAAGTATTCAAACAAAACATACAAAACCTTATTTAAATATTTTTTTTGGTATTATTATACCTGATATTTTTATAAGTAATCTATTATTTACTTAAAAGTCTTTCCTTCTTCAAATAGTTTAGAAATGACCATGGAAAAATATTCAGGTTGTTTTGCTATTTAATTGCAAAAATTAATTTTCTAACTGATAAATTTTTGAGTTAAAATCTTCGAATATGAGCTATAATTGATTCAATTTGATCAATATATGTATTTATACATTTAGTTTTTCGTATGAATAACACACGACGTATGATATATATGCTGAAATTATGATTGCATCAGTAATAAGACATTGTGTAAGGATTTTATGCTTATTTATGTTGCCAAAAGTAATAGAAGTATGACACCTTCCTATAATTTACTTCAGCAGTCAATTTTAATTGCATAACTTCTTTAATACAATGCATCAACTTTATTAATGTATTCCTTCATTCATCACATTAATTTCATTCATACATTCATTAATACAGTACATTAACTTACATTAATTTCACAATCAAGTGAAGGGTACATCAGATAAATCTAAAATTAATTTATTTATTTAAGTTATCGACATTTGAAAATTCCTTCAATATTACTCTAAGTCTACTTTCCTAACCGAGCCTGAGAAAATGTTTGGAATTATAATCTAAGCTCTCTCGCACCGGATCACTCGAGTTCGAGTGAGAAATATCCCTGGTGTTTAGGATTCGAGAGATAAATCCTTGTCTCGCCTGCATAGACCCAAAAGGATCATTATTCAAAGTCAGTCTACTATCGAAATTCACTTGTTTCACCACAGTCTCTATCACCTATCAACTGTAGCCGCGGTAACCTAGTGGTCAAGGTCGCATACTCGCGGCCGGCATTTTTGTCGTCATTTAGTGAGTTCGAACACTGATACCTCTGAAGACCCAGGTATAACGAGGATGACGCCCTTTAAATCTGGATGAAGACCCTAATACTACTCTGGTGGAATGTGAAAATTTGGAGAGGGAGGTACCAGTTCATGGGTCATTATCGGCATTTGAGCGAGGTTGAAAATTAGGAGGTCCGTCATCAGTAGCCATCGTGTTGCTTCTTTGTGGGACGTTAACAATCACAAGCGCATTCACCAACAACCGATTACACATTTAAATATTCACATTTTTTCGTGGGTTATATTCAATCTAATCTGCATACGTCATGTTTCCTTTTATTGAGGCGAGATTTCATTTTAAATAATTCAAACAGAAAAGTCTCCAATCGCAATACCACTCTACGTCAAAAACAGATTTTACTTAAGTGTTTAATTACTTTTTGAAACACTTTGGTGCAGGGGTGGGCAAATAGAGACCCGCGGTCATATAGGGCCAGCTTCAATTTTTTTCGTTTTTGTGACCCGGCAAAATGGTCAGAAAAATCTGCCTTGAGCCAAGATTTCCTTCTCGTGCGTAAAATTATTCAAAGCAAAACTATATATATTTGAGAGGAAAATAGGTAAGGAAATTTTTATCATTTTCCTTTGTTGAGAAAAGTGAAAATTCCTGAAAGTGCTTCTGCTAAGATTAGAGATCATCTGTAGTGTACGAAGACGAAGTTACAAGATTTCAGGACTTTACGAAAATGTAGGTAAGAATTAATTCGTACTCACACAGTAACTGAGGAGCTGCAGTGTGAATTTATTGACATGCAGTCAGATTATACTGTGAAATAAATGTTTAATGCTGTGGCATTAGTTGCTTTTACAAATATTTTTCTGTTGAACTATTTCCATGTATGAAGAAATTTGTTGGGAAAGTATTCTCTATGTTTGGATCTATATATATTTGGGAGGAAAGTTTTTCTTACTTGAAGATTAACAAAAGTAATTATAGATTTTTTTTAAAGACATTAACTTACTGGCTGTGGTGACAATCTCTTCGAGCACATTCCCTCCTGATTTGAAAAAAATTGTACAAAAGTGTTATAGGTTATATTTGTCTTATTAAACTGATTTTAAAATTAAATGGGCTTGCAGCTACAGATGATATTAAACGAGAACAATAAATTAGTTGAATAAAATTTTCACTATTGAATTTAATAAATTACACTATAACAATAAAAAAAAGACGCACCGAGGAGTTTTCCCGATTGCGATGAAAATTGTTGGATGTGCAGAACATATATAGAAAACAAACGATTAAAATTTTAGAATAATCGACAGATGTACTTCAGGATTTGGCAGTTGCAAACGAAGGAAGTCAATAAGGCATTGGTCCAATTTTGGCCTAGATGCAAGCTATCACCCGGAGTGGCATAGGCTGATAAGTTTCCCAGATTGTGTCCTGTCTCGTGCCAAACTTTCTCCAACTGTTGGGATAAATCGTCAACATTATGGGATGATTGCATTCACCTTCCGCAATGCCCCCATTGTGCTCTATGGAGAGAAATCAGGTGACCCAGCTGACCAAGGAAGTGTAGGGAAAGCCTGCAGATAATTCATAGCAACACGTGCTATGTGCAACCGGGCATTATCTTGTTGAAAAGAACGTCCTGGGAGTCGCAAAAGGAACGGTAACACAACCAGTCGAAGAATGTCGTCTACATTCCGCTGTGCTGTCAATGTGCCAGAAATGACTACCAAAGAGGGCCGGCTATCAAAGATGATAGCACCCCTGACCATAAAGCCTTGTTTTGGGCCAGTGTGACGAGCGATAGTTAGGGCAGGATCCCACGCTGCTCTGGATGTCTCCTAGCAGGTCTGCGGTTTTCATTAGGTTAAAGTTGGAAACGGGACTCATCACTAAAGAATATATATGTCCCATGTCAGTGCAATTCCAAGTTGATTGAGCTCGACACCACTGTAATCGGACTTGACGGTGTACAGGCGTAACGGTTGTCTCGAGCTTAAATTCCGCTCTCTCAGTCGTCTGTTGAGGGTCAAGTTGGACACATGCATGCATGTCCCACAATGAATAGTTGATAACGACGAATCAGGTGCTGTAACAGCTGATCTAACTATCCCTATGTCTTCCCGTTCTGTTGTGGTCCTCAGTCAACCGCTGCCATCATAACGCTAATATCTGCCTCTTTTGATCCACTCTCGCCAACATCGTCTAATCGCCACATCACATCGACCAAGATATCGAGCGATTGTTTGATTCATCCAACCAGCCTCTTTCATTTCGATAGCGCGACTTTTTCAATCTCTGACATTTGCAAGTAATGAGCACGAATCTTCGGCAAGGCATTGTTACAGCCAGCGTAAGATATCCACAGTCGAAATGCAACCGAAATTTTAACCATCCAATTGAAAATCGCTCCTTATATATACCTGCTGAATGCGCAGTTACGATGCTCTAGAGTTCCCGCTATTCATTCTTTGGACACCAAGTTTAATCATTTGCATGTTCGCTCCCAATGCATTTGCATACGAAATTTCATTCCAATTGGGCAACTCCTTCATGCTCCGTTGTATTTTTTTTGTTATAGAGTGTATATTTATTCATTTTCATGATACAGTTTCTGAAATGCTAAGTTAACTAATGAATGTAATTATTTTAGAAATGAGAAACCCGCTACTAGCCTCTGCTTCCATAAAGTAGCCCCGTGCTAAAACAATTAACCACCGCTACTTTAGTAAGATCCTTTTATTACATTTAAATTTTTAACATATTTTTATTTAATTACTGATATACGAAAGCATGAAGTAAATGTTAATATTATATTTAACAAAATGTTTAATTCAATGAAATAAAATAATATTATTATACCTTAAATTAAAAATCATAATACGCTATTTAACAAAACCAACATTAATAGTTTGTTACATTTGAATATCAGCACAAATTTGTAAATAGCTTTTTTAAGAAATTTATCTTTCAGTAAAGCTCCTTTTATTCGTTCAAAATCGTTAAGAGACAAGAAAAAAAATATTGCAGTGTATACTTTAGTTTTATTGATGAGCAAGAGAACTTCCGTATTTTGAATAAATTTTTGAATATAAAAATTCAGGGAAAGAGAAATTACCATAACTTATCTTAAGTCTTATTCTGATCTTATAGTTCAAAACTTCAAATATAAATAAAAAGTAAAATAAATTTTTTTCCCGTTCAAAAATAGATAAAATTCACAAAAATAAAATCTTATATAAACTATAATCCCTATTTCCTCTTGTAAACACTATAATCCCAATTTACATTTTTTTCAAGTTTGCAGAAAGTGTGCCAATTTTAAGTAAGGGGAAGAAATAAAATATATTTACATTTTGCATAGCATTTTCCTTTGTTGTGTAAAGTTTTATCTGTCGCAGCAAAATAAATTTAAACATGAATATAAACAAAAAATAAAAAGTAAAGAAAAGATTGAAATTTTATGGAAGGAGAAGGAGATATTTGGTTACTAACCCAATTCTGTAGATGACTTTATTTCATACAAGCTTAATTTATATTTGTTATTTTAATTCTCTTAATTAAAATTTTAGCAAATTAGAGTATCGCATCCGCGCTATAATCTAATTGTTTTTGCGAGTTAACACACAAAACACTGTTTATAGGAAACATAATGCTACATAATACTTTCCTAAGTTTTATGGGTCCCTAAAATTTTTTTGCAGAGCCTTCAGGACCGAATATGTTTCTACAGCAGTTATTTATTTTAGTTGAAACACACAAACGATATTATTATGATAAATGTTATGATTCTTCTTTCTAATTAAATAAACTGCAATTATGAAACAGGTTTTTATTTAAGATATCCTTTTTGGAAAAGTAGTAAGATTTGAAAGGATGTACAGAAGGTTAACTTTAACATTTACAACCAAATTCCAAATCTACTGAATTTTGGGAAATTTATAGAAAACTAGACACCTAATTATGAAATTCTTTTTTTTTCCTTTGGGATGTTATTGACAAAGTGAACGAATTATTCGTTCCCGTCTGTGAGTTCTAACGGAAATTAAGAAAATATGGGCCTCGGTACAGTATTTTTAAAAAAACTTTTAAATGATTATTAATTACCACAGAACACATAAATTTAGAACGGAGTAATGACAGATGAAATTTACTTAAGATATAAGTATATATTATAAAAAAAATAATAAATTTATGTTCAAAAAATTTCTTAGTATCATAAATATCAAAGCTATTATTTATAATACATAGTAGGGAATAAATGTATAAACATGCTTAAATTTTAAATTCATTACTGTTATGATATCTGGACTTGAATTGCATAAGTTCTTTAATTTCAGATAACGCGTAGAAGGGACAGAAATTCACAAATATTTATAAAAAAAAAGTACTAGTACATTCACACTTAAAAAAGAACTATATGAAATCACACTTAAAAAATTTAAAAATAAGTATAAGTTTTTACTTGAAGTGAATAGAGAAATACACACACGCGCGCACGCACACACACATATATATAGTTTATAATTATTTCTTATGTATACTTTTATTTAATTCATTTCATATATTTACCTTAGTAATTTCTGTTTTTTTAAAAAATCTTTTAACTCATTAAGTCTTATAAATTGTATTGGTAATTACTTTTTTAAATTTAAATATTTTTTAATTCTAACGTTTAACTGTATATGGCAAAACTAGTAATAAATTTTCTGTTTATTATAGAGAGAAAGCGTTATTTATTCCTTAATTAATATTATTGCTTAGCTCTTGTGCAACGAGTTTCTTAGTAAGATTCTTATTCTCCTCAATATGTTTTTACAATCCTATTAGATTTCCGAATGAAATAATTTATTTCCTTAAACATTTATTATTATTAATTGTTTTTATACCTTTTTGATATTTTCGTAGCATTTTGTTTTCTTATTTTAGCAATTGTGCCTTGTTGTTATTAATTTTTGGGTTTTACCATTCTTAATTATTAAGTGATTATGCTGAGCAAGATGAGTGGATTGAATGATACTAAGTATAACCCACCTCACAGCCTATAATCTGTGAAAACATTTTAATTAATTTATTTTAATTCTTTCCTTTCTTCCCATTTTTCTTTGCTTTTTATATATGATATGCATTTATTTTTTCGTATGTATTAAGTGTTCTTTGTAGTTTTCTTCTCATATACCTTTTAGTCTTTTAAGAAAATAAATTTAACTTAGCATTATATTTTCTTTTGACTCATTATTTTTATGTTATCATCATGAATATGAATTTACCCTACTAATTCTAAACGTATTACAATTTGGTTGATTTTACTTAATAGAAAATTTAATTCTAATATAACGGTTACTTCTAAGAAATTATTTTCTTTTTCGTGATTAAGTATATATTGATATTATATAACTATTTATATATTGTTAAAGTTCCAAATAATCCTACAAAAATTTTCAAATAGTATTATAATTTTATTAATAATCACATAGAAAAGAATATAATTATTATTTAGAAAATAATATTATTTATATTGAAATTAATAATAGAATTACAGCTCTATATAAAAATAGGTGTACAAATAATAAAATTATATTCCCTCAGATATTTATTTTTCCAAATTTTCACACACCCCATTAAATTTAAAATTGTCATTAATTGTTATAACTCTAATATTATAATCAAAAGTAGGTGAAATATTACAAGATATTATCAATAAATTTAATAAAACTGTTGTCTTTAAAATTGAAGTTATTTTTAAAAAGGTAAAAAAAAGATTTATTTGCTATTCCTAGTTATAATTTTAAAGATCTGCACAGTTTCATAAACATAGTTGACATCGTTAAAGTATTGTTAATTATTTATGAGGACTAAAATGTTAATGCTGATAAATTTAAATCTTTAGTTAACATTGGACTGATAGAAAGCTATATATTTAACATAAAGATAAAAATTTAAACACATTAATGGTATTCTCTAAGTTAGAACTAGGAATAACAGTTTGGTGAATTTTTTTTTACATTATTATGAACATAACTAGATAGATAATGATAATTTTACTACATTTAGTTTCATTGATGATCTCTACTTGCTGTGCTTTATAATAAATCTCCTGAAGATAAAAGTAAATTATCTTTTTATCAAACATATTTAAATCTAATTCAAACTGATATTAGCAAAAATAAAGCGGACCATATAGTCATACAATTGAAAAATTATAGTAATTATTAGAAATATTTATGCACAAAGAGATATTATAATATATTCATATTAATAAAGTACCCTTTTGGAGTAACTGTTAAAATATTTCTATTTTTATAAATATTATTATGAATTATATTATTAAAAATAGTCTATTAAATTATAAAATAATAATTAACACGTCAATTGAAAAGTCCCCGGCCTACCATAGTAAAACACATTTTTTTGGCAAAATTAGTTTTTTTTATTCAACATAATTCCCTTCAAGGATGATACACTAATTATAGCGACCCTCCAACTTTTCGATACCATTTTTGTAGTATGATTTGTCCTTTGCTTCAAAATAGGCCTCAGTTTCGGCGATCACCTCTTCATTCGACGAAAATTTCTTCCCAGCGAGCATTCTTTTGAGATCTGAGAACAGGAAATAGTCGCTGGGGGGCCAGATCTGGAGAATACGGTGGATGAGGAAGCAATTCGAAGCCCAATTCATGGATTTTTGCCATCGTTTTCACTGACTTGTGACACGGTGCATTGTCTTGGTGGAGCAGCACTTTCTTTTTCTTCAAATGCGGCCGTTTTTCGGCGATTTCGTCCTTCAAACGGTCCAATAACGCTATGTAATAGTCGCTGTTGATGGTCCTTCCTTTTTCAAGTTAGTCAATGAAAATTATTCCAAGCGCATCCCAAAATACAGACGCCATAACCTTGCCAGTCGACTGTTGCGTTTCCCCACGCTTTGGAGCGGGTTCATCGTGTGCAGTCCTCTCACTCGGATGACTGTCGATTGGACTTCGGAGTGAAATGATGGAGCCATGTTTCATCCATTGTCACATATCGACGCAAAAACTCGGATTTATTACGCTTGATCATCTTCAAACACTGCTCCGAATCGTAGTTGTTTTTGGTCAAAAGTGAGCTCGCGTGGCACCCACTATGCACAGAGCTTTCTCATACCCAAATATTCGTGAATGATATGATGTACACGTTCAGTTGATATCTTTAGAGTGTCTGCTATTTCATTCAATTTCAATTCACGGTCATTCAAAATCATTTTGTGGATTTTTTTAATGTTTTCGTCGGTAACAATCTCTTTTGGGCGTTCACCGTCTTCGGTGCTCATTTCACCACGTCTAAACTTAGCATACCAATCCTTGAGGGTTGATTTTCCTGAGGCAGTGTCCGGAAACTCGGCATCAAGCCAAGTTTTTGCTTCAACTGTATTTTTTCCCTTCAAAAAGCAATATTTAATCAACACGCGAAATTCCTTTTTATCTATTTTTTTCACAATAACAAAAGTTGCTTCACTCAAAATCCTATAATTCACAAACTAATGATCCGACCGCTGTCGAATTTATACACGCACCTTTTGAGAGTCAGGGCTAACTAAAAAACATATGGATTTAATTCTAGTAGCGCAATCTATGTGTCAGGATGGGGACTTTCAATTGATCTGTTATTAAAAGTTTATCACATGGTACACTATTGCAAATTATCATCCCATTAATTATACTAATAAACATTAAAAATATAAAAATATATTAAATACACACACATATACGTATATCAAGATATATATATATATATATATATATATATATATATGTGTGTGTGTATATATATATATTTGTGTGTGTGTTAGTATATATATATATATATATATATATATGCGTGTATGTTTGTGTGTTAATAAGTTTTTGGTACATAAATTCCATTTGTTTTTGAATATTTTAGAGGTAGTATTTATTATAATAGTTTTATAATTATAATGTTAGGTTTAATTAATTTTTTAAAAAGGTCATTTTTAATTGTAAACTGAACTCTCAGATGAGCGATACATGTACCTCTTTAATGATTTTTGTAAATGTTATTTAGACCTGCTGTTTTAATACGTCTAAATAACATTATATTTTCTGTAAAAATTCTTATTGACTGTAAAAATTATCTGTGTTTATTAAAGTAAAAATTATTAACATTTATTTTGATATTTTTTGTATAGGATTTTCATATAAATTTTCAATTTGTCAGTCAAAGTATACTTTATAAGTTTCTGTACTTGTGTATAGAAAAATCATCAGCAAACGAATTCATTTTAAACAGCATTTTATAATCACTTGTTTCAAGATCAAAATTAGAATAATATGTATATCAAACAGTTTTGAATATTAAAATGATTGAATAAATTTAATGCAAAAAGGTAACATATTAGATTAACATTAGAAAAAATTCGAATTTATTTTACAAAATCAGATTGATGATTTTGGAATAATCCACAGTCGTTCCTTTTAAAAGTTTGCATAGTACAATCGAAGATTACGTCACGAATTGTTTTAGAATTCCAAACACAAACTGGCTACGGTTAGCAGGCGTTTCTGTTTGTCGCACTAGGTAGTTTGCATTAGTATTAAATGTGAAGTTCGTTATTGCATGAGGCTGAATAAAATGAAGTTTTTTTCTTTTGAATTATATTTATTTCGAAGAATTTGCCGAATATTTTGGACTTATATTTTGGTGAGAACTCACAAGAGTTGTCTTTGGTTTACATTTAGCTTTTCTGGGCTTGTTTCTTTCCAAATTTGACCACTGCTAAGTATTACTTATAACAAAAGTAAATTACTATAAAATTTATTATTTTATTATCGATTAAGTTATTCATTCACTGATTAGTTTAACAAACAAAATCATTTCGATTAGCTAAATATTTTTCCTTTATAAATTGTAATTTTAAAGTCAGGGTCCGGTTTATTCAAAATTTTTTTTGTTATATCGCTAACCCTTTTTATCTCATTTTCTCATTCGTTACACTTGTTTAATACCACTAAATCTATTTTGTGTTGTTTCATCTATTATTATTCTTAAAAAAAGGAAGAAATCATGCATATTTATGAAGATATATTATTAAATATATTTTCATTGGTCTGTCTTCGAAAGGTTATTTTTATAGCATACAAACCATTTTGCTTAACCTCTTAGCAGTTTAGCCCGTACCGCACGCGGGTGGCACATTCTGAGCACAGAGTGATCTGCCCCTTTGTAAAGTGGGCCTCATATTTTCAAAGTTTCAGGTTTCTGATTATCTCGAATAATTTATTCCCGTTTACTTTTTAACTCGTAGATGACATTACTGATGCGCAGAATAGATTTTCTTATTATTTTTTTTTAATTATTAATTATTTTCGAGTTTTGATTCGATGTGAAGAGTGCGCTTTCGCTTAAGATTAACATATACGTAAACGAAATTTTCATGAATTAAAATACTGTACATTACATTTCATGGAAGTTTCATTTATGTAAGCTTTGAAAAAGAAATATTAGATTTCTATGTATTTTTATGAAAAATTAATAACTGATCTTTAAAATTTTATTTATATAGTTTACATTCTTCAATTTTTGTGGGAATTAAAAATGAATGATCCTGAAAAAAGCAACTGTGATTGCAAAATTTCTGACCACAGCGACTATGAATATTTTCTAAAGGAATTTGGAAGTTTTCAGATTTTTACAGATCTTCTAATGATGGAGAAACAAGTTGTATGATGATTTCAACGAAGTTTGGATTTTTAGCGAAATTGATGAGCAAAATCGTCTAACTGCTTCATCAAGACTCCTATTTTTACTCGTAGGATTCCATTCATTCACATGAATTATTCATTTATTGAACGAAACTTCAAATGAAGGAAAATACATTTATTATTCATATTATGGTCATTAAAAAAAACCAACATTAAAGGGAGAAAGAATTCATGTAATTCTATTTATATAGTAATTTTGGGCCAATGAATGATTATTTACATGGATTTTGGCCAAAAATGTAATTTTCTTAAATAATGGACTGTAAAAAAAGTAGACAGTTAGGGACTGGGTTTTTGAAATTTCTGAAATTGTTAACTGGTTAATAAGAGAAATAGTTGCTTAACAGTTTTTTTGTTTTTGTTTTAATGTCTGATGAAAAATTTTGCTATTTTAAAGTTTTGTAAAATTTGAAAATTGATATGCAAATAAAAGCTATTATAACTCCTCATTATTCAATAACTTAGAAAAAAGGTATACACTTCTCTATAGGATAAAAATTTTATTCATATAACAAATTTAATTATTCATAACAGACTCTGAAATTCTGGTATATTCATGAAATAGTCTTACGTAATGTTGCACAATGACATATATATTCAAGCAATAATAAATAGAGAGAATCAAGGAGTATAATATCAAAAACAAATAATCAAAATGAAATTGTAAATACCATAATTTAAAAAACCTGAAAATTAAGGCCAAAATATTTTTAAGTATTAAGTTTTAATTTATTTGCTTAAATACTTTCAAAACTTATCTATGAAATATTTTTCACCTTTTCCATTTTCTTATATGAAATTATATATAGTAAAGAATATATAAACACAAAAAAATCTCACTCATGTAAATATGGATGCAATATTCATATTTCCTCAAATTATTCCTTCATGATATATTTTACTGCTTTACTTTTCAAAATTGCGCTTTGAATTTTTAAGATAAATATTGAATTTATCTATTATGGGATAAATATTTTGCTGATTAAATATACCCCAGACGCTTGTCTACGATATGTCTATTCTCATTGTACCATAAAACCCGTATTGTGTAATTAGCTTATTTTTTATCATTTTATTATACCAATAAAATAAAAACTCAGTAAATTTCTGTAAAATAGAATAAAAGTCACTATTAATTATTTAGATGAAGAATTAAAACAAATGAAACATTCAGGTTTTATATAAAATTTTCATTGGAAAAATGTGTAATTGAATCGATTTAAATAAACAAGATTTTTTCTTCCTCAAATAAATATCAGATTTGTTTTATCTACTATTAACTGATAATACTATAATAGTTTTTATTGAAAACTTAAAATATTGAGTTTTTATAAGATTTGATACACATACATACATAAATACATACATACATAAATATATATATATATATATATATATATATATATATATATGAGGGGAAATGGAAAGTAAGGTCGGTTTTTTCTACATTAAATTCATGCAGATAAATTTTAACCAAGGTTTTATTTTTAATCACCGATGTAATCACCTTTGTTATCAACAACCTTTTGCCGTCTAGTATGAAAATTATCAATTTCACATCGATGGCAATCAATTGGTTTTTGAGCAGAATATTTGGAGATGGTATTTTGGACATTGCTCAAATTTTCAAATTTTTTTGCAGCTGAGAAATTGTTGTAGTGATCGGAATAAATGAAAATCCGAAGGTGCAATATTGGGCGAGTATGATGGATAAGGCAATACCTTCCATCCCTACTCACTAATTTTTTCCAGGGTTCATCTTGCACAGTGCGGTATTGTATTATCAAGTTGCAGAATGACACTTTTCTGTTGATAATCGCTGGAAATTTTTCAATTAAACAGTGATTTACTCGACCACCCAGTTGTTCACAATAAAGGTGTGCATTCACAGTTTGTCCAGACTTCAGCACTTTAAAATGAACGACCCTGCGAATACTCCACTAAACACAGAAAAGCGCCTTGGCTGTACTTCTTGGCGATTCATTTGGAGAGAGATACTGCCTTTTGCGTTTTGGACTATCTTAGAGGACCCATTTTTCATCG
Organism: Nephila pilipes; assembly: GCA_019974015.1. Classification (NCBI taxonomy): domain Eukaryota; kingdom Metazoa; phylum Arthropoda; class Arachnida; order Araneae; family Nephilidae; genus Nephila; species Nephila pilipes. Next base: position 71,619 of record BMAW01018685.1, on the reverse strand, counting down.
CTGAAGCAACATGTTTCATGGGGGGGATCGGTTCGCTTAGTTTTCTTTGGATAGATTATGCGGTATCAAAACGCTTGCTCTGTTTACTTTGCCAATCTGCTGCAAATGTTCTTGAAGAGTCGACCAAGGTTGGTTAAGAGTGTTCGACTGTCCCTCGATTGTCTGACACGGATTTGCTTCTGCTTCCACCCTTAACATGTCATTGTCTAAAGTTGTTGGTTTTCTTGATCGGAAGGATTCGGTAGAATCGAAATTACCGAATTTGAACTTAGAAAACCATCTTTGGTATATACGAACGCCTAATGCATTTGGATAAACATCGCAAATGTTTTTGGTAGCAACCATTGCGTTACTATTCTCAAAAAGTATATAATGTCGAATATGCACATCTTCTGGTATTTGGTTGGTCATTTCACCTAAAATTGCAAGAAAAATGTAAGATTTAATTATTTACGAATAAACAAATCACTCTGACATAAATAAAAATTAAGTATTTTATTCATCTGTAGATGGATGCATTATCTTAAATCCTGTGCCATCAGAAATCAAGAAAGTGAATGAAAATAAATAAAGTTATTCAAAATTTTAAGAACAGTTGTGAGGTGGCAATTTTCACCATAAGAGTTTCAAATTACTTTTTTCTTGAAATATTTGGGTGCTAAATATTTTTATTATTGATTTGTTATTATTGAGTAACAAAGACGCTTTTGTAATAGAACATGTAATACAAAAAAATTAAATAAAATCAGACAACAAATCACATTTATAATTCGGAACGTATTGCATAGAACTATTTTTAGATTGTTCGATATATTATTATAATTATTCGTATTACTATATTAATAGTTAAAATTTATATTATTATAATTATTGTTATTGATATACTAATAATTAATAGTTATAATTATAATAATTTTTGAAATATACTAATAGTGAATAGTTATATTGTTATAATTATTTTATTAATATGTTGATAGTTAATAATTATATAATTATAATTTTTTTTATATAAGGAATAAGTCCCAGGTTAAAGGATATGCAGTCTTATGCAAAAAAAAAAAAATTAAATCATGTTCTCATCTGCGAAGTAATTTATTGTTATTTATTACTAAGAAATGTATCCCTTAAGGCTCCAGTCTAACGGCTTTTTTTTTAATCTCGTGAACGTAATGTTACTCCTATAGAATTTTTGCAACCGTCCTCAAATATTTACTTTTTATGTTTCAAAAAAGTATATCCGGAAGAGCAAAAAACAATGAAGGTTTTTGCGGAATTGCATTTTCACCCCAATTCTTAAAAATATTTTACCACTATTTTAATGATTCGCTTGTGGTGTTTCCGGTCTCTAAAAATATTCCGAAATATTTTCAAAAATCGGGAAGAAAACATAATTCAGCAGAAACCTTTATTATTTTTTGCTCTTTCGAATATACTTTTTTTGCATTCGAATGGATAAAATCGCATGTATTTGAGGATGGTTGTAGAAATTCCATAAGATTAACATTACGTTCACGAAATTAAAATTAGACTGGAACTTTAAACTGACACAAGCTTAAGTGATTAATTGATGCAAAGACACGGACTTCATTCGATATTCTGAACCAATTAAGGATGACAAGAGTGACCTGGATCTGCATTTCCGCGACATATCATCATTTAATTGATGTATTAGATATTGATATCCTTTTACAAAAGCTCTCGAGAGGAACTCTGTAAACATTAACTCTTCTTGTTTATGTTGTATCATTATGCTTGACAGTTCTGTTTGAGAGAACTTCCATAACATGAGCTCTTGCACGATTTCTCCTTTAACTACTCTTGAGAACTTTTGTGTTTGAACTGTTTACAATGAAACCTCTACCAAAAAGTGAAACATGGTTCATGTAAATTAGGTTAAAATAATAAAGTGTAGTGAATAGACTAGACAATATACTCTTAAAAGCAGCAAGGAACTGAATACGAGGATTTGAAAGTCAATCAATTTGTAAGAAAGGTAGCGAATTGGAGTGATCCAAGTGAGACACTGGAACCCATGCGCAGTCGAAGAAATATTTGCACCAATCAAAATTATCCTGAAAGAAATAGAAAAAGGATTCATGATTCGAACCCTCACATATATATTAGTGAAAGACTCATACCTGATCAGTTTGATCATATTTTTCAGTAGAAATTAGTTCAGACACGTTTAGTCAGTAACAAAAGAGAAAGGAAAATTGATATTAATGTTAAAGTCTCCCATCTACTGGTTATTTTGATTTTTTGAACGTAATGTTAATCCTATCGAATTTATACTACCACCCTCAAATCCATATTATTCTATTTGTTTGAATGTAAGAAATGCATCCGAAAGAGCAAAAAATAATGATGGTTTCTGGATAATATTTTTTCTTCGATTTGTAAAAATATTTTAGAATATTTTTAATGATCAGGAAACCCACAAACTCATCAGTACACTTAGAGTAAAAATACTTTTTTAAAATCAAACGGGGAAACGAATCGTAATTTTACAGAAACCTTCATTATTTTTTTACTCTTCCAGATGCTCTTTTTTGCTTTCAAATAGATTGCATAGTAAAGATTTGAGAACGAAGGTAGTAATTCCATAAGATTAACATTACGATCACGAAATCCAAATGGTTGGAGCCGTAAATATTTTGAAAAGTGAATATTATATTGATTTGAATCATATAGTTGGAGATTCTCTCTCTTAATTAGATTTTTTGCGATACTTTTTAATTAAGATTAAAAACGGCATTATAACCAGCAAACCTTACGATAAATAGTATAATTAGACTCCAATGCTATTTTCCCATATATTTTCCTTCTTTACGCCTTTCTCCCGAGTATTGAGCGCTTTTTATTCTTATCCTACAAAAAGAAGTCGGATAGGTACGAAGCGCACAAATTCTTCCATTTCATTCAATGAAATTCTTTCTCCTACCAATACTTATTTGAGGGCCCCAAACAAATAGTAGTCTGAAAATGATATATCTGGGCAATAGAAGGTTTCAAGTGTTGTCCACAGAAGCTCCTTTAATTTGTCTTGTGTTACACTGGCTGTGTGGGATCTTGCATTGTTCTGGAAAAAGCGAGAACATTACAGATCGCAATACGATGTCTTTTGGACCAATTTGCTGCTTTAACCTCCTCCAAAAGTTCACAGTAGAACACCGTCTTTATAGTACAACCGTTATGAAGAAAGATGACGTAGTTGCGAAATTTTTACAACAAATAACTAAAGGGTTTTTTTGGATTGGAGGGGGTAGTCTTCTTTTTAGTGAGCCCTTTCTATTTTAAACTCGTTTGTTTCAGAGGGATAGTAATTAAGTAATTGATCATTTGAAGCATTACACGATGTCAAACGAGTTTTTAAGCTTTTGGCTACTTGTGTTTGCTACGGGGCGAAATATGAAAAAAAAATCGTGTGTCACTACTAAAAAGACTCGTTTATATTTAATCTACTTTCTTATTTATCAAGTAATTTTCTATCCTTTTTAAAATCATTCTAAGATTTTTAGTAATTTTTTCAGCTTGAAAAACTTCTCCTTTTGCTTTTATAATTTTGCATAGTATGAAACTGATTTTTTAAAAAAATTCATTCTTCTATTTTATTCTGAAAATGCTGTGTGTACATTTTAATTGTGCAAAAATTCTGTAAGATTTCAAAAAAGCTATGTTACTTATTACATGATTAAATAAAAAGTAATAAATATACGAGTGCACAATCAATAAGTTGTAATATAACAAAGAGTAGATATTTAAGTTATACTTAATAACAGAGATATATTTAAAACAAATAAAGAAAAAAATGTTAATTAATTTGTTCTATACAATGCGTTGCGAAAAAACAGATTTCCTCTCGAAAGAGACTCTTTTCTTCGTATAGAATTTCTCTTTTTTTTAAAATTTTTCTTTAAATAGAATTTGTTTTAATTGAATTTATTATATTACATGATCCACATTACAAGAAAAGATCCTTTGTTGGATAATAATAGAAAATCAATATAAAACTCCTTTGATCTCGAATTATTTCAAGAGGGAAACCAAATTAAAAAGACGTAATTTCAAAATCTTGAAGCAAAAAAATTTCTTCTTCGAATCTGTGCTTAAAATTCTGAATAATTTTATTAATTTTCAGTCATTTCTTGATCCCTGATTACATATGATTTAAGTCGATACATCAATCTATAGGTAAATAAAATATTTAATTTTATACATGTTTTATTTCAATCTGATACAACAATTTAGAAAAAATTTATTGCGATATATTTTTGAAAATTATGGTCATTATTGGTGAAACGTATACAAATACGTAAAATTTTTCGCAATAAAATTACAAAAAAAAAAAGTTAATTACGACAATCTGTGGTTAACCGAAACAATAGCGCTTATTCTGTGACCTTAATTATTTAGATATTGGTTCAATTAAATTGCTCTACTTTGAAAGACAATGATTTTAATTTTTATGCTAATTGTTCTAAGTATAATGTATAAATACATAATATTTTGTTATAACTATTCCAGAGAAGTACTTTAACTCCGTAAGGTGTTTGAGAATTTTTAAAAAGTAATAATGCTGTTACAATTTCATGCTAAACTGATTCTATACCAAAGTAATGGCTTTCAAAAAGAGCTAAATTGAATTCCATGCCAACAAAAATATATTGTTCATTTTTATGTTTTGTAATAATGTATAATCATTTGAAAAATTAAGTATTAGGACTTATCTATTTTCTAAGATGTTTTCTTATAGCAATTTCTGTTGTAGTAAAAAAAAAATAATTGAGAAAAGTAACATTCTTTATACTCTAACTTTATACAGTAATTTTTTTGCTACTTTTTTCTGGGTAGTAAATCATTTTTTTTATTTGTCCGGAAATTGCGTTTTTTTAGATATTTGGATTGCATCTGAATCATCATGGTAATTGTCAAAATAGTAATAAAAAGATATATCATATTCATATTATAATGAGATTAGATATTATCTCACTCGTAGCCACTCTTGATCTCGCCTACCACCTGTAAGGCATATACTCAACGCAAGCGACACTCGACCTCTATCGTCATAATTTCCCTTTGCTTGTATATTTTCCTATCTAAACCATTTCAATTTATTTCTACCTGCCTCTAATTAGAATAATCACTTTTCATTTGGGTCCGGAAGAAATTGTTATTTATAGCAATCAATCTTAATTAAAAGTCCCCAAGGTTAGAGAAGAGAAAACCCAGAATAGTCCAACGTCACACATTATATTTCGCTTTGAAGTATATTGAAATCGAGACACAAACTCTTGATCCAATTTCCTGTATTACTACAACAATAAAATTCGTGATGATAATCATTAGATTGTCGCAGAGCAGAAATATTTGCATCAAAAGATTTCAAAAAGCATTCTATTTAACATCGTTGGATCATTTGTATTGACTCAAACAGTTTTAAGTGTTTTTAAATAGTTTCATGAACATTAAATAATTCTTGTATAAGACCTGACTCTTAAACAAATTTAAAAACTCTACACAAATATGTTTAACAGGCGGAGCGTTTGAAAACATGTGTAGAACTTTAATAGTGTAACAACGAACTATTCCTAATCGCCTCTTGTGCCATAGCTAAACTCAATGTACTAACACTAAAAGTCAATAAGTCGTTCTAGAAGACGTTACACAGATTTCACACACTATAATTATTGACAAATTGCTAATATAACGACAAATGTAATCGACTCTCCCCAAATATCGCCATAAATATATTAACTTGTTCCACCAATGTCCAATATCAAGTTTCCAAACGAAAACTTGAACCTCGGTCTAAGGACGAGGGCTACAGATGAGTCGGCATCACCCTTTCCTAAATTCCAAACCACGCCAATGAAAGGACTTTGAGCCTCGGCAGATGAAACGTGCATCAGCTTCGGCTACACGGCGCGTCTTTAAATGTAGCAGAAATACCGCAAATAGAATAAACAAGTTTATAGAAACGACTTCTACTTCAAGAAATTTTCTTATTTTTTTTTTAGTATTAAAAGAAATATATTTTAACATCTATATTTGATATTTATTTTAATAATTGTTAGACAAAACAAATTATTTCATAAGTAAATATTCATTGCGAATTGTTTTTTAATAAAAATTATTCGCAAAAAACGATCTTCACTTTTTTGATGGGCTACTTTTCAGATAAACAAAAATATCATTTGTTCCTTCAAAGGGATAATCACTCTAATTTATTTTAAGAGCCCAAAAATATTTTAGAAAGCATAAAAAAAGCTATAATTTTTTTCCATGTATTATCTAATTTGCCTTCATTATAGTTGTACCGATCCATTTTTGCATTGACATTTATTACGGCAAATTAGTTTCAGCCCAATTACTCGAAAAAATGCAATTTTCCTGCATGTCAATAAAAATCAAATTACGCCTTCGCAAAAATATTAAGAAAAGATGACTATAAATATTTTTTTATCTAGCTTAATATTTTTATTCATGCAATATTCTTCAAACTAAAAATTATTTGGAAATCTATGGATTCCAATGAACAATTTTTCATCATGAAAATTCACTTACTTTATAAATAAAATCATAATGAAACTCGAAAAAAGGTTTCTTATATTTATAATCCGATGAAACTTAATTTTGGTTTTTCCCGAATGTATTTAGTTAGTTGTGAAATCGGTTTAACATGAAACTTAAATTGCATTTGTTAAAACCGCTTTCTGTCTAGTTGAGTTATAATTGTCCCCGCTTATGTTGTAATGTAATAATGTATTTTATACAAGCTACTATGATTAAAATAAGTGGATGAAAGCCCAAGTCGTGCAGAGATGCGTTTTCAGAGATAAAATTATAAGTTTTTGAGTATTTTTATGGAAAATAAAGCTACCTTTAAGTAGATTTTAAATATAACTTGAGCATCATGCCAATATGTAACATTTTCTGCTGTATAGTTTTGACTTCTAACTTATAACCCCTCATAAAAAATTTAAAATATGTAATTCGGTTTAAAGGCTGCTTAATAAGGATTTATGTGTATATAAAATTAGTTGTTTTCATACTCCTTCATATGCCTTTATTTCTTCCCACATAACTTTATCTGAATTTCATCTTAAAGGAAACGACTTCTAAATTATAACCCCTCATAAAAATTTAAATTATGTAATTCAGTTTAAAGACTACTTAATGAGGATTTATGTGTATATAAAATTAGTTGTTTTCATATTCCTTCATATGCCTTTATTTCTTCCCACATAACTTTATCTGAATTTCATCTTAAAGGAAACAAAATTGCATGTTCTTAAGTTTTCTTAAAGTTTCTTACAGATGAATCATTTTATTAAGAGTTATTTGAGATATTCTGATGAAGTAATTAAAAGTACATTTAAATTATTACTATAATATTTTTACAAATATTATATAATAATGAGATCTAAGTTAATTTTGAAAAACATTATATTACCCATAACTTAAAACAGTTACTTTCCATTCAACAATAATACATTTACAAGTTACTGCATTCTTATAACAAATTAAAAAGTTACATTAAATCTATACTACATAGATTATATTTAATTTAAATCAGGATAATCCTGTATTCATTAATACAAATTAAAGTTTTAAGCATTAATTAAATTAGAATATATTTAAGAAGAATTTTCAGTTTAATCATTGGAAAATATAGGTTAATAAAATCTTTTTCGGCAACTACTGAAAAATTTGCATTTCTTAATTAAATCGTATCTGTAACAACATTTCATTTGAAATAAAGCTTCGATTGATTTTTGTTTATTTTTAATTTATTCTGAACCGTCGTACTTTTGCAGAAATATTTAAAGAAATTTTCATATCTTAAGAAACAAAAGTCTTTTTTTTATTATCTATAAAGTGTTTTTTTTTAATTTTAGCTGATAAATTAAAATATATTTAATTTAAAAATATTAAAATAAAAATTACAATTTATGCAAATATTTCAGCATAAGTTGAGCTTGATATATCTAAATAAAAAATAAAAATGCATTAATGAAACAAACTCTTTAATCCAAGTATATAATTTTATTTTGTGACGTTGGGATATTAGTGATTTCCTATTCACTTAGCTCGAAGAAGGACATACTTTTATTATTTTTATGAACAGAACTTTACTTCTATTACAGATAATTTCAATGTAAATGAGAAGAAAATAAAATAATTTATATTTTCTTTATTCCAGATCTCTCTAACTCTGTGTATGGTTGATGACAAGTTAAACAAGCCGTAAAAAAAGGAAAATATTTTTGGAAAAAGTAGAATAAGCATAATATGAAATATAATGAACATCTAAAGCGAAACAGTTCGCACGCTTGTAATGTGACCTTTAGTGAAGATGACACACTCATCAATAGCCATATAACTTAACAACTATAAGGTTAGTTAAGTTTAGAAAAACTGTGACTCATATACGGACCACTAACGATTTTAAGAAATGCATCACGTATTATTGAAAAGCATTAAAATACCTAACAGAATCACGTATTTCAATGCTTCGTTAGTGTAATTCGAGTATGGATCAAAATAGATTTTAGGAAATGAATCCCATATTACTGAAAAACATTAAAACAGTTAGCAGAATCATCATTTCATTACATTTCTTGGATTCCTCAACCACCTCTAACAAGGTAAACTTACCATACCAAAATAATAACGCCCATTTTGGGTAACCATGCAAGTAATGATATCTCATCTACAAAAAAAGTTATTCAACAAATCCAGTCGGAGTACTGCTATAGTTTCTTAACTTCTTTTTCAAAGTAGTAGAATCATCTGTTGGTTAACATGAAACTAACATTGAAATTGCTCTGTGGCTATTTTACTAGCACTGGCCGTATTACTCTCGGGTGCCTTACATGATTACAATTCAATTATTAATAGAAAAGACAAAACTCGAAATAAATTATTTAAGTTTAATTGATTTTCATATCAAAAAAGGAGAAGATCTAGAAAATCAGCCTCAAAAAATGTGAAAGATCAATGAAAATGGTTAATAATTTCAATGATTACGTAAGTCATCTATTTCTCCCTACATTTATTAAAAAGGAATAAAAAATCAGAAAGAAATAATATGAAATATTTGTGAGAATTTTATTGTAAGATACTAAAAATAATTCTTTTATTTTAAATAATTCCCTGGACAACATATGTATTCCCGCTTGGAAAGAATGAACTTTTACCTTGATTAATTAATTTTTAATTGCATAGTGTATTAATTAAATATCATTTGAGAGCCGCGAACGTGTGACGTAAATCATTCTTCCAAACAATCTCCATTTCTTGAAATATGAATGGTTGACGTTTCAGAAGCGCATACGTTCAAGTAGAAAGCGCTTTCTGCGGGAGATCCGAAGGGCTGCAGGCCAAATGTCCAAAAAAACAATTAATGCAGAAAAATTAATTAATTTAAAGCTGATCCATGATCCTGGTTAGAACCCTCGCAATTGGACATTTCTTTATTATACATTCTCTTTGAACTAAACGTAATTACGTGAAGCACTATAAAACTAGTTTTACATTTGACTTTATGAGAGAATATGTATGTTTCTTCCACTGATCGAACTGTCTTAATGTCTTAAGGCTCAGAAATCAAAATGTCTTTTAAGGTGAAATAAAATCCTTCACACAAATCTGCGTTTTCTTTTTTCTCTTCTTTTTTCTTCTTCTTAAAATTCGATGGTCGTTTTGCTGATACTGTGGAGGAATTATTAATGAGAATTTGATGAATGTAATACGATAAAATTCAATTTTAAAAGGGTTTTTCTCAGTTTGTGTTTTTTCGATACATCATTGCATTTAAAATGCTACTCCTCCCACAAATATTAATCAATCACTTCCATTTTTTTTCTGTGTGTTATATATAATACATGTAACAAAATTAGGGATCCATTTTGCAAAGAAATCAATACTTTTTTTTAAAAAAATAATAATGTAAGAGATATCTAAGTTTTCGTTGAATTTTAGCATGCCGACCAACATTTTATTTTTTTCCTCCAAAACTTAATAAGTTATTACAAAATCGATCCTTAAATTTGTTTAAAATATCCTTGAGAATATTACAAAAAATTTTCATAGTAAAAAATTAATAAATAAAGGAGGAGTAGGGTTTTGAAATTTTTCAAATTTTTTTTAAAAAAATTTAAATTTTTAAAATTGTGTTAATAATATATTCAAATTTTCACATAAAATCATTTTCTTGAATAGAAACACTTCAAAGCTTGCTAAAACCAAATTTTTAAATGCATTAATAAAAAAAAATGGTTCAGGGGTACCAAGTCCCCTTAAAATTGCAAACAATTGTGCTAAGTCATAGAAAAACTCCTGCATTTGCATTGTATTCCTTCAAAATGCGGGTTTTTATGTGTGTGAATCAGGTACACTTTCCACAAAATCTACTTTATACATTGTGATGATATTTTCCGAATGGTAAAACTAGGCATTTTCTATTCAGTCAGCTTATCTCTTTTGTTGCAATAGCAAACTCTAGCAAGTTTTAGTAGTCGCGGTAGCCTAGTAGTAAAGGTTTTGGAATCACTGATGACAGTTCTCGTTGAGTTGTCAAGTCCAGTCGCAATGCCACTAAATACCCACCGTGAGTCGAGGCTGATGCATGTTAAATATGTTGAAGCTTAAAATTCTCCTGTAGGTGTGGTGTGGAAGTCTGTAGAGGGAGGTGTCAACTCATGTGTCGTCTCGTCACTTCACTGAGGCTCAAAGTTGCCAAATTCATTGCCGATAGCATTGGTGTTGCTTCTCAGTGCGACATTAATAAACAATCACTCATCACATTTCACAAGTTTCAGGTTTTGCACAACATTTTAAAAAGCTTTAAGGAAATTGGAATCATAAATTCGATGGATTTTATGGAAGATGTACCTCAAGTATACGACTTAATAATATAAATACAGCTATTGATTATTAATTGCTCAAGCATAAATATTTTTGTACACAAATGTTATTTACTTTTCACAAACAGATGCATAAGTATACAAGAAATCTTAACGCGAAAATATGATGTCCGTTTCTCTTAATTTAAAACAAGTAATATAAAAAGAAATTTAAATTCAATTCCTACTTAGGTCAACAAAGAATTTTTTTTTATTTTAGTTACTTTTTAATAACTAATTACAATTAATATAAACATGTATATACATATGACAGAATCGTAATATTAAGTGAGAAAATAATTTTTTTTCCTGCGATCTACACGCATCGTCACTGACGGTATTTATTCCTAAATTTATATAATGCTAAATATCTTATATAAGAGAATTTTTTTCCTCCCATATAAAACTAAAATTAATCATTTGAAAATCAAATAAAAAATTATTTAATTCGAGATTCGATCCGGAGGCATGAAGATTCTACGCCGACGCTCTACCAAATTTGCCATTGCATGACAAATGACATAGTAGAAGCATTGGCTTGTGTCTTGATTCATCCGGTAAATTAAATGGTTGGAATGCTGTTTAGCCCAACCACCCTTGGCGACAAGAATTATTTGGCGGTATTTTGCCAAATGTGGCTACCCTGGTCCACTTCGCGGCCTTAAAGTTCAGCCAAAAAGAATCACCAAGTTTGGCAATTTTTGAAATCGGACCAAGTGGTTGGGCCAAACTGCATTTTCATCAATTAAATTTACTTAAATGAATTAATATTTGAAGAAACTGTATTAACATCAAGTGTCATCCACTACAATTTTTAAAAAAAATGTATTTGAACTTCAGTGGATGAATAACGATTATTTTATTAACGATTGAAAATTTGAAAAAGTTATATATAGGGAGAGTGTGAGCTAATAATAGGATTCTAAAAAGCGATTATTATTTAAATTTGACAAAAAATTAGATCACGTTCCCTTGTCTCAGTTACCTTAAACATTCATCAAAAAGAACAACGATTCATAATATTTATTCATGTTTCGAGTAATACTTAGCATACGAAGGAATTAATTTATAAACACTATTTATAAATATTAAAATAATTGATAGATATATCCTTCTTTATATACACTTCTCAGCGTATGAACAATACTGTATTTATTAAAAACAAATTTTGTAATATTTAATTACGTTCGTATTTTCTTGAATTAATATATTTATTCTCGGTTGTCAAAGGCATTATTTATTTCATAAAACAAATATATTTCATTCAGCGATGATTTGTTAAAATTCTATTATTTGATGAATATTTATGAGAAAATATTTCGTATTTTACCTCTCAATACTTTAATTTCGTATAAGAAAACAGAAATAATGAATAGAAAGCTTTTATGATTATTGAAATAGTTTTTGCATAAAAATATAAGTTAATAATAAAATACAGTACTTATATTTTGAAGAGGTAAACTTCGGAAATTTAATTAAAGAATCAATTAAATACGCCCACTTTTCCACTAAATTAGGTTTTTGGTCATTCTTAAGAAAATTAAATCAAATAGCTAGAGAATAAAGAAAAATAGAGTTATATAAATGAGTGCTTCAATAAAGTCTCATAAATATGCGGTATTGTTTCATTTTCTTAAAATAATAAGAAATAAAACTAAATAAAAGCCTTTCATCAGAATGAAAATAATCAAAGAAAAAATTTATTTCGATAGTTGAACAATAGATATTTTAAATTATAAATATTTTAAAAATTTAATCGTACAGTAATTTTAAACTGGGCAACAATTGTGTGTTATTACTTTTTTGATTGTTTTTTTTCAATGGGGTCAAAAAATAACTTGCATTATTTATTTATTATGTTTCTTCTTTACTAGTGCGACAGCCTTGGATAAGCCTACACTTTCCACAGAATTCCATTCCATGCCATCCTGTTCTTGACTAAGGTTTTCCTATTTGTCACCTAATAGTTTTCAAGTCTTTTTTTTTCAGCAGTCCTTTTTTTTTCGGGTACCAAATGGTCTAAACAAGGTATTTTTAGTGGCTCGATTGTCATCCGATCTTATTAAATATCCCAGTCAATTCTATAATTGCTATAAATCTAATAACATCTGTTTTTTTAATAGTTTCTAAATTTCCGTGTTGGTTCTTCTTCAATAATTCTCACATTTAATTCCACCTATTATGCTTCTTAAAATTCCTCTGTCAAACATAGCATGAGTCTGAATCTTTCACAGTCATTGTTTCAGCAGCGTAAGTAAAAAAAAAAGCCTATTCAAATATTTGTTAATGAGTAGTTTGTTTTCATGTTAATGAAATTAAATTATAAATATTGCATTTTTAGTTCAAAAAACACCTGTTAGCAGGTCTGACTCTGTTGTTAACCTCTGGCGTTATATGGTTCAAAATGATTTATTATAATTAATATTATTTATTTACTTGTGAAATTATGTTATTTTAATGTTTTTCTGGTTTTAGTTTCACAAAAGAGCTGATTTAAAGTTTATTTTTACTATTAATCGGTCAATTATCTTAATATTGGTTTCTAAATTTTAAATTATATTATTTTAGGTTGGGCTCAGTTGAGAAATTAATTTAATTCAGATACATAATTAGGTTGGATAAAAATATTTCAAATCTGATAGTGTTTATTACAAAACTTTTGTTTTAATATCAGAAATTTCAAGAGATTTTCCACGAGTTACATATAAATATTTTTTTCATCTGTACTTAAGCATTTACAAAATTCTTTTAATCTAAGTTAAAAAGTATTCGAATTTTTATTTCTTTGCAAGATATAAGCAATGGGACCAAAAGAAATCAGAATTTTTGAACTTGTTATCGTAAGGACCATATGTTTCACAAATATTAAATAAACAAATTTATTTATCGAAAAATATTTTTAATAATTTAAATGCATTTAATGTTATCGTTTCATATAGGAAATGCAAATTTCTATTCCCCCCCCCCATAAACTTTAAATCAATGCGTAAAACTAAAATGTATTATACAACACAGAATAGGTTATAATATTATATAAAAGAGATTTGAATGACTTTTACAGACAAATAAGTACAATACACACAATACTGCACACACACACACACACACACACAATACCACACACATATTGTTATTAATATTAATATTATTGATAATAATACTACACACATATATATATATATGCGTGTGTGTGTATGCTTAACTTTACTGTTTTAATTGAAGTAATCTATTTTTCTTTATCGCTTTTTTACAATTAGTGAGGTAATGTAGTATAGCTTCAGTTTTTTAAAACTCGTCTAAAGCTATCAAATAATCAAACAAAAATGAAACCATGGTTCCGAAAAATATTTAGCAGAAGCCAACCTAATTATCGAGAATTTCTCTTTCTTGTAATATATTTTTTGGTGTTTAATTCATTCTTTTTCAATCAGTTTGCTTCATAAATTGATCAATCTAGATACACTTCTCATAAAAAGAAGATACATATTACAGGAACATTCGGACTGAAAAGATATTTAAAAACAATTTAGTACTGACCAACAAAAAGAATAATTAAAACCTGAGCGTAGGTATGTTAAAATTTATTAGTTAAATTAAAAAATCTAACAACTCTGAATAGGAAGTGGAAAATTCCTAATGCATTTTGACTTAAGTTGTAGCTTGGAAAAGTAAACGCTGTTAACGGTGTCTTCACTCAAATCATCGCATGTAGATTGAACTTTGACATGTAGATCTAACGATGCCTACTGACTATAGTATATATGGCAGTGAGGCAAGTTCTTGAGATAGCAACGGCATGAACCCATTATTTTGCTTTGTTTTGTTGAAATAGAGGAATGGAATGGGCGTTTATAAAAGAAGGTCTACGAGTCCCTGGACCTTCTTAATATATATTTGGGCCTTCAAAGTACCTTGAAGACCAATTTGATCGGGGATCGTACAAAATCGCACCCCATACCATTACACCCTACTGTTTGGATGTGACAAATGACAACAAATCTTCCATCGCGGTGCTGACTGTATTGCCTCCTCACAAGGATGCGACTATCATCCTTGCCAAGGGAAAAGCGAAGTTCATTATTATAGGTGACCCTCTGCCATTCCACATGTTCCATGCTTTTTCGCAGCACCTTTGTAGTCTCCGGCGACATTGATGTGGTGTCAGGGGCAATCTCCATAGTGGTCTCTGGTAAAGGTATAGAAGCATACAGCTGTCTGCTAATGGTATTGACACTTAGAAGACGATACATAGAAGGCATCATTATCCACATAATGTCCGGTATTGTGGCAGTTGGTATGTATGAGTTTGCTGGACTATTTTTCGATTTTCCTTACTTGTAACTCCTTTAGAATTTTCTGAGCTATCTTGCCGTGAGCTATAAATTCTTCTAACCCAATTCCGCCAACAGCACGAAGCTGTAATATCTGCACGACCAATAGCAAGCACATTCTTACAGAACGACCGTATTCCCTCATGCAATCCTACGATGCGATCCTTTTCAAAGGCGTCCAGCTATTCAAAAGTCTTTCGTTTTCTTTTCAAAGGCATTCTAAATTTCAAAGGGATAAATTAAACATAGTCACATTAATTAGAATCAAAATTACGCGCTTTGGGAGTGCCTTTTAAAGAATTCTTAGATCCGCAGTTATTCACGTGTTTGTTGACATCATTTGCGCCAACGCGGCTGATACTTTAATAGTATGCATATGCTTATTGAACAACGACAAAACATTTTCTTTCATTTACGTACCTGATTTCCATGCGGTTGCAATTTTTGTGACGATGAGAGTGAATTATTTTGCAGCTTATGAGTTCACTTAAATTATTAGTTAAACCTATTATAATCAAAAATGTTTTTCATTACATTTGTCAGAAGGAAGTTTACTTTAAATTTTATTTATATGAAACAATAGAAAATGAAATTAAGTTTAGTTATGGAATCAAGTTAATTAAAGCGTGTCAAAATGAAATAAACTGGTAATTGCTTCATGACTGGTTAAAAACGTGGAAAAATCTAATACAGTTAAATTAAACTCTACAATTAGTTTAATGAAGCATCAGTACTTACACATTCTACTTTGATGAAATTAATTATATAAAAAAATACATGATATGATTTTTGTATTTTTAATAAATGCCAAGCATAATTCTGTAAAAAAAAAACAATTTCCATAATTACTAATTTCCAAGAAATGAAATTTGTTTCTTACCATTAAGTACATTTAAATAATTGTGAAAAAAGGCCTAATTATGATTAAATTAGGCATAATTATGAAAAAACAGTTTCCATGAAAACGCTCAAAGGTGAAGTTTTCTTCTAATGATTAAGGTACATGTAAATTACTTTTCTCTAGAAAAGGTCAGTAGGGTATAGTTTAATTTAAATATTTTGCGCCAGACAGATCACATTATAAATGAATGCAATTATACACCAGCGTTCTAATGTAGTATGGTATGTAAATTAAAAAAGGTGGAACATCAACTCCGATGCTTTGCTAACCTAATAATATTTCAAATTGTTAAGATCTGCTACCAATACTTTTATTATAGATCTAAGGGGAAATTTAATTTTTAATTCAGAATTTCCTTTATTTTTTGATTAAGTCACAAATATCTTATATACACTCTATAAAAAAATAACGACGCACAAAGAATGAGTTGTCCGTTGGAGATAAAAATTGCGGATAAGAAACTTATGTAAAGAATAGAAAATGATTAAAATTTCAAAAAAATTGAGTGACCTATTTCAGAGTTACAAAGTAACGAGCTCAATAAGGTGTTGACATACCTCTGGGCTGGATACAAGATGCCACACGACGTGCCATTGAGTGATAAAGCTCCCTGATGGTTTCCTGTAGTATTTCTTACCACATTTGCTCCAATTGTCGGGCTAGGTCATCAACAATCCCTAGTAGATGCAGTTGCCTTCCCATCATATTCCAGACATGCTCGATTGGAGAGAGATCTGGCTAGGCAAGGAAGTGTTTGGCATGCTGTAAGACAATTTATAGCAACAAATGTCTATGTAGTCTGGCATTATCTTGCTAAAAATTAAGGCCAGGCTACTCCAAAAAGAACGGTAGTAAAACAGTTCTCAGAATGTCATTGACAAACCACTGTGCTGTAAGTGTGCCTCTAATGACGACCAAAGCGGTCCGGCTATCCAGGGAAATAACACCCCAGACCATAACTCCTGGTCCAAGCGGGTCTGTGTGGAGTGCAATAGTGAAAGCAGGATCGGCACGCTGTCCTGGGTGTCTCCAGACACGTCTTCGATGATCGCCAAAGCGTCGCTAAACAGTATACGTCCCCAGTCAACATCATTCCATTCTGATTGAGCCAAACACCTCTTTAATGTGGCTGCAGGCGTGAGTGGCAGGAGACGTAGCGGTTGGTACGAGCATAGATTTTGCTCTATCAGCCGTCTGTGAATGGTCATGGTGGCCACTCGTGTGCGATCGCTCGTCTGATGGTTGATAATAATGAATCAGGCGCTGTCACAGGTGATCTGACAATCACTCGGTCCTCCCGATCTGCTGTGGCCCTAAATCGACCGCTACCATCCTGATGCTGAAATCTGCCATTGTGCACCCATTCTTGCCAGCATCTTCTAATCGCCGTATCGCTTCCATCCAAAGAATGAGGGTTTCTCCGATTGGCCCAACCTGCCTCTTTCAGTCCAATGGTACGACCTCTTTCAAACTCTGATAGTTGCTTGTAATGTGCTCAAATCCTGTGGCGAGGCATTTTTTTCAGTCGTTGAAAGCTGTAATAAATCGTAATGCAACAGAAAATTTGACCATTAGATTGAGAGTCGCTTCTTACAAACGCCTGCTGAGTGCGTAATTCCGATGCGCTGTATATCCCGTTATTCATTCATTGGACACCAAATTTTGATCATTTGCATATTTGGTCCAAATGTCTGTAAATACGAAATTTCATTACAATCGGGCAACTCCATCTTGGTGCGTTATTTATTTGTTATAGAGTGTAGAAAAGAAGATATGCATTACTTAATAACAAAACGCGTATTTAGTTTGTAAGATTTGAATATTTTCACACTCTTTATGTAGATACACGTTACTCACACAAGATGGACTAAAAATTTACTAAAATTTAAAAGACTTCTTATTTAACTAGAAATAAATAAACCAGATTCATTCCTCAAATGGCTACATCACAATAAATATCAAGCTGGGATAATAGAATAATTAAACACCTTAAAAAATTAAGTGGAAAGATTATACAAATGTCAATGAAATAGTTTGTCTTGATAAAATTTTTCTAATTCTAAAATTGTCTTATTCGAAGTCAAGCCCACTTAGCCTAGCTGTACGAGTAGATAACGATAATTTTTTCAAGTATCCGCTGTGCAATTTAAAACATAAATTTCCTTATTTATTGCTTCTATGACTGTTGTTAGATCTAAAACTTTCAGCTCACTTCAGTTTTAGAATATTTGCATTAAGAACCTTAGAAATGAAAATAGAATCGCTGAAAGAAGACGAACTGATTAAGCAAAATGGTTACGAAATGAAATAACAAAAAATAAGAGCAAATCTCACAACTTCATTATTTTGCAATACCTTGAATTATAATTTACATCCAAAAGGTGTCCATTTTAAGTTCTATTGATTTATTTTGTTAAATTACTCCATATATACGAGTATATTCTTAAAAATTAAATATTCTATTGCAATAATGTTATAAAGCATTTTGTTAAAATATTATTAGAACATTTACTTTAAAAATTTTTTGAAACTTCCTAGATATTTTTTGGAAAAAAAAAAAAAAAAAAAAACACGCATGTGCGATTTTTATAATATCTGAATCTTTAAATAATACATTCAAAATTTCTTAGTAAATATGAGAAACAATATTTTATCAAAAAGGTGTTTTTAATGAATAATGTTTAGAAACTCTGGGCACGCTTTTGTCATAAATTTTTGCTATCTTATGTTAATGAAACTCAGTTACTAACTAGATAAATAATCATTAAGTGAAGTCCTTAATTAATTTTTATTCTTCCTGGTATAATATTAATAATAACAAAAAAAATCAAGATATATATTATTTCAATGGAGTAAATCGCCCATTCGTCCATTGCAAAAGATAATCAGAAAAGAATACTTATCAAACTGTGTTTTTAAGGCAAGTTAGTCTCGAACCAATCCCGCATCTATCTAAGTGTACGATCAGGAAAGATTTAGTCATTCAAACCTTTTGATGTCTTTCTCTACTAACATATTATTAACTTTTCATGGCTTATAATTGTTATCCTATCAGTCTTATTCATTATATTTCTCTTCGAGTATACATATTATAATTTACAAAAGCAATGATTCAATCACAAAAAGAGATTCTCTCAGATCAAATATCGTCATACGAAAGCCCCAAGAGGTTAATTAAAGGGAAGTACGAATGAAAATCGTTACAGAGCATGTAATGAAACTATAACTCCCCCGCCATTCAAAGAATTTTTAGTTTCTAAATGAAAATGTGAAATGTTTTGATTTAAGTATGCAAATATTTCATGAAAAAGGAATTCATTTCTTGACACCTACAATAACAACATTTTCAAACAAGTCTTCAGGGTATAAAGACGATGGTGAAGTTTTCGAATGAATAAAAAATATCTATCTCTAAAGAGGCGTGAGTGTATTTTCGATTCAAATTTTTCATTTCCATATAAAGGCTTCCTTTTTTCCTTTTTTTAGATCGTATAAAATTCCTCAGCTTCTGAACATTTTAAATAATTATTTTTTTTTCATTCGAAATAAAGAACTTTTGAATAAGAAAAACCGTTGTGTATTAAAATACTTTCATGGAATTTATGACGATTACTTTAAAGTAAAATGTTATTTATTGGCAAAGTAGATTCAAATTCGTAGTAAGGCATGCATTAAAAAATTTATATTTAGAAAATGTTATTAAATTGTTACTGTCCGGATTTTCTAATTCCGAAATTAAATCATATTTTTCACACTAGGATGAAATATTATTTATTCGACACACATTTTTTTTATTTCATACTGATTCATAATAGCTGTTTATTTATTGGTATTTTAAGAGATTTTTACATTTACTTTTAAGATTTTAATATTGATCAAATGAAACATTTATTTTATATAAAAACCATGAAATAAATTGCAAATAAAATGTGCATATCTTAAAAAGGACCAGAAAAATATTAAGCATACAAAAGCAGCGTGATTCAGTTTCGCAACGAAGCTTAGATTGGTAATATTTGATAAGAAAATTTATCACTTCAGTTTTGAAAAAAATTAAATTTATTCAAATATATGAACAACAAAATTTGATACGAAAATTTATTTTGAGCTGTTTATTTCTAGCATTTGTACACTTTTTAAAAACAGTGTGGTGCCCTTAGGTTTTCTGCAACCTATATATTGTATTGAATTGTATTATACATAAAAAAAAACACATTGCTTAAAAAAGGAATAAATTTTCAAATTACTCGTATTCTGCATTTATAAGCCATACATTTTTGTAAATGCGAAAAACAATTTGATTTCCTTTCTAAAGTTCACATATAATGCAGATAAAATAAAGATTATTTATACGAGCTCTATGTGTGATATAAAGATGTGTTCAATATTTCTGTATTGTTCAAATAAAAATACAATGTTCACTATGTTTCAGTTCAAATTTACTTATATTCTTAGTAAGGTTTGAAATATGTACAAATACAGGGTGCAACTTAGAATCGAGCCGTTTTGGAAACGTTATTAAATATGCGTTTTTAGGAAATTGATTTCGGTGTTCAAGTTAGAATACACATTATAAATAATTTACTCATTCGTAAAATTAACCAATTAACAGAAAATAGTGTGAAACACAATAAAGAAAACAATATTGCACCAAGAATAGAAAATTACCTCCGTGTTTCTTCAAAGGTAGTTTCATTGTATCTGTATGCCCCTTTTTTCTCTGTGTGCATCGGCTGGACCTCGTAAATCATCACCAGATTAATATATGGCAATCCTAGAAAGTATCCGGAGAAGATTAGTTCCACCTGCTACCGTGTAGCAACGCCAAAATCAGTCTCCTGCCATCTTGTATATCAGAGTCCTGATAAGCATTTAGTTGGAATGGAGCAGAGGAGGGGAGAACAGTTTGTCTTTGCTGTGAAAGCATTTTCCAAAAATAATGACATTTACATAATCGTTCAGAGTCAATTTCGAAACATAGTGGAATTAGTTGCAATCGTGCAGTGTCATCAAGACATACCATCAAGATGTGGGTTTAAAACTTTGAAATTACCGGTTCTGACCTCTGTGGGCTGCATCTGAAATCCCAAGTCTTCAAAGCTTTCGCAACCCCCCCCCCCCATAATTCCAGCACTGAAACGTTGCATTCAGGAAGTTACAAGAAATCCCCAACAAGTGCTTCCAAAAGTAACGAGTGTTTGTACTGAGTGGAGTGGCGGTCAATTGCAAGATATCATTTTTTAGACAGTAACAATTTTGGTGCGACGCTGTTTTCTTTATTTTGTGCAACACTATTTTCTGTTTGGTGACTTAAATTCACAAATAAGTAACGTCTAGTTTGGATACCAACTTGCTACATTGAAAACATTTCACCATTTTCTCTTAATAGCGTTTTCAAATTGACCCCGATCACTACCATACGCGCACGCTAAGTATAATATAATGAATAGAGATAATTTTATAGAAAACAATCCCAAATTCCATTTATAGATAATGTATATTTATTGAATGACTGTATTTTAATGTCGCACTTAAGAGCAATACGGGAACTACTGGTTAAGGGCTACGTGATTTTTAACCTCAATCAAGTAGGGATAACGATTCCTGAGAGGGTGCCTCCCTCTCCAAACTATAATACCATGCCAACAAAAGAATTTGGAGCCTCGACTGATATAACTTGCATCAGCCCCACTACACGGCGGGCCTTTAGTGACATCAGGACTCGAACCCACGACTCGACAGAGACAGCATCGGCTATGGGTTTGCAATCATGACCACTAAGCTACCTCGGCCATAGTTCCTGTACATGATAAGTAATGTGCCATCCCTAAATCTCTTATATGTTACACGTATATTAAAACAGTTTATCAGTTTGTTTGAATATAAAATTCGTATAAATAACTAAACGGAGTTGAAATCATGAATGGAAAAATTCATAGTTCTCCACTGAAATAACAAATTTTAGTTTGTTAGATTTTTAGTCAAGAAATTAAGTTTTTTTTAAAAAATCTACTATATTAGATAATTTTACACATTTATTGTACATCTTTCAATATTAAATCTAAGATGCAATGTATTAAACATAAAAAATATAACAAAAATATTGTTTAAAACATGTGGTCATTTAATCATTTTTCTTTCTCGGTAAATCGTAATATGAATGTTCAATGAAAAATGTTTTTGAAAAGAAAATTGCTCAGAATGCAGACACAATTGATCATTAAAGCATTTGAGTTTTTTTAAATCAAAGAATTATTAAATCATAGTACGTAAATAAATATTTTTTTTGTTTTAATAGTTTAATAGAAAAGATGAAATGTCGTTTTAAATATTTAAAGCGAAGAACAACCTGTAAAGAAAGAAATTATAATCACTAGTTTCGAAGTTAAAATAACGATTGATTGAAAAAACTGCCTCATTTATGTAACAAAAACAGAAGATAATTCAAATTTTATTACGAAAACAATTCTTTTGAAAAATACGCATTTTCATGAATAAAGATTAATCCAGCATTTAAAGTAAGATTATTTTTACTGACATAAATCCCAGCAGAGATATAAGAAATATTATTTAAATTAGAAATAAGACATGTTTTACCATAAATTAATCGTCTCATAAACCTAGTAAATATGCGAAGAAAATATTCCACTTACTTGCAGTTTGACTGAGAAATTCGGTTATTTTAATTTCCATAAATTCCTGACTTAAATTAAAAACAATTTTAAATTCATAATGCTATGATTAAAATTTAATATGATTTTTCGAATTTCACTAGAATAAACCAATATCTTTCTCTAGTCTATATTTTTATGTATCCTAAAATTTTTATTTATTGAAATGAAATAAAAAAAGTTGTCTCTCATTGAGAAGGAAACCTAAAAACAAATATTGAAGTTAATATAGACAGAGCATTTAATTATGTACTGTACTTATAAGGCGGAAAATAACTATTGTACTGCAGAAATCTTATCTTTTTGAAAGAGTATTTATAAACGCTAATTTTTCTATAAAAATTTGGTATTTTTGATAATTAAAAGCCAAAGTAGAATATTTTTAAGCTATTTCCTGCCTAAAAAAACTGTATAAAAACTCATAATGTAAAAATGCTAAAATTCTTTCCATGAAATATAAAGACAGGCAGATTATATATGATTTTTCAGATTTCGATTTATTTAAAGACACGATATTTTATCGTATATTTATGAGAAGTTAGAATTTGGATTATGATAAGGCATGAAAGGTGTTATGGAAAATTATAAATCTTCTTCAATGAAAAAAAAATCTTTTATAAACAAGATATTTCAATGAAATGAGAATTATATTCATACCTAATGAAATAAATAATAAAATGCAATAAAAGCATTTGTGCAAAATCGATAATACAGGAGGAACCAAATGTTACACTACAATTTTAAAATGTAGATTCGCGAAAATTTATTTTTTCTTAGATTTATCATCAGAAACTGAAAATTAAAATGTAGCTTTTTAGTATGGTAAAATATACAACGCCTGAAAAATATCTACCATTACTCTGCAAGTAAAGGTTCCTATAGCCCTGTCATTGATTATAATGTAACTAATTCAAACAGTTAAAAATGTAAAAAAATTATTCTGTTCCGGAATCGTTCAATCATGAATAAAACAGAACAATTAAATGTGAAAATAAAAGTATATAGTGCAACGCAACATACTTGTTTTGTACATATACGATTAATCGATTCATCTTAGTCCATCCAGCGTGAGATACTTGCGACGCACGCCCGACCCGGGCTTCATCTTGTGCCATCACTAGATTCAATTATTAAACACTACGACACAATTATTAAAGAGACACTAGAACAATCTTTAAATAATTTATTAACATATATTTACTATGACAACAACTCCCTATGCTCTCCCGGGTAATATTTCTACTAGCCTCAAATTAACCCACCAATAGTAATCTAACAGACTCTCACCTCTAATCCTTCTTCGACTGCAATTCAGATTCTGGATCAACTGTTGAGAACAACAGCAAAGTAACGTCTTATAGCAATCCTTAATATAAACCTTTAATTCAATCAGCTTATTTATAGCTTCAGCTTCACTTCTCCTACAGCCTCTCTCGCTACTTTCAGTCGGAGTTTATATATTTCCTAACTCATTCACTTCACTTCATTTCTAACTGCTTTACATAATAACTTTACGTATTCACGTTTCATTTTTAGTTGGGCAAAGGTTGTTTAGCAAAAGCAATCAATCTCAATTAAGAGTCCCCAAGGTTAGTGAAGAGAAACCGCGAATAGCCCAATGTCACACACTGAAGGAATATCTGTAGTTTCCACGTTCTCCCACTGTTTCCAATCATATGTACATTTTCGTTTAAGAAGGTGTCATGGAAGGTCTATGACATTGTTAAAGCGTTTAGAAACACGAGAGTTAAGGAGAGATACTCAGAAAGAGAAAGAATTGGAGAACCTCTCTCTTCTCATATCCAAGCCAATCTTGGTCTTGTTGAAGAATGACTTCCAGCGGCTTGAATCTTACTTAACCACTAATCTCCTCGCCCATAGTTTTGAGAGTCTTTAATGATCAGATTTTTAAAAATAAGCCTAAAACTATTGATCAATTCAAGACCCGTATCCGTCATGAAATGTAAGGGATTTAGAAGGAAATATTACAAACTGTTATGAAAAATGCAGGTGTTTGTGAACTAGACAACTGTCTTATCTATTGAGATATTGTTTTCCATACGCAGCACAAAAAAATTTCCAAAAAACGTGTAATACCTTTGATGTTACATATTGTTATATTATACGTATAGATTAATACGTTCTATTATAAAACACTAAAAACTATATTGACTCAAATCTGTAATGTAATTTGTTTTACCCACCCTTAATCATTTAGTAATTTTACTTCTTAAGTAAATGTATTTTTTGCACAAAAGAAAGAAATTTTTTTTTGCTGCTAAACAAAAGACACATTACCATATCCCGTGCGAGAAAGAAATAATTTACAACCCACTTAAAACTATTTTTTTCTTTACAAATAACGTCTTAATCGAGGAATGCTTTAAAATGCTCCTATTCTTTAATGTGTTTAATCCACTGTAAGCAGACTAAATGTAAATCAATGTTTATTTCCAACAGCTTCAAGCAGTTTCAAGAGAACAAAGGTAAGTTGAGAAACAGTTGAATCAAGATGCAAATTTTTTTTATGTTCATTCTAAACAAAGTTAGACAAGTATGCTAAAATCGAATTTCACGTCTCGGTGCCTTTTTGCATCTGTCGTTCCAATCACTTCGATTAAAACTAATTTGCTCTTATTCGCTCAACAAATAACGGAATTAGTATTAAATTAGCAATAATTACTTTTGATAAAAGCAGAATAATATAGGTTACATTTCAGTATGCATTGCGTACTAATTCTTAGGTATTAAATTTGAATAATAAACGTTGTAGCAGATCTTTTTTCGTGCAAAAATATGTTTACCATAATGTTTGAACTTTGTCTTCTCAGCAGAATGATCATTAATGCTGGAAAAACAGTTTTGCAGAGAAGGGGAAAACGTTTTAGAAAATAAAGTTTGGATATATATAACACATCAATCAATAACTCCCGAGACTAACCCAGAGATGGCGCTCGTAGTAAACCAGTAACCAGGTCTTTCTAGAGTACTAACCTTTGCTTGAAACGTGTCAAAATTTTAAGTCGATCGGACCAGAAACAGCTGAGTTATCGAGGTTGGAGTAAAGTCGTTTCGTAGTTTGTTTAAAAAATGGAAAAAACCGAGTTTCGTGTTCTGATAAAACATTGTTTTTTAATGGGTAAAAACACCGTGTAAGCGAAACAATGGATTGAAAAATGTTACCCGGACTCTTGTCCATCAAAAGCAACGATTTGTCGGTGGTTTGCCGAGATTAAACGTGGTCGTACCGACACAAATGACGCGGAACGCTCGGGTAGACCTGTGGAAGCCGTTACACCGGAAAATGGGAGTGAAGTGACAAAAATTATAATGAAAGATCGTAAAGTGAAGCTCCGTGAGATTGCTGAGATGACACAGATATCATATGAAAGTGTATTTACTGAAAAAGGTTTTTTGAAGTGAAGTGAAAAAGGTTTTTTTGAAGTGGGTGCCGCGATTGCTTTCGATGGAACAAAAACAGCAACGAGTCGATGATTCAGAAAGCTGTTTATCGCTATTTACTCGCAACAAAAAAGATTTCTTGCGAGAAAAAAAAAAAAAAAAAAAGATTTGGAAAAGCGTTGGAACGATTGTATCACCCTAAAAGGTGATTAACAAAAGGTGTTATGTTGATGAATAAAAAAAAAATTTGCAAAAAAAAATGTTGTTTTCAATGTTAGACTCGGGAGTTATTGATCGATGTGTTATAGTTATACTATATGTGTGTGTGGTGACCTTGATGCCAAATTTGGTCACCAAATGTGACAAAATCGTCAAATTTGGCGACATTTCTTGATTTCTTCAAGAGGAATAGATAGAGGAACTTTCTAGAATGTTCACTTAAAGATGCATAAATGAGTTGGTGATGTGAGTGTTTAGCATATCAAAAATTATTTTTTCTATCAAAGAATGTCTTTCAGATAAGTAACATTTTGTTGGTAAAAACCTTTTTTCATGCAGGGTTTAGGTTTTCGTGACGCCGGCAAGATTTGTTTCAAAAAATGACTCAAATAACTATTAATATTTTTTAAAAAAATATTTTTATGAACACAAAAGCATACAATCAAATGCTCAAAAATACTCAGATATACTTTCTACTACTAATACCTTTTTCTGATTACTGTACGTTGTCATACCTCCTGAAATCCTCGGTAGAAATAACGATGCATAAGAAAACTCGCGCTTCATGCCTTCCATCACAGTGCCGTCTAGTAGTTCATAGCTTATTCTCTCCTATGCATTGTATGATGAAAATTACTTGCGTAGATGTTTTCTCTCATCCTTTAAATTTTTGTCCATAAGTTTCGAAACATTCTGTATACTATTGTTATATTGTGATGTAAGCTCTTCTTTTTAATTCGATATTACTTAGAATATTATTCTATTGATTATACTTCTTCCATCAATCTCATTCATTTTCCGAAGCCTATGCCCATATGTGTGAAATAAAAATTGAAATTTTTAAATTTTATAAGCATTCTTGGCAAGAAGTCGAGAGAAATGACAAACTAGTCTATAGATCAATTATTTAGTCCCTATATAAGAAATAATCCACTTTTAAAATACAATCATTCCTTGGTTCTTTAACAAATCTGAAAAGGAACAAAATTTTCTCATAAACCTTATGTCGACTTACTGCGACTTACTTTCTTATGTTTGTGACATAGGGCTATTCGCGTTTTCTCTTCACTAACCTTGGTGACTTTCAATTGAGATTGATTGCTTTCACTAAACAACCTTTGCCCAACCAAAAATGAAACGTGATACGTAAAGTTAGTATGTAAAGCAGTTAGGAATGAAGTGAAACGGTTGAATTGAGAAATATATAAACTCCGTCGGAAGGAATAGAGGATCTGAAAGAGAATCTGAAGGAGAGGCTGTAGGAGAGATAAGGCTGAAATGATAGATAAGTGGAAGGAGGAATTAAAGATTAAAATAGAGGGTTCGAGTAAAGATTGCTGTTAGAAGGATATTTCTTAGTGTTTTCAACAGTTGATCCAGAGTTGAGTTGCAGTCGAGGAAGGATTAGTGGTAAGAGTCTGTTAGCTTACTATTGGTGATTTGAACTAAGGTATTAGTAAGCTTATCCGGGAGAGCATAGGCAGTTGTAAAAGCAAATTATTTATGTTAGAACCTTATCATACAAATAATTGCTTTAAACTTTGTTGTGTTTGCTTAATAAATTACGAGAAGACAACTCGCGAACTTTTACGACACATGTACATGATACATGTATGAAGTAAAAATAGACACATGTACAATGAATATAAAAAATACAGGGGTTGTAATTGAAAAAAAAATATAATGAAATAACATTTTAGTTTTCGATTTATTATTTTTAGTTTCCGCTTTTTTTGTGACACGCACGCACGCACGCATGCGCACACGCACACGCACGCACGCACGCACGCGCGCACACACACAAACATATATATATATATATATATATATATATATATATAAGAAAAATATAACAAGGAATTATAAATAAGAATGGCTTTCATACATTTTTATATCAGTTAAAATTCCAAAATATTTAAATACTCTAATTTCATTTTGTTAGGTTTTATGATTTTTTCCGCATACAAAGAGTTATTAAAGAAAATGCACTAAAAATAGAGAGACAATTAGGAAAAGAATGATATATTCAATTAAGATAATCCATTCATTATTCGCAATTTAATATTAATTACTTAATAAATTTATATATGGAATTAAGTATTAGATCTGAACAAGGAAATAAGATATTTCTTGAAAATAAAGGCAATTACGAAAACAATTAATGTTAAATAATGTATTTTCCCTCAAATATATTCAAAGAGATTTGTTTTCTTCTGTAACTTATTAGTTATATTAAGTTTATAAATTCTTTAAGCTTTAGCTACAATAAAATATTGATATTGACATTTAAATTTAAAATAAAATATTCTCAGTTTTTGTGGAAGGCTTATTCTTAAATACCAAAACTATATAATGTAAAAAATATCACGCATCTTGATTGTAACAGAAAAGAAAGAGGGAAAAAAAGAATACTTTTTTGCTTTAACAGTATAGCTAGCACTACTATATATATATATCGTTTAATTGAACTGTCTAAATATACAAAATTCTTGATTTTCTACTTCAAATTTAAATGGTCTCTATTTTTCCTTTAGTTGGAGATAAAGAAAAGCTTTGCTCAGTGTATATGGTTAAATTTGCAATATCACCATGGAAACCGATTCTCTCCCACGTGCTACTCCGAATAGGGAAATCTTTCAGATAAGATACAAAAAATGAATAAGATACATGCAGCAGTAATCCGAAAAAACCCAGGAAAGAGAAAATAAAGCAGTTTGTGTTTCCGCGTGGTGTTTTTTAACAATATGTCTAGTTTTTCAGGAAATGGAAGTTAAGAAAGTGATCTAAAGAAAATTAAATCTCTATATGTTGGAAATATGTTCCGTTGAGCGAAAAACGGAAATCAAATACTCACTCAGAGTTTGAGCAGAATAAGGGCAATGGACATATTTGTATTGTTATAGCACAAACACATAAACATACTACCTGTGGTGACAGGAATACATTTTTAAGTTAAACTTTGCATGCAAAAAACTCACTAATATTTTAACGTCAAATTTTATTAATTCAATATCCTGATAAAATTTATACATGTAGGTACATTCGCTGAAAATATATCATTAACATATGCACTCGCGGGAAAAAGTAAGGCATTTTGTACACTATGTCGAATTTATGAAAAATAATGGACAGATTCTAATAAAATTTAGTATTAATACACATTTATAATAAAGGAAGAGATGCACTATTCAAAAATAGTATTTTTGTAAGCATAATTTACTAGTAAAGCTCATATTCGATGATGTAACATCGAAATGAAAATGAGATATTAATATAAGGTATGTTTTCTTCTTACAGCCTGACAGGTTACACTGCGTGACAGCATATTGAACAGAAGGGAGTTGAAGTATCCATGTGATAGTCGATCTCCCTCCCGTGTCAAGGTAGTTTTCAGCTATGAGATGATTCTCTGAGGGGGATGGCGAGGTACAATTGCTCTCCCAAGAGAGTCTCAGACATATTATATAGGGTTAAGGTAGGGAGATTTAGCTGACCAATCCATGCAATGACTATATTTACATTGTAAGTGATTGTCAATCACCAGAGTCCTGTGTGATTGTCATCCATCAACAGGAAACCTGGACCAATTGCATCCCGGAAAAGTCAAACATAGAGATGTAAGACCTTTTCTCTTTAGCTTATATAAGTCAGGGAGCCTTTGTCAAACACATGAAGGTTGAGATCTGTCCGACATAAGGTTTGCCCAAACCATTACACCTCCACCACTTTAAAGATAACTTTCTTTGATTAGGAATGGATGATACAGTGTTCCAAGCTACCTCTAGATTCAGTCTGTACAATGATGTACAGGCTGAATCTTATCCCATTTGTAAAATCCCCGGTGCTCCATTGAAGTCTAGTGCGAGATGAATGTTGTCTGCACCAAGAGCTAAACGCGCTCTTTTGTGTACGGCGTTGAGCGGAACATAGAGAACATGTTTTCCGGCATACAGTCCACGAAATCTTTGGGTAGCTATAGCACGAGTACACTTACGTATTAGAATGTGGCGATTTACATTACCTTTCGGTGATAATTGGTTGAGCACGAATTATATATATATATATGTGTGTGTGTGTATGTTTGTGATTAGTTATTGCACAATTATGGATATTTATCGCTTTCTGAAAGACTTCCAATTTCGGAAGTCTTTTAAAAAGCGATTCTGTAGTAAAAAAAAGAGTAAAAAATAACATTTTTCTTACAAAATCTTTTTATGTTAGGTAAATCGAATAAAGGTTTAAAATTGTTACATTGTTCCATATGTTTGTGGAGTTAGACTTCAATTAATTTACGAGGAGAATTTGAGTGTGTAGATTTCATTTAATTTATGAGGGGAATTTGAGTGTGTGTGGACTTTACCTATTACATAACTGTAATTAATTATATATTTATGTATAAATAAATACTGTGTGCTATATACGCGGAATTTAATATAATTTTTAGTAAATTTAATAATAGTGGAATTTTTTATTTCTAAAAGAAAATATATATTAAAGTTTCCTTAATATAGGAATATATGCGCAGCCAGATACAGATAATAATGTTTGCACCATGTAAGAATTTGAATATAGAATTTAGAGTGTATCGTGCTTATTAAATATTTTTAGTGCACATTATAATAAAATATTGTGCTTTATGGCAACCACACATAATCAACTGACCTCGAGTAACATACTCCTTACATTCCGTGGAAAGAGTCGACTTAAAAAAGCTGATTCCATTGGGAAATACCAGACGACATGTTAGACATTTTGCGGCACATTAACTTTAACGTTTATGTTACGGCAATACAGAAGTCGTAACTCCAGAAGCCCAAACACCAGTGCACCAGATTTCTTATCACAGCAGATGTTATTTTAGTCCCAGCCGGAAGGTATGACTAGTATCTGAAATTATTATTTCGGCTTTAGCCAATCAAAACTAATGTTGCATCACAATATTAGTTAATGGTTTTGAAGAGACGAGGCCAAATTCGTTCAGTACTAAAATTTCAAAATAAAAGGTCTGAGGTTTCGTGAATGCTTAGGAGATGGAACATTTTAAGAGCAGTTACTATTTTGTAGCGCTATGGCGTTTCCGTATTTGTGCCCTACTCCGTCATATAAGTTATATCTTAAAGTCAGAGGACAGAAAATTCCAATTAAATAAAATAGTCAAGGTAATGTTCAAGTCATTTATTTATTTATGCTATTTAAGAGAAATTCTCTTCCCCAGTTACCCACAAGCACATTAAAGTATTAAATTTCGAACTTACCTGTGTACTCGCGTGCGAAAGGAAATATTAATTCAAAATATGGTCAGTTTCAACCAAGTGGCGTTGGATCTTAATTCTATCAATACATGCATAGATATATTCCACTCTATAATTCACTTCCTCCTTTCTCCTCGACTTTTCTACTCCAACGTCACTCATATATCCACTTTTCGCTATTTTTTCATTCCCCTTTCTTTACTCAAACTAATTTGAGTAATCGTGTTTCGTTCAGTTGAGTCAAGGTTTTGATTTTGGTAAAATTGAATTATAAAAAGTTCTCAAGATAATTAATTGAAGGACGAGAATCTTACTCAGCAATTCTAGTATGCATTGTGAATAAAAGATGAATCAAAAGTCCCTTTCCAGTATTTGATGGAATTTCTGGATTTCAATACAAGTAATGGTATATTTATTTATGTTCATGGTGTTTTATTGTTTAGAAATGTGTAAGAACTGAGTAAAGAAAACATCTCGTAGATGAACACTTTTGTAGAGGTCCTAAACGCGGATTCCTTCCACTACATTTTCTTTTGTAATATATTGCAATATCTCTTGCTGTATCATTGGATTTCTTGATGGATATAAGTCTTGAACTGAGCACTGGTGTAAGGTTTATTAGTGAAACTATAATCTGAAAAATATCCCCAGATAAGTATTGGTGTGGTGAGATCAGTATAAATTAAATAAATTAAGGGCTAAGGCTCTTGCGGAATATAATTGAAATTCAGGGTTCTTCAGCAATTTTTTGCCCAACAGGATCAAAGTTAGGCTGGGCTGCAAGTCAAAAGGATCTTTCTATTTTGGATATCTGTGATATACATTTGGTCAGGAAATGTTCTTTCATAAGCTTAGAAAAAAGGCTTCTCATTTACTGAAATGATACGCATACACCTTTTGTGTGAGAACACGAGAACCTTTACTTGCATAGGAACATTGAATAATTTTCACGTGTTGCCCTGCAGCTTTTTTATTCTCAATTACAAATCCAAAACTGGATTTTCAAATCCCGAAAGCAAACGAAAATAAAATGTCTTAACGTTATTTAAATTTTTTTTAAAAAAATAGTAAGGCTGAGACGAAGTTATATATCTATTCGCCTCTTGTGTCATAGCTAATCTAAATATACTAACACTAAAGAGTCAATAAGTCAGTCAAAGAGACGTTAGACAGATCTCACACACTGTATTTATTTCACAAGTTACTACAATAACGACAAATGTATATCATCTCTCCTCAAAATATCGCCCTAGATATATTCGCTTGTTCTACTAATATCAAATTAACGGAATCTTACCAACAGAGCAAGGTTGAGGCTGTCTCGACTTCTAGGCTCCGCTACGCCATCGATAACTTTTAGCAATTCTCTACCCCGTCTTCGACTACAGACAACTCTTAAACGTTAGAGTCACTCGACCTCTATCGTGTGTCTCTCGCTTTGCTTATATACTTTCTATCTCCCTCACTTCCTTCTATCTGCCTGTAATTTAAATACTCGCGTTTCATTTTTGGTTGGGAGGAAATTGCATAAAAATAGCAATCAATCTTAATTAAAAGTCCCCAAGTTTAGTGAAGAGAAAATAGCGAATAGCCTAACGTAACAAGGTTATCTCGATACAGCAGTGTTATGCAAATGTCACAGGAAATTTAAATTAAAAGTGTGTTTCACTGAAACTCTCGTGAATCTTAGGTAAAAAAAAAATTCTTTTACATATTATTGCTTGTATAAGAAGTAGAAACGTTTTTTTTTTTATTTGTATTGATACGGAAAAGGGTTTGAATAATTTATAGTCAAGATAAAAATATCTTATTTTTTTAAGCTGGTCTTTTTATGTGTACCGCAATATTGGTGCTTAGGATTTAATTTATTTTCTCTGAAGTTTTTATTGATAAAAGTAAAATGTCTTCTAAGCAGTGTATTTTTAGTAAATACGATTGACGACGTAAGTAAAAAATGTGTACTCAGACGGAAACAAACTGTTATACTATTCAGTGGAATTTATTTTAAAACTCTTTAAAAGGTATAAAGTGGAATTCTAAAGAGGTAAATTGAACCTTCTACAGTTTAAAAATGGAAACAAAAAGAAGAAAAGAATAAATTTTTCTGCAATGTCAAAAAATCAATATATTATTATTATCAAATCAATATATTGCTTATTATATAAAGTATATCAAGTAAGATAACATATTATTTTCATTACAAAAATAACCCAATAATTTTTTAAATTATTCTTTGAATTTTAATTTAATTATCCTTGTATGTTATAACAGTTTTATGGTTTCTCAAGAGAACACACGAAAGGTTTATTCTATTTACATTTATAAAATTTATTTGTATATTAGAAAATAATTTAAAAAATAAATTGTCTTTAAGATTAATGACTAAGAGTAAAACAGACGAATTTCAAAGTCATGGTTGTTTATTTATTTCAACGAGAGAGAAATAAATACACATAATTTAACCAGAGAAGTCAAAAGACGCATATCCATCTTTTTAGTTTCATCAGAAGAACGCAGAAGAGTAGGAGAGTCTATTTTTTTACCATGCAGGTTAATTTTTGATAGAGAATTTCTAGGGATATTTCCAAATTACGTGGTACTCACATGATACACGATGAAGGGATTCTGAGGGATAAACATGATATTTCGCAGTCTAGTAAGGATTGTTGATTGTAAACCTGATGACAGCTTCTGCTGGAATCATGTTTACAGTTGGAACAAGTCTTTTGATTGGATCCCAAGCCATAGTGGACATTCTATTGGTTCCCAGAACAAGAACAGTGATTAGTCACGAAAGTTAGACATTACAAACCACTTCAAATTGTGTTTGTTTCTTAGATCAAGGAATATATAACTTTTTTATGTTGAAAATAATTTTTGAATGTTGTTCTTTGAAGAAAATATTTGAATGTTGTTCTTCGAAGAAAATATTTGAATGTTGTTTTTTTGAAGAAAATATTTAAATGTTGCTTTTTGAATTGAATTGAATATAAAATCCTTTTTAAATGATGATCACGACTTCGCATTTTGTGAAATGAAGCATTTTTTATAAGCATACAAACCTAAAAAAAACATAAAATTTTCCAAAAGTGTACACAATTTTGGCCACCACTGTATATATATATATATATATGTCTTAACATTTTATAACAATTCTAAAACATTTTTAGCCCGCTATTGCTCTAATTTTCTTTATTGTACGGTTTTTGTACGTTTATTTAACATTCCTTTAATTGTAAATTAGTAATGAATAATTACTTTAAAACGCAAAAGTCGAATGATATTAATTTACATTTATGTAATTAGCCAATGAAATAAAGAATTTGAAATTAGTATTTATGACTCATCTTTTTTCTTTTTATATATTTTTATTAAAATTATCCCTTTATTATTCTTATACCACTTACTTTTTCATATTTTGACAAAAATACTTCATTTTATATTTTTTGAATATGATACGGATTTTGAGCTAATCGCTTAGAGAGATATTTTGCAACTGTTATATATCAAAAAGACATTTATAAATGCAAAGTACTGATGAAAGTTGAATGTACAAAATTGATGTGGTCATTTGTTTTATAAATTTAAACCAATTAGATCAAGATCTTAAGCCCCTTTCGAAATTTAGATTTTCTATAATCTCATATACTGCATTCTGTCTTTATACCTTCATCATTTATTAATAAAATACTTGAGATATTTGTTTTGTACTTAAATTAAGTATGTCAATAAAGGGGTAAAAAGTCTTTAAACATTATGTTTATTATAAATAAACCTGGATGAATGTATCCAAAAATCTTTTTACTTGACACCTAATTTATATTGTCGTGATCATTGCTCTTATTTAAAAAAATTCTTTACTATTAGTAATTGTATCCAGTTCGTTAATTTTTATATAAAAGGAGAGATATTCTTTGAATTAATTATTTACAGGTTTGTTTTAAAATTAAATGTCTTCCCCCAAATAATATAATCTCATGGATTTATATTTAATTATCAAGCAACTAACATATGTGTGTAATTTAAAAAAGATTTTAAATTACACACTCTCATGTTAGTAATGCTATTAGCATTAACCATTAAATATTCATCAAGCAAAGCTTTGGACGTAATGAAATATTTTTAATAAATAAGTTATTAATATTTAATATGCAAATATGTTTAATTATATGTGAGAAACAAATAATTTAATAAATGAATTGAGTTTTTTTTTCAGCACTTTATATATTTTTTAAGAAAGATTTTTCTTTTTAACCATTTTTATCTTCACCATGTTTTTTCAGAAAAGGAAAGGGAGAAGAAAACACAGAAATAGTTCGTTAAAATTCAATAAGCTGAATAACTCAATTTATTCACTCTAAGCCTCTAAATATATAAACGAAACTTGAAGATTACATTCACGCACAATAATAAAATCTAAGACTCTCCTAAATATGTATAATTTTAAACTGATTTTCGCATTTTACGTATTAATTCACACAACTAACTCAATGCTTCTGTTGACAACTAAAAACAAACATTAATTTTGATTGGATTCTATGGAAATCAATCTTGGAATGTATTTTATGTATATAATTTATTTTGTGTGTACATATCAAAGTATATCGAAATATTCCATTGAATACAATTCCGAAAGTTTTTCAAGTGCATAGCTTATTTTTGTGTACACACAAATGTATGTTTGAGAACACAAGCTTCTTGTAAGAATATCGTCTATTCTTTGTCCAAAATAACCGAACGTGCTCTTCCGTTCTACCGAGAATCTTATTAGCTGAATTATTTGGAGCTGTGACAGTTCCTCTTGACTGGCATTCTGTCTGCAGGAAACCATCTTTTCGAAGGTAAGGGTAGTTTTGTTCGTCTATTTTCTTTTTGATTCATCCGACCGTTTCATGACTATGTTGCTGGCTCTGGATTCTATGTTTGTCAACTGAAACGAGAGAAAAATGGTCTGACGTAGAGAGCGGTAACTTAATGACATTTTTATTTTAGATGTAATTTAATAAAGGGATCTTTACAGAATAATAATGAAGGAAGTTTGATGCGAAGAATGAAAATATAGGGTTTTGTTTTATATGTGAATGTAAATCCCAATTTATGTACAAAAAAATCCGAGTCAATGTACTAAAAACATTGCTTAACATTTTCTTTTAAAATTCAAGATTAGAGGTACTAAATCTACTAATATGTAGCTTTATTACTCTTCCTTCAATCACCTTATAAATATTTAGAAACTTAAGTATTATATGAGTATAACAGAAGTTTGAATATTCAGTCAAGTTCTTTTATGTTATGGAATTTATCTAATGAAATTAATCGTATGAATTAGAATCATATACAACGAATTTAAATATGCTTTTCATATTTGTTAAATATTGTTAAATTTCGTCAGAAAAACATTAAAATCTAAAGATAATGCATTTATAAGAGAGTTTGGTAGATTAATGTTATGGTTCATATGAATAAACTTGTGTGAAATTGGAATGATTGTAAGAATTGTCACCTTAAGACAATAGTCAGAAATGGATTTATAATGGCTTTTGAAATAAAAAAAACCTTTC
Organism: Nephila pilipes; assembly: GCA_019974015.1. Taxonomy (NCBI): domain Eukaryota; kingdom Metazoa; phylum Arthropoda; class Arachnida; order Araneae; family Nephilidae; genus Nephila; species Nephila pilipes. The sequence continues at coordinate 34,375 of BMAW01018685.1, read as the reverse complement.
CTTTTGGAAATACTCTGATATTAGTAAATAACACGAGGATAAAAGAATATAATAACGATTACTAAATCTTTTGGGACATATATGCTATATAGAATTACAAGAGTTATGAAATTTAATCATTTGGACAATGCAGTAAAGTAATTTCGAATTTTCGACTATTTTCCAACATAATAAATTTATTTAAATTTCATATACTGTAATATAATGATAGGTTAAAAGTTATTTATAAGTTTCATATTACATTTCCTTGTTTATTTGTGCAATTCAAATGCTTCAAAAATTACTAAATAAAAGAGTAATTATTATTATAAATTATTCTTTTGTCATTTGAATCAAAAGTGATTTTCAAATTTATGAGGTTGGTTACACCAGAGGCTAGTACTACATATAACAAAAGTACTAATTAGCAATCCAAACATTGAGCAAAAATTTCAATTAAAACAATATGTTGATTAAATGTATTGTATTATAATATAATTCGGTACATTAATTATATGACCTCTTAAAGTATTTTGCGAATTTGGATGGATTGTTATTACAGTGCAATTGTAGATGAAGGGAAAATTGAGAAGCTTTATCAATTCAAAATATGATAAAATAACTATTAAACAAGAAAGATTAAACCATATTTGAAATGTTGACAATAGTGCTTTAAAGATCATGGAAAATGCTAAATAGATTTTCTGTCGCATTCAATATTTGACCCCCTTAAAATGCAGTTTGTTTCAAATTGTAAATTTATTGTTAGTATTATTTATCTATTGTTAGCTGAATTGCATAAATATATGTAATACCTACCATCAATCTTCAGTGAAATACCATCAATTCAATCAGAGATATATCATTTGAAACGCAGCGGTATTTTTACGTCATAGGATATTTAATGAGGCTGAGCTCTTATGACAGTGATATATATAAGAATATAATGAGTAAATACACTGAAGGAGTTTTAATAACTTATATTCGATATTTTATTCATTTTCTCAAAATTATTTTACTTTTGCAATCTTTTTCATATCATAAAAATTAAATAACAAAATATATAATCAAATGATGTCAATCACTAATAAATACTTTCTCTTCATTAAGCCTCCCATTTAACAGCCATTTTGATTTCGTAATCGAAATGTTAATCTCCTGAAATTTCGACTACCATTTTCAAATCTTTACAATTTGATCTCTTTGAATGCAATAAAGTGCAAATGAAAGAGCAAAAACTAATGAAGGTTTCAGTGGAATTAAATTTTCCTTCCAATTTACGAAAATATTTTTAAATGTATTTTAAAGACCGGAAAACCCACAAAAAAATATTAAAATAGGTGAAAAAATATTTGTAAGGATTGGAAGAAATTTGTATTACCGCAGATACCTTTATTTTTTACTCTTACAGGTGCATTTTAATGCATTTAAATAGATTAAACAGTAATGATTTCAGTATGGTAACCGAAATTCCATAGGATTAACATAACGTTTACGCAATCAACATGTCCGGTACATGGGAGCCTTAATGATAATTTACATCACAATACATTTTCACAATCAAAATGTTATAACCATTTAGTGTGTTTTGTTGTATGTGTTAGTTGAACTGTTGAAAGTTGTAAAAAAGTGACGGACCAGTTGTCTTTTCACAGTTTAATTAGACAACACATTAAGTACAAATATATAAACATATATACTGTAGGTGCAGTAAATGCGATGAGGTAATAGATCCCGCTAGAGTTTACAGTTGATAAGGGGAAAACGTTCCCTTTGTTGGGGCACAGCCTCTTCCTTTGAGATACAGACGAAATCTGAAAAGTAAGATCTTCACTCCTGGGTCAGAGACCGCTATAGCACGGGAGTCATATTTAAGCATAGTGATTTAATTATTATTAATCGTTTGTTAATTTTATTTATTGGTTTAATATTTATTCATTTTTATTCACATCATTTGATTAGCTTAATTTTAACGAATCGTTTTAATCGAATCTTTAATTGCTCTCGAATGCGATGATACTCAGAAATGTATTGTTTTAATTTGGGCTCTTGGGGTAATAAGGTTGGTGTAATCTAAGTTGGTGTTATACGGTTTCTGTTAAAGTTTACCCTACTTTACCACCACATTAAAAAGAGAATATTATTTCACTTGAGAGAAATTAAAGATCTTCTTAAAACAATTCGACGAAACATTCCGTTCACGTTCGGGTCACAGTCTGCTGTGAACGATGAGACGGTGGTATTATTTAAGCTTCGCTTCCTGATTAAACTCTTATTTATTGTTTGTACATTTTATTTATTTGTTTCGTTTTCATTTACTTTTATGTATATCGTTCTGTTTGTTTAGTTTCGAAGAATAATTTTAATTGCATTTTTAATTGATATTGAGAGAAATAATGCTTAAAAATAAATACTTTGTTTTTAGTGTTATTAAAATATTGTTTCATGTTAAATAATATTTTGCAGAGTGAATAAATACTTTACAACATATTTTCCTGTTTTGGGGTTTTAGACTAATAACATTGTATTGCATCTCGCAATTTCTTTTATACTTTGTCCCAGCTTATCATCCGAAATAAAACACACTGTTAAGCACTATGAAGATCTCAATTGGATTGATAAAATTTAGAATAAATTTTAGTGGGATCTTTTTTTATTATGTTGGAAATTACAATATCTTACGTGTTGTGTTACTTTAGCAAATTGTTCTTTTTACCTCAATTTATTATTTACTTTTGATTTATATCTCGAGCGGAAAGGCCACGAAACTATTTAGTTAATTAAAAGAGATTCATAAAACCTTTAATTTGTCTTGTGTGAGTCTAGCTTCTAAAGAATTCGGGAATTGCGGTAATTTTTCGAATTAAAGCGATACCTCGTAACTTAACCGTATATTGTTTTTCATGTCTTTCGAGCACAGATACCCAAAAGAGAATGACAAAAAGAATGTAAAGAATTATTTAATCAATTCTCATCCTATTAAGAGAATATCCTTTCCTTAAGGCCCTCAGGGAAAAGTAAGTAATCTGTTTAGTTTTTTATCAAAATCTCCGAAAGATAAAAAAAAAAGATCGATAATGATACTTCCAGCTTTCACTTAAAATGTAAAAATGACAAATACTCTTGAATTAATCTACATATCTTAAAGTTAATCTTTGGAAGTGCTTTTTCAGTGTCAATTTTCTTCTAGGAAGGAAAGCTTTTTTTCCCAGTTTCGTAAAACACTGATTAGTCTTCGAAACACTATAAGAGAGATTGATTAGTTTGTTATCCTTTCTCGGCTTCTTATTTTCATTTACGATGATGAGGATAAGAGATCAAATCAATTACGTGATGCATTCCTGCAGTTAGAGAAGATATTATGAGTATATTTAATTTATCATAGAATAACTGCTCACATCCTTATTGACACTTGCGTTTTTGATACTTATTTGACACACTTTTCTAATTGATTAAAAAAAGAAGGCTTAGAATTATTTTTCATGTAAAAGGGTAATTCAAAAAATATTTATTTTGACGACAGATATAGATGATAGATAAAGTCGAGATATAATATATATACGAAAGATAAGTTGGTGTTATCCATATGTGCTGCCTCTATTAAATGACGTTAAATCAAATATGACATTGATTCATAAGTTAATTTTTGTTTTACAACCATTTACAGCTGAATCAAAATTTGATTGCTTCCGCATCAAGTTGGTGTCATTTTTTTGTGAGGATTGTCACCGTCGATGTGATCTGGATTCCTCAATATACACCAGAAGCTAAGAAACAATCCAAACAATGGTTAGTTTTATGAGAGTATGCTCCAAAAAGTTAAAAAGTTTCGGTGACGACTTTTTGTGATGTGAAAGGCGTCATACTCATGAACTCCTTGGAAAAACTAAAACCAGTCAATATTACGGAGTGTGTGATTTATTCCATTATTAATTCTCATTCCTAAAGCAGATATTTTTGAACAGCCCTTATAAACTAATATTTATCTACTTTTAAACCTACTTAACATAGTAAAAATACTCAAATTATTTCATAAATTAAAACATTTTTAATTGGGGAAGTATTGTAGAATAGTGATCTAGCATAAACATTTTTACATTGGAAATTTCCACTGAGATAGATATATTTTTAAAATACTTTTTTTAAATTTTAAATTCAAAAGGATTACTTAATTAACATCGAAAAGTTTTGCCCTTTATTTCATCAAAATATTCTAGAATATACTCAAATTTGAAATGAATACATAAATAATTGCAAAATAAGTATAACAATGTCAATCAAGAATTGTTAAAACCCTATCTCTTGGGTATTTTAAAAGTGGTAAAAATTATAGAACAATTTCAAAAATACAGTGCATAAAAATAATTTATAGTCAATTTTGATGTTATAGGATACAAATTACATGAAAAAAAAAAACTATATTTGAATTAGGATCATATACCTCATAACGTTCTACGAAAATCATGCAAGAACCTCAACTTTCTTACTACAACGCCTATTTTTGTAATAACATTTAATCCGAAATTTCCAAAAAATATCTTTACATCATGCAGGAGCAATAACCAATTCAGCGCAAATTATTTTTTCTCCCCAAGTATTTTCAGTAAGTAATCAAGAGAAAATTACAGCTAAATTTATCAAAACTATGCTAAACGAAGATTTGCCGTATATGGAGGAAATTTAGTGGAAGATTTGACACAGATGCATTCTCCGAACAAATAACTACAAAAACATAAAAAAAAAAGATATACCATTTTTTTTGAAGATTCTTATTATAAAATAGGTATAAGATTAATACATGCAAAAAATTTGATGCTAGTTTTTAAATATTTAATGCAAATGATTACAATAGGGAATGTGAAATATACAAATAACCGAAAACATAAGTGGACTACAACGAACTGATATTCAGTAATTAGTACAATCTGTTGCTTATAAAATAAAACTCATTGTTATTTGAAGAAAAAGTAAACATTTAATAAAAAGAAACTCATATTTTTCTTGGCCACATAAAAATTGATTTTTAATAATATTTAAAGCCATCAAATTTTTGAATTGAAGATTGATAAGTCAAGAAAAATTTAGAACTTGGTTTTTATTTTATCCATAGATGTATTTTTCCGAATCTAATTCTAAATTTTAGCATTGTAGGACACCGTGTTGTTAATTATATGTTTTGGAAAAAAATATGTGATACAGTTTCAAAGGTAGATAAATGGAATTGTGTTGAATAATTACCTTTATATCGAGTGTCTTTAAAGTTCCCTGTCTGACAATTCACAAATTTACTGCATAAAAACAACAAACTTTAAAATAACAATTTTGATACTGATAGTAAGAAGCCTTTCTAACATAAAGCCGAAAAAAACTTTGACTCTACATTAATAACAAATGTTCAAAATGGCTGTCCCGTTCTTGGAGACAAAACTAAACTCCTTTGCGCAAATTTTGAGAAACAACACGTTTCAATGATGATTTCATAAATTCTTTGAGTAATGGTAATTTTCTCAAAAACCATTGTTTGGGGATTATTTCCATAAACTTCTTTTTAAATTTACCCACAAATATTAGTTAGGGAAAATGCTCAAATTAGAGGCGTGAGGTTCTTGTTTGAAGGAAGATGGTTTGATACGAATAATGAAATTATAGAAATGATTGAAGATTTTTTTAGCGTTTGACGCATCTCAAGAAATTATTGGTGGCCTCGTTCCCGTGATATGAGCATTCCTTACTCTTTCTTCTTTAAATATATTTAAAGAAAAAAGATTATGAAAATAATGCCCAAACAAGAGGTTATCTGAAAATTGCCATGACTCAAAGGATATACGAAGTCAGTCCAGAATCTTGAAATGCGCTTCTTAAAATATGCGCAAACGAGTTCAGCTTTCTCTTCACGAAAAGTGCGAGCATTTTGAGCATTTGTTAGAAACGTAAGTTAATTTTTTTTTTCTACTTCATGCTTGAAACACCTTTCACCATTAGCATAAAAAATAATTATTTTAAAGCTTATTTTTTGTCTAGTAAATTTAGGAGTCGCCAATACGCGAACACTTTGGAAATCCTGTATTATCAACTTACTGCCAAAAAGTAATCTAATATTCACAAATACCAAATTAAAAAAAAATGAGAGTTTTTTTAAGACTATTGTTGTGGTCTGGGCTTAAAGAAAAGTTTCGAGAAACTACATAGAGTTCAAAGCGAAAATTGTGTGAAAGACCTTATTTTTAATTTACCTAATTTTTCTGTACACAATAACAAAATTAAGCGAAACCTCATAATAGTTATAATTGCTATTTTTTTACTTAAGTTATTATTTCTTATTATGGTCATATACTGAATAAGCGAAACCACATAATATAATTGGTATTTTTTACTTAAGGGATTATTTCTTATGATGATCATATACTGAATAAACAAATTTAAAAGGCAGTTCAATAAAAATTAAAATGATGCATTTTTGAATAGAGAAATATACTTCGACGCAGGAATTTATATAAAAACCGTAATTAAAAATGGAGAGCAATAGAATAATCTATAAAAAAAACCTTATTTAAATACCCACGAAAGAGAAAGATGGGTGGAAAATTTTTCTGACTTTTCCACTAAAAGTTATGTATTTCAATTACAGATTTAAGTGAAGTTACATTACTGAAAGAAACTAAGTGAAGTATTTACCTTTTAAGTAGCAATTTGATCGGTAAAGAAATGGTAATGGATTTGGTCATTAAATGAAGTAATATTTTGCAGTAATTTTTCTGAAACCTATAAATGTCATTTTTTCTATATTTATGAGTCTTATATTTTCTTAGTTTATTTCCATCAATGTATCAAAGCAAATTACAATTATAGTAGACTCTCTGTTAACCTTTATCGATTTAGTCAGTCACTCATTAGTGGGCGTTTTTTTAGCTATGCAACATTTATCTCAATCTATTCTGAACTTACTTCGATGCGATAATAAACCTGTCGAGGTTCCAAATCTTCTCGTAAGCATGGTTTGGAAGTTGGAGATCGGTGTCTTGTCAAGTGTCGTTCTCTTCAGTTGACCGAAGTTGAAAATAAATAGGTCGTCACCATTAGCTTTCGTAGTGCCTCTATGTTAATAAACTTTCAATCGATCAAAACCTCAAACTGTTGTTTCAAGTATCAAAGTTATATAAACACAAAATGAAACGTTTTATAATTGTAATAGAACTTTATCTGTCTTAGGCATAACCGGATCCTAAATTGAGAATGTTAAATAAATCTCACCTGTCGTAGTAAGTTTGTTTGTAGCCCACATATCTTTCATAATTCCTATATAGAAAACTTTTATAATTACAGTAGAAATTTTTTTTAACCGTCTTCGATTCAACTGAGATAATACCCATATAACACCTGTTCCAATATGTTTTTGTATAGCTTAGCTCAGATCCATATAACTAAATTATAAAACATTTTTATAATGATACTAGATACTTATTTGAACTGCCCTTGATTCGAGACTGAATGTTTTGTCGTCTCTGGTGAACTTTACCTGAGATTTTGCGAACATGACAACTACGCGTAGCTATTACTCAGTAGCTGTTGGTCTGAGAATAAATTTGCTGACACTTATCGTAAAAAACTTTTGTTAGCAATAATTTAGGGGAATGAAACTTTTCAAAGATATTGACAAATGCGTACAGAAAAATGATTAAGAAAGGAGCAAGTGCGTGGATATTTACAGCGATGGAGTGGCCGTAATAGTTGGAAAAGTGAAAAGAGCCGTTTCTAGGATGAAGAAAGGGAACATTTTCAGTAACTACTGTGTAATCCATTGGAATTCTGTGGCAACTAGAAAATTATCGCAAGATCTAAAATTGATATTGAATAGTGTTGTAAAGATAAATAATCATATTAAGAGCCACCCTCTTCAAGTGTGCCTTTCAAAACTTACCTCCGAAGATCGGGGTATAAAGCAGTTAGTTGGAAATAATTTATTTGAATACCACCGGGAGGTGCCTTGTCTCGTCTCTAGTGAGAGCGCATGGGATCGTGGGAAAGATTCCAAATTACATATAGTTCTTGACCGCTTAAGGCAGATTTGTTCTTACTTTGGATGTAATTTGTTCTCCGGACATCTAAAGCGGTACAGTGAATGTATGGGCTGATTGGAAGCCCTTATATTGTTGTAAATAATGTAACAGTTATTTATGTATAATTGGCGCATAAAATTTGTAATAAATAACGTAGAAAGGCACAATTCTTCCTCTCTTCCTGAATTTTAGATTATTGTTCCTTAAAATACTTCCATCTCTTGCTGAATACAGAAGAGACATACATGGCTGTCGAGAGGGGAAATTTTAACCATACTGTTAGAACTAAAGAGATGCATTAGTGGTAACATTTACAGAGAAGCCTTTCATCTTACAATAAACTGATGTAAATTGGCTGCTTAAATTAGGATACTTTTTCGACATCTTTGAAATTCTGAGCGAAACCACCACTTCCCTTCAAATAACCGAGGGACATAATTACAATAACCGTAGTCTTGCGTAAAATAACAACGTTTTCAAATCGCATGTTGAGAGCAGAGACATTTCCAACTTCCCCCAGTTGCACGAGTTTGTCAAACCAAATGAGAACAAACTTCAAAACGACATTCTAGAAATTGTTGTTACCCACTTACAAGGTTTGGAGCGGGGTATAATTGATCATCTCTGATGACATATTTAGTTAGATGAGGAACACATTTCTTTGCGACCCGTAGCAATAACTTACCGAAATGGCGAAAGCAATCTTTCAAATTCTTCTAGAGGTCAGCTAGGACACCAGTTTAAAACAAAAATCAATGAAAGAAGCCAAGAAAAGTTCTAAATATAAATGTACTTAGAAAACAAGCGTTGTCAAGGCAGCAGTGAAAAGACTTACTTGTGCGTTTTACTTTAACGTATCTCCGCAAATGTGCATTCTCAAAGTAAGCTTGCATAAAAACAAATGCAGAAGCAAACATCCAAATCAAATGCTTTGAGAGTAAAATTAACAAAAATTCCAATAAACGTAAAGAAAATAATTCAAAATTAATACAAACAGTTCCATTCATTTCATCAATGACAAAAATGAGTATCAAATTTGCAATGTTTTTTCTTTTCTTTCTTACTCAAAGGGTAACCGGACAGCAAAATGTTTCAGCCTGACGAAGGTGCCATAGCGAAAAAAAGTTTGAATACCGCTATTTGAGAAAATTCAATTATCGCATAATTATATTTAAAAGACAGAGCAAAAATAAATTACACAAAATGTTCGATAATAACACAATGAAAGTCCATGGCAGAGAAATATCAATTGAAATATTAAACACATTTCTGCGTAATATGGCTAAATTGAAAATTTACTTAACGATTCCGAAAGTGAATCAGATCTTCTCATTACCTTATTTCAAATATCTAAAACAAAGCACCAGGTTGATTAGTTTTCTTTTTCTGATCCTTAAAGGAAAATAAAGTTCTCTCTAGAGAGCAGTGTTAAGGTAAGTAATCAGAGTTCTGGCTGATGAAAAAAAGGGGGACATGCTTTCCTCTTCTAAAACGTAAGAAACTTAAAAAGCAGTTACTGAGATTAGCTGTGAGATATGCAGATTAATTCTAGAGCACTTTATGTTTCGAGACTGTAGTCGGAAAACAGTATCAATGTTCAATTTTTTTTCATCGTAAACTTTTGCTAAAGACAGAATAAATTGTTTGTTTTACTCCAGAGATTTCAGAAGGTAATATATACAGGAAAAGAATCCGATTAAATGGTTTTTGTCGTTTTCTTCAGTATTTGCTTTGATTGTTGAGGACTTGGTTGCTGAGGTTTGGAACTTTAATTACGATATCGTGGAATTCGTAAGAAAATAAGCATATAGTTATTGGAAATAAGTATATAGATGTAAGAGCCTCGGAATCATCTAGAATCTTTAAAACTATGTTTCTAAGAATTATTGGGGATTCAGTTGAATACAAAACATATACATATAAAAACGACAAACACAGTTTAGATTTTTTAAAAAAACTTAATAATTTTTTTCTTTGGAAAACTTTTAATGTTTGAATTAATCATTATAAAGTAAGAGTTCGCGGACAAAAATATGCAAAAAATTACCATATATTTAACAGCATAAATGTATCACATTATTTATACAAATTTATCAAAATTCGTAATTCGTATTACAGAAACTATTCATTTGCGGAAAAAGCCATGCCAAATTTTATCAACCATTTTTGAGATACATAGGAGCTTTCATCTTCAAATGATAAAGCAAAGCCAAAAACAGACTTTTATTTCACTGAGCCTGAGAGGCAAAACGAAATTAAAAAGAAAGAATAGAATCTTAACAGAAAAATGTGAGATGTGCAATTAGAAACTTAAGTTATTAGGGAAGATAGATATAATCTCCAATCTAAATCATCGTTCGGCGAGTTACCCGCGTAAGGCTACAATAGTGGTTGGCGATTATATGTTCTTATAAGAAATAATATCGTTTACAAAATTAATGTCTCTTTTTCTTTACTTCAAAGAAGAAACTCATTTTAAGGTGAACTTGAAGTTACAATTAATTTTTCATATTTATTTACATATTTACTGTAAATCAATAGAGAATGAAGATCTTATAAATGTGCTTCTGGTTATTTTTTAAAAATTAAATGTTGATAAATTTATTACACTTGAACAATTCAATTACGTAGTTAATTTAGTTCTAAAGGAAAATTATATTATTTTAATGATAAAAATATATAAAAACAAATAATAAACATACAACAAGGTGGTTAAGCTAATAATAGTCTGAGCTAATATATATTACTCTACTATGAACAAAATTTACTTACATATATATATATATATATATATGTGTGTGTGTGTGTGTATAATAAAATTTATAGTTATATTTACGATTAAAGAGAAAAATTCAATTTTCTCGTGCATAAGGTACCTTTCTAGAATTGTAATTTGAGTAAATAAATGCTTACAAATATTATGTATAATTACCTGCTTCGTAGTAAAAATTGGTTTGCAGTTCTTCTTTTATTTGAGATAATTTAACAAATTTCTCAATATTTACCTTCAAGCTTATTTTACCGTAACTGTTCTAAGAACCAATTTTGAATTTGAAAATTATAACAGGGAACAAAAATTTGATTATATTTTAAAAACTTTTAATCTCTTAAAATATGTTGAATTATTTGATATTTTAATTGAGTTCATCTAGTTTATTTATGTCAAAAATGGATAAAGAATATATATAGTTGTATCAAAGCAACTATGTATATCCATTATGTATACTTATTACAGGCGTCACAATGGTCCACGAGAGATTCAACACCTCTTATGAAGCCCATCCGCGATTCTCCAAGGAACTATTCTTCAACTAGCATCAATATGTTGTGATCGACATGCAATCATTTTTATTCCGTCCACTGAGAGTGTGAGGCACTCATACTCTTAAGCTTATTGATATTCCATAATTTTTCAAGATTCCTGCAAACTTATGATGAATTCGACCTTTCTGTTTTATTTCTTGTTGACTGTCGTGGATTTTGCTCTAATATTACCTTTGAAAGTTTAGTTGAAGTTCGAAAGGACATCTCACCCTCTTTTCATCTTTTTAGGTCGTATCTCTAGAATTGAATTTGGCAAACCAATTTTTAACTAACCATTGAGCTATTATTATTTCACCATATACATTGCATGTTTTGCAGTTACCGCATTAGCATTATTACCTTGTTTAAAAAATCAAAGCATAACGTGATAAATATACAATTTTTCACTCTTCATTTCAGGGCTTAGAAACAATCGTTTAATAAAATGTGAACCATTCAATCAGTTGACAAAAGGCTAACTGAATCCTTACCTATTTATAGAAAGCAAACACTCGTTTGTCCAGGAGATTCATAATGGAGAGATACAAACATTAGATTCGACCCAGCTGCATCGGAAATTATTTACGACTCCACCTAATATTTTCAGTTATCAAAATTCCTAATAAAATGCACTATTGGGATCCATTAAATAGTTGAACATAATTCTACCGTACTTTAGTGACGCAAATAAATTTGAGTTTTATACCCAAAACAGACGAGAAAGCACTCACATTTCTTAAAACATTCGCTCGTGCCAACTTTAATAACGAAAGTGTGAAAAATGTGTCCGAAGTCTCAATTGGTACAAAATTTTTATTTCAGTTTTTCTCATCGGGAAATATTAATATATTTCAGAAGAAACATTTTCGGATGAATATCAACATATCTTTATTATGTTTTTATATAGAACTCGACTTTATCTCTGTTACGTTTTTTTTTTTTTTTTTTTTTTTTAATTTTGCATCTGAGAACAATCATTAATAAAAGGTTATGAAAATACATTTTATGGATAAGTTATTCATATAAAGGCTTTCACGCCTGTTGAAAGTTTGCTTAAGATATTACTTTATCTTAACATTTCGAAAATTATTGAATAAGGCGTAAGATTTTTGGTCAAAAATTATTTTAAACATGAAATATTTTAAAATTAATTTGATGGATTCTTAACGTTTATTCATATAGCAGAAATATTATAATGTAATAAAGTTTAAAATTACAATAAATTTTGTAGCGATTTAGGCATCTACACTCATAAAAGTTTTCGAATATTCATTTTGTTCTTTTTCTTACTTTTATTCATTTTCCATGTATAAAGGAATGTTTATATTTTGCTTGTACTTAGAATTAAAAAGCTGTTGAAAAAATATTTTTGTCTTCAAATAGCTATAATATACAGGCACTTTAAATTCATATAGATTCATATAATCCATGTACATATAATTAAACTGGGATTAAGAAATATTTAAAGTATGCTGAAGGGATAAATTGATCAAGCCGCTACCCACTAAATCCAATTCTAAACGTAATCGACTTCAGGTAAACTTCAAATGAAATATCTAATAATGAAATGGTAAAAATATAAAAATTAAGGTGATATTTTTAATTAAAAACATAAAAAAGTTACTGAATTCCCATGAAATATTCTTGTTCAAAATCGAATTAATTCCTCGAGAAATTCAATTTATAATCAGTTCTCTAATTTTCAAATAATTATTAATTAAGATCGGAAGTAATTCGAAGTAAAATAAGCATAACATCTAGTTTAATATCAAAAAATTAAACTATGTTTATTATTATTTAAGTTCTTATTTGATTAAAATTATGAATTATTAATGAATTAATTTCTAAAACTGAGTAATTAAATGAAACATTATTTTAAAAAAATAATTCATGGATTTTTAAGAAGGAATTAGCTGTAAAAATGGAAGTATAATCACTCCAAATGAATGAATTAATATCTGAGAAAATTGAAAATTTTACATTACAAAATTTTGTATTCCTGGTTTCATTATGAATACTTACGCTACAAACAGGGATAGCTTTAAAGTTGACTGATGACCAGTTATGTCTACAGATGAACCTCTTTTTATATGTTTTATAAATCTGAAGGCATCACAGATCTCTGTTACTTATTTGAATTAAACAGAAAAGAGTTCGGTTCTGAATTAGTTACACATTTAAAGGTGGCAATGTTTGCGTGAAATCAAGGGTTGATTGCTTTTAAAAATTCTCTTTAATGCTTAATCTTCTGCAAATGCTATTATTTAATTTTTTCTGAAGCGAATTAGGAATTCAATTTTTCATTTAACTTATTAAGTTGGAGTTAATAATACTGTTTTGAACTTCTATTGAAATGTGTGATTCCTTTTTAAAGCGAACATCATGAATGGTGTCATTTCTTGAAACATTTTTGGAAGAAATAAAATATATTCTAAATAGAATTGTATGGCAGGATAATTTAAAATTGTATCGAAATTATTTATTATTATAAATTACAATACATAATAAAATATTAAAATAATTAGAAATTTTATAATTAATACGTGTTATAATTATAATCTTACACATTTCTCATGCAGTTATTTTGAAATTTTTAAAAGTTTTTTAAAATTTTGGTAATATGATCATTAAGATAGAGATATTTCAGAAAATCACATTCCGAAATTCTTTTTTTTTGTTGTTGCAAACTGTAGTATAAATTTTTCTTATGACAACTTTTACTACAAGCTATGCAATAAGTAATACACCAACATTACAAACTATGCAATAAGTAATGCACCAACATTACAAACTACGCAGTAAGTAGCATAATTATTAAGACATAAAAATTAATTAACATTATGCTAACTTATTTTCGTGAAGGTAAAATTATTTTCTCAAAAATAAGCAATAAATGGACATTGAATTGCTTCTGAAATTCCCGTTATTAACGTGTTCAAAATATCACTGTTTGGTAGATTAATTTTAAATCCTTCATACAATTGTTTTATATATTAGTTATATTTGTTATGTTTATATAGATATTTTGTTAGTTATATTTGTTATGTTTATATAGATATTTTGTTAGTTATATTTGTTTTAATAAAATCATTTGCTATTTTGTAATTGTTATCGTGGCAGTGCTAAAAATGGTTGAAAATTGTAATTCCATAGTTCGAATTTTGGCTTATAGTTTACTGTATCATTTTCTAATTCAGTACCTTACAGTAATCAGCACTAGCTTTAGTAGAAACATTGTTTTAGTTGTTACGCTTAATTGGTCCAGTTATTCATTAATTCCTTGCAATTGGTATTGACTTAATGAAGCTTCTTCAACAACTGGAAAAAATTTGATGTATGGTTCATTACGATTAATATGTGTTGGTACTTTGAGCAATGTTTTATACTTATAGTGTTAATATGCTTGAACAAACTGAATTTCCGTAAACTGTGTTTCAGACTAGCAGTCTATTTGAATCATTTTGCAACAACTGCATTACACGCGTATGGATATTAAATTGGAATCGTAAATATTCGACAGTAAAGGCTTATTAGCAGAAAATAAAGAAATTCATTTGCTTTCAATCTCTACTTATAGATAAATTAAATTCTCAGAAATATATTTAAAAAATGATACATTCGTTAGAAAAATCTACTATACATGACAATGAAATTAATTAGGTTTTATTTCTGTATGTTACTTGCTTAAAATAATACTTAATTTTTTACATTTTAAATAGAGGGAGAAATTAAACTTTATTATTGGCGAATACTTGCAACAAGTGATATTATTTACAATTACATGTTTAACTGATTTCTGTTCTAAGTAAAAACACATATTTAAAGATATATTAAATTTTAACACTGTGAAAGCCACAAGCATTTTTTATATAAATCTGAAGATTGCCTTCAGATAATTTAAAAGAATTTTTTTTTTGAAAAAAAAAAAATGTTTTAGTATTAAGTTATTTTCCAAACAACTTTCTTATTGAAGAAAATAATAGCACTTATAAAAATAATGAGAAAGCACGGAAAGTAGTAAAAAAAGTTACATTTTTTCTAAATGTGGTCTCTTTTTTAATGCTATGAGACGTAGTTTCATTTATATTTGCATACCTGAAACATTGTACGTGAGTTGTTTCGAAGGTAATTTACGTAATTTTTTTCAATCGGAAACATTATTGCCAAAATAAATAATTAAATAAACCATGTTATCAAGAACTATACACCTTGCACTATTTTTCAACATATTCGCAACTGACATAAAGACATTTATTGTAGCGTGCGATCAGTTTGAAGAAACCACTCTAGTAAAACTCGGTGCCCTGCGATGCAAGGAATTTTCGCACAACCTGCTCGACTATAGCATTGTTTTGTATGGACCAGAACACGAATATTACGCAATGTGGACGCCCCGTTTAATACCCTTAGGCGCCTATCCGCTAACACCATATCCTGTACTCTATCAATGTGGCTGTTATTTGTGGATATGGAGGGACGTACGCTTCAATCTTCGTTCTCCACACTGTCTTGCTTCATTGAACATGCAACACCTGTGCCCAACCATTTCACGAGATATAACCTATATACCCTACACGATCTGTTGGTGTTCATGGATGTCAGACACACTAGTCCCACGTGCTCATTCATACCGGATATTACACACACTTCCATTGCCGTCCACATTGTCACTCGCGTCTCTGGCACGCTGGTCTGCTGCTACTCTCCTTTCTTCGTGGCTCTGCGCATGCGTCATTCCTCTTCCACTGATGATACTTCCATCGCTGAGCCGGCAACGAGTATGATTCTTATAATAGTTGACTGTTCCCTGTGGTGTACCATGTTCTCTTTCAAACAAATCACGAAACTTGCTCTTTCCTAAAATGACCTCATGTTTTTTCAAGTAACAAGCTTAAGAAAAATTTAAACGGTAATTGTTAAAACATTTTTAGAAAGGGATATTGTTTATTTAATGAAAGAAACTTATATTATTCAAGATAAACGTGAGGTAGAATTTTTCTATATTTCCTAAAATAGTTTTTTAGCTCTTGAAACGTACCTCAGAGATATTATTTTGAATAATATATTAATTACTCGTCTTTTCTTGGCAAGTAAATAACAGGTGCTCAAACAGATATGATTTTTAAAATTAGTTTCACACAGACATGATTTTAAAAAAGTTTTTCTTATTGAATAACATTTTATATGAAATATTTTAGAAAAATATTATGTAATCCTGGTTTCAAATAATCCAAAATTAAAATGAGACCATTGCATTTTAAATACAAATAATTAAAAGATAAACATTTTTAAGTTAAAAAATGTATAAAGATTTTGTCGTTTTCGATTAAAAACACATCATTATTTATTGAGAATTTTTAATTCAATAATTTGCTATTTATAGGCTAACTTGTATCCTATAAATATATAAACAATTTTTAAATTTACTTTGCATTTGAATTAATTTATTTTATGTATGTGGTTAAAGATTAATGTAAATAAATAAAAAAAAATTTCATTTATTCAACCAATCAATTAATTTACTCAATTTTTAATTCAAATTTTTTCTTAACAATTAGCATTCATAAATGAAGTATCAAATAATAAAATTAGTCCACCGAGAAAATCAGTTTCATAGAAACATTTTTAAGTATAAAATTACTTATTTTTGTTCATCTAGAAAATTAATTCAATTGCATGGTACGTAAAACTTAACGACTCAACCAACTTTTAACATTATTATATGAATTGTTATTAAATAATCATGACCTTTAAAGCAATTATTTTTATGCCAATGGTGAAACGCCCATTCATCATAACAAAGAAAAAAAAATTGTACCTACGTATTTAACAAATGTTCAAAATGTTTGCACCTTTCTAGAAGGCAAAAATCAATGCATTTGCACATATTTTGAGAAGCGCGTTTACGGATGCTGTGTAGGACTTTTTATGTTCCTTCAGTGACAACAGTTTTCGAATCATCTAATTTTTGGGGACTACTTTTAGAAAATTTATTCCTTAAGTATTCCCACAGAAAAAGTCAGGAAATGCTCAAATTAGGGCAACAAAGTTCTCGTTTCAAAGAAGAGGAAGCAATATGCCATACGAGATATGAGATCATTGGCACGATACAAGATATTAGATCATTAAATATTAAGCGATCGACTGAACTAAAGATATTTTGGTTGCCTCGTTCCTTTGATCTGAGAATTCTTTAAATTATTTTCTATAGAGGTATATAAATAACAAAGTTAGTGAAAATAATTTACAAACAACAGATGATCTGAAATTTTACGTATTACTCAAAGAATATAAGAAGTCATACCTAGCATCTTTAAACGCGCTTCTCAAAATATATTTTAACTATGTTAAGTCAGGTTTGCAGCCAGGAAATAGGGGGATATTTTGAATATTTGTAGCAAACATCGGTTCAATTTTTTTTTCTGTGTTATATTAAATATGCCTTTTACAGTTAGTACAAAACTAATTGCTTGAAAGTTCATTGTTTTTGTATAATAAATTCATAATAACGTCACTACTGGAACTTTTTGGACACCCAGTACGATAGTAGTTGTCAATATTCAGAACACCAATTTCACCAACAGACTACATCTAAGAACACCATTAAGAAGTAAAATAGGAGAATTTGTTTCATTGATCTCTGCAATTGCTTAGAGTTTAATGAACCTCTTTGCTCGTGGATGGACTAGTGATATGGCGCATTGTTGTGAAAGAAGCACTAATTTTCATCGTTCAACAAATCGGGATCCACAAACACACATTCGTTTCAAAACCCGCTTCGAAGCATCTTTGTAGAATGCCACGGACACTGAGGAATCTTGACGACAAATTTTGGTGCACAAATTCGATATTTTCATTATCTTTATTCTGACTTGGTCGAACTGATATTTTATCGTCTTTGGTCGAGTCTTTTCCTGCTTTCATCCTCGAAAACCATTCATATACTCTGGGACGACTTATCGCTTGGTCACCTTACGCAGATTTAATCGTTGCATACTTTTTCTCTGAGACCAATTTCCCCCACTAAGTATGTAATTCGTTTATTGCTTCATTTCCCTCCCCCCTGCGATAATGATGAACATACACGCTTTTCGCAAAAAGGACACTATTAATTGGAAACTAATGAGAAATGAATGCAACAGCTTCATATGCATAGCTGAAGATTTTTGCTACATAATCCTGCCAGCCTCGTAGAGATATCGCCATTTGTATTTAATTTACGAGCGTGCATCATAGAACTTTTTGAATTCACTGTGTTTTATAGTATGATCTGCTCTTTTTTTTGCTTGATGACTTCATTTTAATATTTCACAGCTAAATCATTAAATGCTGTTATTAAATGCTGTTATATTCCCCCCTTAAATTTATTTAAACACTGCAGTAGCAAGGTAAAGTATTTGTTATAATCATAAATATAATCTAAGGGCATTAAATTATTCTTGAGTTCTGCAATAAAAAATTGAGTACAAATAATTATTGAAATGAAACTTATATTTGAAAATCATCAACAAGAATGTTACAGAAAAATATCGATAAAATAAAACTCATTTTACTGAGAGCATACTATTAAAATTGGAATAAAAGTCCATTGCATAGAACCTCACTTAAGAATTTAAGCTTCTAACGACATTAGCTTGAATAAATTTAATCAAAACAACTTTTATCAAATGCATTATTTTATTACAAAGGATTTAAAAGCAAATTTACTTCATTAGCGGCTTTAGCCTTTTTATAAGACAAGTGCAATTTACTGCATCTCATGAGATTAATTCAACGAATAATAAAAGTTTTGCCTGAAAAAGTGAAACCAATTTTTTTTCTGATTGAGAGGCATCAAGAATTTTTTTTTATGCGTGAATATAGGGATTTATTAATAAATTAAGTGAATTTTAAGATGATGTATAATGCATATGAATTTAACTATTTACTAAAAATTGTATCTTTGAAAAAGAGCGTCAGCGAAATTAAAGTCTTTTTTTCCTTATCAAAAGCAAAATTCATTACGGTATAAAAAAGCATCTCTAATGCTTTCGTAGACTCGTAATTTCATTTTTATATTTCACTGAAAATTATATTCCGCGAAATTTTATTTATTCACAAATATTATAGAAATTGTATAAGAAATACTAAAACAATGTTCGAAAGTATGATTAAAAAAAATTAAATTAAGAAAGGAGAAAAAACATTTTTTATTTATTTTTTTAAGAATTATATAAAGTAAATTTCATAACCCCTCCAATAATCTATTGTAACAAATATGATTTGAGTGGTCACCCAGAAAAGAGTTATTTTGAAGGAATTCCTTTTTTCTGACTTTCTTGTAATTGCAGACGAATACTTTGCAATTTGAAAGTATAAGATTTTATTTCCAATAAATAAATACTAATTTTCAAAAAAAATAAAAAAATAAACTTTTAAATTTTTTGAAATTTTAAAATTTAAAAAATTTATGAAACATTTGGAAATTTTTCTGTAATAAATGCGCAAAATCTTATTTTAATCTTTCAATCTTATTGAATTCCTACAATTTTCTTTAAAATTGTAGCGGAGCTGCATCGCGTTCCCCCCTTTAACTATCTTCGGGACTATTACGTGTTGTTTGAATTGAGAAATCTATCCTAATGAAGGAAGCATGGCTTACGTAAGTAGAACAGACGTATTGAAGCATAATAAGCCAAACTGAGAAAATGTACATATAAGAAGTACTTAATACAATGGTTAGTGGTAGAAGTAATGAGCAGGAGTTATCGGTGTAAGACATCTGTATCGTACATGTGTTGAATACCGAGCTCAAAGAAATAAACCTATGAAGGATCAGCAAAGAGTCAAGGATTCGAACACGATTAGTTCAATACAGATAAGTTAATTATTGTATCAAGCGTTGAATTTAGACGTGATGGAAGTTCACGGGCGTGATTAAATATTTATCATATGTTTTGATTACTTTGATACTTTAATAAACTCAAGTTGAGTTACTGACTAACTAGAATTTTTTGTATTTGGGTGGGTTAGTGACTTCTTAAATGGGATTAACAATGGAAGGGAAAGGAAATTAACAAACTTTTAAGTTCATCAAAAGTGTATTCTCTTATAATTGTTTTCAGATACCGATTATTCTATAAAATTCATTCTTTCAGAATTTCTAAGTATGCAAAAGAAAGATTCCCCCACCTCCACCTCTCTTTTCTTTTATCATTCAAGTGAAGAATCTCCTGATCACTCTCGGAAAACCAGTGAAATAGGATCATAGTTTTAAAACTAAATTTGAAACTTTTTAAAGAGGATCAAAACTTAATTCTATCATAGAATTCCAGGCATATAATTTTAAATGTTAGGTAATGTGACGCATATTCATCAAATTCAACTTTTTAATTTTGTGTACTATATTATTTAAGACAATTATTTAAGCTATTTTATTCCGGAACATTCTTTTCAACGTAATATGTTGGCTAGTAACCCAAAACCGTTTCAGTATTTTTAGAAACCAAAGATTGTAGAAGATTATTTGCATTTTTATTTTTTAATGGGCCACCCGCGTATTTACCTTCATCTAACCTCTCGGGGTTTAATATGACATTTTTTGAATTGAGAACCTCTTCTTAAGAATGAACCGTGTGTTACTCTAATTAAAATAGAAATTTTGAAGTGCAGTGAATAATACTGATCAAATAACAGTTAAAAGAATCGAAGATTTTAATGTTAAGGTAAAAGTGCGATGTTGGGTCTTGGGAATAATTAGTCTTCACTAACATTAGGGATTTTTATCAATTTGAATTGCATTAAATTACAATTTTTTTCCAACTAAAATGAATCGTAATTAGATATATTAAATGAAGATAAAAATGAAGTTATTTAAGGATAATAATACATAAATGAAATATAATTAATGGAAACGAAGGGAGGTAGAGAATAAGGACTTGATGACTGAGAATTGTAATTCGGATTGAAACTCATCTACTAGTGTTTTGGATTGAAAAGAGTTTTACTCACACTATTAAGCTACGCAGCTACTGTTGATAAGAATTGTTGAGTTAAGAACGAGGGAATTGGTAAGATAAGATTTATTATTTAA
Source organism: Nephila pilipes (assembly GCA_019974015.1). NCBI lineage: Eukaryota > Metazoa > Arthropoda > Arachnida > Araneae > Nephilidae > Nephila > Nephila pilipes. The sequence goes on along the minus strand of BMAW01018685.1, from coordinate 12,964 downwards.
CTCATAAATTAGGATTATGAGTTAGGTTAGGATCCTGGACTTAAGTTATTCTGTTACAGTGATAATTAAAAAATATGTTTTGCTTTGTTCTTTTATGTTTTCATTTAGAGTTAGCCTTTATTGCTTAATATATATTATTAAGATGCGACGCTTGAACCATATAATGAAGGGCAGACGTTACAGAAGTAGCGAGAGAGATCGGAAGGTTTGAAGTGTGATATCAGTCTTGTGCTTGTGCTGAGATTAATGTTAGATTAGTTCTGGTCTTGAACCTACCTTTAACAGTGAATAGATAATTAGTATTTTCTGACATTTTTAAATGAAGATCTGTTCACCATATTCGTTATATGTTTATTTATTTTTGATTATACTTAAAGGAAGAAAACAAACTAATTTCATTTTTAACACTGAATCTTGACTGAGTGAATACTATTTGTCTGTGCAAGCTGAAATAGATAGTAGGATCCGACTTAATCTAATCGTGATCCTACTATATCAATGATCTGACTAAATATCTATGATTTCAATTAAACATATCGATGATCACTTTATTTTAATCGTGTATTGACTCAAAACTTCTACCTACACAATCTCTCTTTCTTACTACTAAAATTTCATTAAATATTTAGCAGCTTATAAATGCTATCACATCATACTTTTCCCTCTTCACTTCAATATTTCTATTTTAATGTCCATAAGCCATGATTCATTCAAAAAAAGAGGCTCTCAAATCAAATAGTAACGAAAAGAAAAAGTTAGTTGAAAATAAATACATCAAAAAATCCCGTTATAAATTTTCAAACAAAAAAAAATCTTGCTTACTTCTAAAGCCTTAATTTTAAAAAAAAAAATCACCTTTTTGAGTATATTTTTCTCTTGACAGTCAAAGAAAATATGAGATTTAAAATAGAACTGTTTTATTAAATAATTTTCTATTTTTAATAATTGCTTACTTACAGAGCAAATGAAAATGATTCAAATCATTTTGATTTTTAATGTAAATCAAACGTGTAAATATACATAAAAAAAACCTTTTCGAATTCCGAATGATAGTTTTTCTAATTAATAAGATTCTTTAGGTCATTTAAGAAACTTATATTAGCATCAAAAACTTTTTTAAGAACATCGAGGTATGAAATTCACAAAATATTTGACAAAAACTTTCTTAAATCATTACAAAATTTCTTATTTTTCCAAAGTGTCTACGTTAAAAATTTTAGTTAAAAAAAATTCTGATATCTGGATCATAAAGCATATAAAAATAAATAGTCCTCCTACGCCTCCAGTATAAATATTTAAAGAAGTATTGAGACTATAAAGTTAATGGAGTAATTAAAAAATATTATGTGGCAATCTATGAAGAGGAGCTAATGGACTTTCAAATAGAACTTTTGGTCAAATAAGTGGGTTTATTTTCTTATTCTTCGAAGCATTTTCATTTTAAAATATTTTCCGATATTCTTCCTTTTCGTGCATTTTATAAAATAAGTTTTTTTCCTTTCATAAAAAATACCAAAGAAAGTTTCAAAACAGATTGAATATTTTCAATTTGAAGATCGAATATATCACATCATGAGATGAGAAAGTGTTATATATATTGGTACTATTAGTCTTACATCTACAAAGAAACATATATCTTAATAGAAAAAAATAGAAACATCTAGATAAATAATATTTTGCTTCGTTATTTTGAATTTATCAGCAATAATTAAAAAGAAAATTATGAGCGTTATTGGAAAGGTATTATTTGCTACATTATTAGAAGACAGTTAGTTCTATTAATCGAAGAAATTTTGCTCTATCAAATTTCACCTTATAGTACAAAATCAATTTTGTTTGTAGTTTGCTTATCTTAAGAATGATACTAATAGTGTGGGAGTTCAGTTTCCTTTAGATTGATTGTTGTGGCTTAAAAGATGGTTTCACAGTAAGTGATAGAAGACTTCAGGTAGTAACGCAGAATAAGTAGAGGTGACATTAGCAACATATTTGGCTCCAAATTTAGTTGCCAAATGTTGCCAAGATTGGTAATAAAACAATATATCCCTAGTCAAATGTCGAAGTCTCTAGAACAGAGATCAGGAAACTGTTTTTAAAAGGGACAGATCGTAAAATATCAGGCTTGGCAAGCCAGATAGGAAACTTGAAGATATATTTATGGGAAATTCTATTCATCAAAAATAAATAAATAAATAAAAATAATTAAGAAACACATACTCAAGTCTTTCAAAATTATGTAGCGATATTTTTACACAATATTTATGTACACAAGACAACACTTACAAGAAAAAATAATGTTTTTCTTTCTACATAGCAAAAGGATTTACAGAACTAGTTAAATTCAGTACTAATACGATGAATACAACTATTTTTAAGATGTTTCATCATACTGATGTTCGAAATTAGTATCTCCTATCAGTAAAGTTTGAAAATGGTAATATCTTCTAATGATATGCATTACAATTCCAATTCTTCATTTTCGAAAACTTCATACTTAAACTTTACATATTTCATTTTCAGTAAAATATAGTTTTAACTGATAGTATTTACATTCCACAAAAGATATCTACAAAATTTAGTTAGATCCAATTTATAAACATCAATTTCATATATTTTCATTTCTCAGAACAATCATTTCTAACTGGAGATCCGATAGTAGCTTCTCAATATTGCAGCCAAAAGGATTTTTAAACGCAAAAATTACTTTAGAAATTTAACAACATTCGAAAAAAGTTGGTTTAATTTGTATATATATTTCAGTTGTTGCAGGATATAATTACATGTTTTTTAAAATATTTTTCCAATTATAAACAATATTAACCCTCTGATCGGAGCATTAAAAACATAGTGCAGACCAGATTAAGTCTACGGGCCGCAGTTAGTCAACCTTTACTATAAAATAATTTTCGGAGGATATACACACACACACACACACACACACAGATATATATATATATATATATATATATATATATATATATATATGATTAACAGAAGTTTTGACAAGAACAGTTAACAATTAACACTAACACAATAATTAAATACACACAGGGGTAGGACAAACACAAACTGTTGTGGACAATATGATATCAACACATACTAAAGATAAAAAGTGAGGTCCTTGCAGCAAATGTGGTTACGTATTTTGAATATCTTCTATAGTTTATTTATGTGTCATGTTAATATTGTTTCCCGATAAAAGAAAGTTATTGTATTTACTGGAGAGCATCAGGGAATAAAAATGTAGATTTTCCCTGAAGAACCCAGATTTATTTTTACCACTGTTAATATTATTCTCATTTACTTCATAGTTTTACAATAACTTGATGAAATAACTGTAAATATTTGATAGGGTGATATCAGAGTTAAATCTAAGAAGTGAACTAAAAGAACTTGGAGATATACAGAAATTTTATTAATTTAAAACATACATCATTTACTAATTATTTATTCATATATGTAATAATAAATTCAACTGAATATGCAGTAAAATGCAATAAATGTAAATTATTAATTTTAAGAATATTATTATTTATTCAAAAATTTCAACGTATTGAAAAATATCCCATGTTTATTAGATTTAAGAATTTACAAAATAAGCCATTAAATGCTACTTAGAAAATTAAAAAATTACATAGATAAAGATACGTATGCAAATTCTATTCATTTAAAAATAAAAATTATCATTAAAAATTATCCTGTTGTATGAAGCAAATACATAAAGCAATTCCCATTTTAGTACTAAGAAAAACAATTTCAAATTAGAATTACGTCTTAAGAGGGAATTAAAAATTAATCCATATCATAAGAATTTATTTTTACAAGAAAACACAACTAAATAACAAAAAAGTTAAATTTAATAAAAGAGATCTTAACAATTGTTATTTAAAAACTAATTCTTTTTACTTGCCACACAAATATATAATAGGTAAATAATGCTTTATTTACATCAAAGTGTTTCTTTTATTTGTCGTGCATTTCAGATTTAATTAAAAACAGATTTCAGTTCAATAAAACATTTTATTAAAAATTAATATATATCTTTTTGATTTTTTTAACAGAATTAGACAAGCTGAATAAGAATTATCAGAGAATTTCTTATGGTATTTCTTCTTGTTTTTTAAAGAGTGATAAAATAAAATTTATTCATGACATTACAAAAATTTGAAAAGTTATTTCATGCACTTTTCTTAATGTGATAAAGTATTTATGAAAGGTCAAACTTATATTCTCTTCTGGAGATGTTAAACAGGTTCATTAAAAATATGTTAGTTGCAAAAAAATCGTATGTGATAAAATGAGTAATATTAAGCAATTTTTCTTTTCCTTTTTGTCATGATATTGGTTAATATGAGTACAGACAACTTCGAGTTCAGACAATTCATTTTCGAGTACAGACAACTTCAGCTCGAATGAATGGTTGTTTCTGAAACCTCCAAAAAGGTTTTAGGAGAACAAGAATGAGGGGAAGAAATCACTCAGCTGTGGAATTAATTTTAATTCTTTTGAAGTGATCATGAAAAAATAAAATATACTATTATATATATTTTGTTTTTATGTTCCAATGAATCTGTAGGGGCATAAAACAGTTTCACTACATGCATATTCAATATAACGTAATTTTATTCTGCATACAATTAACGATAAAATTAAATCTGTAATATGTATAATGCATGTAAACTCCGAGTATTTATTTGTTATCAGTTTTCATGGAAACGAGCATAAAAATATCGTTCGGAAAATAAATTTCTCTGTTCTTAATAAAAATTATTAATTATTTTTGTTCGAAGAAAGTCATCTGCTTTACTTTGCTGCTTAAACTCTATCTTTGAAAAAGTTTGCTTTAGTTCTAAATATGTAAATCTAAATTTTTATTCTAGATTACCATTCTAAGCTTTATTTTTACATAGTCTTGTTATTAACTTAACTGGAATCACCTACAAATCTCAGACAATTCAGAAAATGCGTTACAATTCAGCACATAATAGAGCGAGATGATGTGTATGAATGCGATACATGTAATTGTTGTGTATGAATGCGATACATGCAAGTTGAATTTAATCATCAAATTATTTGGAAGATTATAGAAACTTTGAAGGAGGAAGATTGTGTGATTATATAATAGTTTATTAAGGTAACAGTACACCTTTGAAGAAAGGTTTTTGAATTAACCAACCTTTTGCCTACAAATGCATATTTTATGACCTTGTGGGGCTTAAAAATTAGAATAGCGTATAGTTTTACTGTCAAAAGGGCATTTTATTCAAATATAAGTAAGAATTAGGACTTTTGGTTAACTCAAAATAAAATAAATATATGGATATTTTGTAAATTGAAAAATACAGAATATAGCGTTATCTAGAGAATAGACTATTATTTTGATAAATAATTTAATAATTTTGATAATAATAAGAGTACTAAAGGAAATTTTTGTTTGTTTGAAAACTGTGAAATTGGGTGCATATGATGAAATCATATGCACCCATTATCACAGTTTTAAAATAAACAAACACTTTTTATCATATTACACCATAAAAATATTCATTTGCATTTTGGGTCTTAGGAAATTCATCTTGAATGTTGGAAGATATTTTGATGGAGATATTACGTAAGATATCAATGAAAAACAAACATTAAAGTTCCATTTCCGGTGGCAGAATGCTACTTCCAGTTCTAAAATTTGACACAGACTATTATTAAAATGCTTATAATTCAAGTTCTATGTAAGATAGAAACAAAACTGAAACTGTTCTAGAAAGCTAAGACATCCGGCTTTAATAATAGACCGTAAATAAAAAAAATCGACTTTTTGACCGAAAATCACGTTTTAAAGGTAGGCGGATACCTTAAAGGACACCAATATTTAAGGGAGAAAATGTCTGATCCGGTGGTTGGTTTTGTTGGGAGGTACTACTATATATGAAACGAGAGTGAGTTGTTCGAGAGAAGGAAAACTGATGATGTATATAATAATGTTCCTGTTGCGCGTTAAGCTCAAAGAGTTCTTCAAAATTGAAAATTGAAGTAAAATAAATATATGTGATCTTGCAATATGAATGAGTTTTTCCATTTTATGCAACTGAGAAATTATTTTATTATTAGAACTTTTATTCTGTGAAAGAACAAGCAACGATCTCAGTTAACACAAATAATTCACTTTAATTCTCAATTACGAATAGTTAATTGATGTAACTTATCGTACACTGACGTCTACAGAACAAAATAATAAGCAATTCTACTAAGTAAAAAAAAGTATCAATTATCGCAAGAACTCGCTTAGGGCTTACGATGTATTTTTGCGATAAAGTGCTAAATGAAAATATTTAACGAGGTCATTTAAACTCATAGTAAATACGGAAGAGAAAACATTTGATCAAAAATAACTTTTTCTTTAATTTGAAGTTTTTATTAAATTATAAGGCTTAATTTTTAATGAACAAATATAATTTTTATGGATTTTCTTTTCTACAATGTTTTTTGATTATGACGCATGAAAAGCATATTAGACAGCATTTCAAAATGTATTGATAACGCGGAAACTATTTCATTTCTAGCAAGCATCGATACAACAAAGCAAACACATTCTACACAGAATCGGAGCGAACAAAGCAGCCAACTCTACCACAGAATCTAATTTACAGAGTAAACACGTACAAATATGCAAGTTCGGTATGTTACATAATTAAACTATAAACTCATAAGTATTGTGTATCATTCATATTAACAAACATATGCTTAAAATTGTTCCCATTTTTCTATATGTATATAGGTAATATTCATTTTTTCTGTTTCGCCTTTTCAAAGAGACAATGAGTACACATAATAAATTAGTTTACTACGATACTAAGAATAAATATGGCGAATGGCAAAGAAATACGAAGCGAAATTTAGCAGAACTAAATGCTTGTGTTATGTCGAAACAACAATAATCTAGAAACATTAAAGGATATTTTATTATGTATAAAATCTTGTTCATCTTCCGTTTATTATCTATAATTTTTTTCCTGCAACATTCAGAAACTTGTAAAGATTTTTTTCACCAAGTTGCTTCTCAAACAACACAATACAAAACAATCATAGTAATTAGCAATTCAAACAGCATAATGTGAGAATTGCCAGTTTTCCCAATTATGTCTGCGTCCGATTGATTCTTTTTGAGTGATTTTTTTCTATCCAAAGCATTTCCATGGTAACGTAGTGGCTTAACTAAATAGTGTATACATTAAGAAAATATTTGCCATCTTGCCATATAAATGATAAAGATGCTTTTAGTTAAAGGGATTCTCAGAGTTTATTGCAATTGTATATTGAAGTCATACTGAGAAGCAACAAGAGGGCCTTCGGAGACGGACCTCGTAATTCTGAGCAAGTGACGAGGACGATACCTGGGATGGCACCTCCCTCTCCAAACTTCCACACCTCGCCAATGGAAAGATTTAATATCTTGATCAGATTAAACGTGTATCATTCCTGATGCAGATGGGTCAAATGGGGTTCCAGGGCTCGAACCTACGACTTTATGAAAACAATGTCACCCACTTGTCCGCGACCCATGACCAATGGGTTACCGCGCTTACATTCTATAAAATGGATCAGCATTATGAAACATGCAAAGGAATGCCATCAAAAAATATATTAATTCAATGGAGAAAAAAAAACCAATTTCATTCTGAATATAATACAGTCGAACAAAAAAAAAAAAAAAATCTTTGCAGAAGTGCTCATATTTTGTAAATGTATTTATGATAAAATTAATATTAAGTGAGCAAATTTTGCATTTAAAACAATAAATTTGTTTAAATTGTAAAATGTTAGAATGAATATTTTTACTTTGAACCCCTAATTAAACCTAAAAAAATACCATAAATCTTACAAGTTATTTTTGTTATTTATAGGTGAACATATTTATAGGGGAAATATGTTTCATGGTGTGAAACATATTTCTCTATAAAAATTGTTATAATTAGAAAGAATATATACTCTTACAAACTCTTAGAATAAAAGACTTTACGAATGCACATTGAAATGGGTCTCACAATAACTAACTTTAAAAATCATTGAAAATTTAGATCTTTTATAAAAAATGAATGAATTATGTATCATAATTAAATTTCAAGAAATCCTTCTTAAACATTGGGGCAAACAAAAGTATTTCAAATAAATTTAACTTTAACTCTTCCTTTAAATATTATTAGATAACATAAAATCAAATAAAATTATTTCATTTTATGAGTTCATTATGATTCCTCTAATTACATTACGAATATCTTTAAGTAATTATTAACTAATTGATTATGTCATGTATTCGTATTTGAAATAAATGTAAAAATTAAAGTAAATGACATTCTTTTTCAATTTGCATGTGGAATAAAATAGGAATATTGTTAGATATTTTCACGTTATCTTTTTATAACTTTTCTCGATTTTTATATTTTTATCCAAAATTCTTAGGATTAAATTGATTAATATCGCATTTCTTGAGCTGTTATTATTATACAGACTCAAATAGAAAAAGAAAAAGGAATTGCATCTTTTCAATATTTAAATTTATTATTTTGCATTTCCAGCTTATAATACGAGATTCCACTAGAAGTTATCCTTTTTTTAAATATTGAGAAATTATATGAAGGAATCGAAAATAAAAGTCTCATTTAGAACATTGTAGTTTTATGATCAAAATTGTTCGTAATCTCTCATTTATGAATATCATGTATCATATATTTTTTTTTTCATTTGCATATCCCATATTCATGTCTCGGATTAGGAGATTTGATTCCTATATTTAGATTTTCTACGGTTTCTAGAAAAGGTTGTACAATATTGTAGATAAAACTGGTTTCCTGAATAATCGGATTATACATTTCTGATTCGGATATATTTTTTCAATATTATCGTTAAGTCAATTTTGCATGTATTCTGCTTTCTTAGTATTTTATTCTATTAGATACATATTTGCATTCTAATTCCTATTTCTATTCAACAAATTTTTGAGAGATTTCATATGATGTTATTTTATTTGAGAACGTCTTCGATTACTTTTATAAAATATCATAGAATTATTGAAATATAGGGAATAAGACTGATGCGGTAGCATTTATAAACTGCGAAGAGTGTAATAAGAGAGTTAATGGTAAGAATGAGAAATCTGAGGTTAGATCACCGAAGAGAGAAATACGCTTACCCTGACAGAAGTAATAGATTGATGGTTCGATAATAGTTTGAATTAATCACCAGTAAACTGACGTACAGGGGGATTAGATTTGAAAACAAGTACTGACTCGGTTCTGCGTCACTTAAGTTAGATAAGTAAGAATTTTAATATTTAGGTTCATACACGGGTAAGGACCTATTCACAGATATAAGAATTTCAATATTGATTTTTAAATATTAAAGACCCGAATAAACAATTTGATTCCTGCACTGTTTGATTTTCTATTCGTTCCTTCAATTTAATTATAGATTGAATATTTCAGTTGTAATTGTGCAATCGGTAGATAGAAATATTACCTGAGTGTTACAAATGCAGTAGAGATACTGTGTGTAGAGCAGATACATCCCGAAAATACTTTTCCGTCAAATAAAAGAAAAATATTCACATTGTTCTACACTGGTAAGTAAAAAAAAAATGTTCTGTTGGAGTCAAAATCGTTAAACATGTAAACACTCAAATTCAGTTGGATAGTTTTCAGCTGTTTTTTTTAAATGTATTTTGTGCGGTACATTTCTTTTAAAATCAAAATATTTCTTTAATCCTCTGAGTGCTCCAAGTTTTGTTGAGTTTAGTTTAGAATGGATTATTTTAAATTTTGTTTTTGATACATTTTCTCATTTAAAACAGTAATTGTGATTTAAATTTAAACAAGTTGAGACTGTAATAATAATCAAGAATGTTGTATAAAAATGTAAATTAACTTGTAAAAACAACGTGACAAACTGTCAAGGCTTAAACGAGCATTGTACGAGCATATCTATAGAGAGAAAATAATTATGATATATATTTATTCAAATTATTAAAAAGCGATCGTAACATTTATCATAATGTCTAAGTTTTGTACAAAATTATAAAGCTGCATTATGAGTAAAAATAAGTATATTTACACTCAGTTCTGTGCCAAAAAAGTTAAAAAAAAAACAATTCAGAAACGCATACAGCTTACAAAAGCCCGGGTGCAGCACTGTACTCTACATAATTAATTTTAATTAACTCATAAAACAATTATGCAGTAGAGTTAATGTATAGCATTGTAATTTGTTAAATTCCATTGCGACGGCTCAAATGACGCCAATACATTTACGTAAATAGAATAGAATGTTCTAAAGAATCATTGTTGGTAATAAAATATTTCTATTTTCTATAAAATTCATTTTGTTCGCAGTATTTATTTTCTAACTTTATTCTGATGCAATAAAAGTAGCTTTACACCGTAAAACAATTGTACGCAAAATGAAAATGTTCTTCGATTTATTTAAAATTAATATGTTTGTTCACAGGGCAAAAAGTCTGCTCGAATTAAAATTAAAAGGCTCCCGTGAAAATTATTTTTAAGGTCATTAGATTTCCAGTTGTAACCTTCCATTTTATGTTAGTTTTATGCACACTGGCTTTTCAGAAATATGGATAGATACAATTTTAATCTTCAACTGCCAATTATCTTACGCAAGCACAAAATATACAATCACAACTGTATAAAATTCATTTCTACATATGAATAAACTATTTTCATATTTTTACCAAAGATACTTGGATGGTTCAAGTTGGGATAGTATTTTTGCCCTCCCATACGCACAATAGTCTCTTATGAACATAATTCTTTACTTATCAAGTGCTCTGTGTGCTCTAGCACTATCGTCTAGACGAACGATGGAGTCATCCACTGTTCTTATGTAAGGACAAACAGTAAGGACCATCAAGAATGTTGTCCTAATCTCTGGCTGAGCATTTTTAAAAATTGATACTTCAGTAATTGATTAATTCACTCAAAAATATGGTTAAAAAAATCTCCTCTGTGTGCGATAGTGAATTTATATTGAGATATTAATAATGCACCGCGCAAAACGGATATTCAAAATCGAGTATAAAGTACTCACTTTTGAATACTTCACATACTCAAAATGGCTCCAATCCCAACGTATTCAAATTTAAGACTCTCATGTTCTCATTTTTAGTAACAGGTATGTACTCTAAATTGAAACTTCACATATTAATTTTTGAAAATATTTGTGTATCAAATATGAATGTGGAATAGAAAAATGAGTATAACATGTATTCCTTTTTGAATCTGTTACTGTATGAAATATGAGAATGAAATAACAAAATGAGTATATAAAGTATTCATTTTTGAGGCTGTTACTGTATCGAATACCAGAAGAAACAACAAAATGAGTATGTAATTCATTCTTTTGTGAACCGTTACTGCAACAAATATGAGTATGAAACAATAAAGTGAGTATGTATTGCATTCATTTTCGATACTGGTGTTGTATCGAATATGAATTTTAAACAGAAAACTATATATCAACTTAACTTTTAAGTTACTTAAATAAGTGCTCATTTATTTGCAAGTTTCATTTTCTTCACCTTACTTATTATTTAACATACACCAGAAAACTTAGAATCAAAATTCTTGCATTTACTATGTATAACAAAACTGTTACTTTTAGATACAAAAATGCAACTGTTATGTGATCATAAATTGTATTTTCAACTTATACCTCAAATTTAAACCAATTCGAGAGTTAAATAAATTTTTAATTAACGAAAATAGATTCGATTCAAGAGTCAAATTCTTTTCAAACAAATGTGAAATAAATTTGAGCTAGTAGTTCCAGAAGCGATTCAGTTCATTAAAAATTAGATTTATGTTTCTATAAGCAAAATATAGTTTTGTTTAAACCCTATACATGCAGAAAATGGAGTTTTATTTTATGTTCAGTCTTTTAATAATAAGTTATTGCAAATATGTTGGAAACATTATGTTGAATATTAGATTTTCCACTGTAAAAAAATTATTGCATAGCATTTTTTTTCCCAATACCCCCTTTTTTATCTTACATATATTTCCTTTTGAATTAGTTAACATCATAACAAAGCTAATCCCCAAAATTAACGTTTCACTGTACATAGAAGAAATAAAACCAAATCATATTTTTGAAAAATTTATTCTGAATATCATACACATATATATATGACATTCAGAAATAAAACATTCATAATTTTAAAATAAGAATATTAAAAAAAATTTAATTTTTTAACTTCTACAGATGAAGGCATGTCACTTCTACAGATGAAGCATTTCAAAATCACTTATAAACACTGCTATGTAATCCAGACTATAGTCCAACTCCATCCCCATTTGTACAATATAGCTTATGTTTTAATGTATCGCACAATGAAGTATCATTGAAATATAGGAAGTTCTAAAATGTAAAGGTGCATAATTAAACAGATTTTTTACTTCTTTCAAATCAATAACATCTTGTGAAGTTACTAGATAAGAGTGAAAATGCTTTTCAAATATAGTACTATTTCAAATAAATAATATGTTAAGCATGCATCGATATTATGTAGAAACAATTCTTTAATTTTTCTAAAAAGAGACAAGTCACATCTACGCAATCAATTAATACAGCCATATTTTTACAATATACTCTACCATTATAGCACAAACTATTACAAGTAAGAATTTCTGCTTGGTATGTTAAACTATCTATTCTGCATATAAGTTCTTGCCACTTTGAATTACAATCTTGGATATACTTAGATCACAAAATATTTGTTATACAAGGAATTTTAAAGTTTTTTTTTACTTAACACATGTGCCACGTTTAATTGGTGGGGAAGTACTACAGTTTTGCACATTGAATATTTAAAAATTTAAAATATTTAACTATACAATATTTAAAAAACTCCCATTAAATGACGCACATACTCCAATGCATACACACACACACACACACACACACA
>BMAW01018664.1:0-11887 GCA_019974015.1 Nephila pilipes | reverse complement strand
TATTACTACCAGGTTATTCCTTTTAAAGGAAGCTTACCCTATCTTGTTCATAAAACTGCTTCAGAATGAACCAAATGTTATTTTTTTTTTTTACTTTTCTCTTCTTTTATTCCCACTAAATATTTGTAAAATGTAGATTTCACACTATTTTCCAAGAAATAAAGCTTAACATCAGGGTTTCTTTCTTACATTTAGCTAAGTTTTTGGCACATGTAATGTGAAGGTATAAGCGAATTAATTTTTATTTTAATGAAATGAAATTTTCTCGGAGGAATAAAATTTTGATTTATGTTATTTTGTTAAAAGTGTTTTAGTTATTTTGCATCAAATATGTAAAAACACCTTTACATTTTATATAAAAATCACATAAAATTTAAACCAATTTATGAACTTATTTATATTTAATGTCGATTCAATATTAAACATATTAAGACATTTTGGGTATTTTTCAAATGCCAGATATTATATCTGGTTTTTCTTCATTTGATTCCAAACAAACTACTACATTCAAATAAAGTACTTTATTAGGAAATAACTGATTTATACTAGAACAAAATAAGAACTCTCCTAGATTTATTTAAAAAATAGTTGATAATTTCACACACACATTAGGGATAACTTAAAAAAACTTATCTTTAATTACATTGGAATGATTTTAAGTTGTAATTTTCTCATCAAAGAAAATAAACGTAATTCCTAATTTGATATGTTCATAATGCGTAACACTTCTGAATAAATTAAAATACATAATTTTATTTTTCATCATAATACTTTTATTTCATATTTATTATACCTATTTGGATTACTGTGGATCAGTTTATTTCATATTATGAAGAAAATAAGTGATAAGATCATGTCCATTTAGAATCTGTATTTCAAAATGTCCTGTGTTTCAATAATTCATTAGTATTAACGTTATAACTTAATATTTAGATTATTAATTTAAAAGAATGTATTGTTTTCGACTCTGCCCTGTTTATAAAGCAGAAGATTTATTCATTTTACTATTTTGATCATTTTTCTCTTTTTACTTACTAACAATTTTTTTCTAAGATTAAAATTCAACAAAAATCTGTAAAAAAACTAGCATTAAGTTTAGTTTCTTATCAATAATTAAGTATTTGGAAAAGGAAATAGAAAAAAAAAATGAATTTATTTGTACCTTAATTAAATTTTGATACATTGAAGAAAAGTTTTTAAAATTATTTTGATAAATATTTCTTATAATTATTTTGCTTGAAAATCAAAGAGAAACCTTTTATTTTGAAAAAAAAAGTGGTATGATACCTAAAACAGATAATTTCCTTTATACGTAGATACACATTATTAAATGAAAGATTTTTAAGCATTTTTGTGGAATCTTTATATAATCAAAATTTACCTCTGGATTTGATCATTTAAGTTAAATAAATATCATTTTTGAAATCAACTAAAGGTACTTTTCCTTTTTAGAAATTTTTTTATCTGAGAAAAATTGGAGTATTTTCAGTCTTCAGAAAGAGATAGTTGCTAAACGACATAAATAAAATATGAAATATTTATTTAATTCATCAGAAATACTATAACAATAATATTTTCTTCAAAGAGGATAATTCTAATTCTCAATTTAATAAATATATAACCTATAATGTCCTTGCAGGAACAATAATTTTATTATATATCATAATAATTTTATCGACCACTGATTTTGCAAGTTTAAAACAACGAAAATAAGTTTACTTTAATAGAAATAAGCAAAATTGAAATTTACGTGATTGAAACTCTCAAAAGAATTTAATAAAATGTACATCAATTTATAAATTTTATAATGTTAAAATAAATAAAAGATTAAAGTTGAAACTATTAATAGCTAATGGTATTATAAAGAAATATTCACTAAAAAGTTTTGCTAATTAATTTAAGTAGAAATGGTCTTTATCATTAGCGTATTGTATAACCTTATAAATAGTGAGTTATTTAAAATATTTTTGCCAATAAATTTTATGAATTTTTCTTTTAAATATATGCATTGAGTTTTTGGTATTCATTTTTGATTTATTTTTATGAAACCTTTAAAATTAATCAATAATCTGCCGTTACTTTTAAAAGGTATTAAGTAAGATTTTTTTCTTAAAGAAAAACGTGTGACAAAAAATAGAATTCTAGGAAATAAAAAAAATGAAAAAAAGAAAGAACTTGCTGATATCATAAATACAAACTAATAAACTAAAATTAAATATATTTTAGAGATGAAGAAAAAGTAATAAAGCTACAAACAGTAGGATGCATTCATATAATCAAAAAAAAAAAAAAAAAAAGGATTTTAAAGTAATTTATTCCGTGTTTGGGAAAGGTTTTGGTTTTAGATTAAATAATTAAAATGACTGAAAAATAATTATATTCTGTTTCACTGATATAATTAAAAAATAAGATATTACCAATCAAACTTGCAATGAATGTATCTCATGCTTTTCACTTATGTGTGCTGATCCTTTCTTTTACTGAATTCTGGGAATTTTCTGAATCATGGAAAAAATTCTACAGGTATGAACTTTTCTTTTTAAAGAACATGCGAGTATTGATTTTATTTCAAATAATTTTTTTTTAATCAACCACAAAATAAATCAGACTTCTCTTTAATTTTTATAATAAGAATACTCAAATTTAATATAATTTATAGAACGCCATCTTCTTTTTTCAAATTTAAATGTGTATGCTATTTAATTAAGTCAAAAACATATTCTTATAATTTCTGAAATCTCATTCAATCAGATTTAGGTACATAATCATAAGAGGAAAACTTTTTATTAAAGTGTGCACCATTAAAATCTTTTTACCGAGGATAAATGATAATGACATAATTATTCAGTATTTGTTCGTTCTTAGAACAATGAAAATGACATTTTAAATTTACTATGGTTGACTAAGTGGTTTAATTATTATTTTATATCTCCTTTTTGTAATTGAAGAAACAAACATATTTCCAAAAAGGAAAGAAGGAAAGACGATACTGTTAAAGAAATATAAAAAATCGGTGAAAAAGAAATAGTAGAAAGAAAAAAGAAAACAGTAATTCCATTATTGAATAAAAAAAACGAAATATATCAAGCACTTTTGCTCTTTTATAAACTCATTATCACCATTGATTTTTAAAAGAACAAAGGTACCATAAAAATGTACTAATAATTTTAGTAATTATGTTAAATGACGCTTTAATAAATTGCTGCTTCTATCTTTCCTAACAAACAGACATCACTTCACATTTTACATTTTAATAGGCACTACATGCTATTTACCACATTTTAATTATAATTAGCGTCATTTTTAAAAATATTATTTGCAGCTATTTTGAATCATTGAGAAAAATTTATTTGCCACTTTAATTTTTTTTCAATAGGTTAGTAACCTTAAACGTCTAGGGATAAAAAAAACGTTAAGATATAAAGATTTCTCAATGACAGACACTTAAAAGAAAATAATACCCCAAAACAGTTGCAGCAGTTCCTTGAACAAATTTCTTGACAGAAGTACTTTATGGTAGCTCTAATAAAAGTCTTCTTGAGCTCTGCTTATCAATAGAATTTTTCAAAAAAATAATGTATTTCGTTTCCTTTCATATTTAGTCAGAGAATATGAAGTCAGTACATGTTGGGGGAGATAAAAGAGAATCTCAAGAAATTCTGTGAAAGCAGAAGATGAAGTAAACAACGGTTAATTTTAATTTTGAAACTTTAAACTTGAGCAATGAATATGGAATTTTTAAAATTTAAAGTACATATTCTATTTTTGAAATAGAGTTATAGAAAACTGGTGGTATTAAAGTTATAAAGAATGCATAAGAACGATTGAAAAATTGTTTTTAGTCTGAACATTGCAAGACAACAATAAAATACCAAAACATTTTATTTTGAATGCTGTCTTTGATTTGATTTAACATTTTAAAATAATTTATAATATTTTGAAAATATTAATAGTATTCTTAAAAATATTTTTCAGAAGCCTGGTGCATTGTATTCTAAGATTAAATAATTTAGAGCTTTAAGACATGGAATGGCAAAGAATTACAAGATCTTCCAAATTTCGACAATATATCGTAAAATTCTGATATGATAGACGCAGAAATGAATCTATAAACCAGTGGTTTTAGATAGCTTATTTGCTAATCTGATGAGATATGTTTTCGAATTATATTGAGTTTGAATCTGAAAGAAATATGTCAAAGAATATTTAAGGTCTTTTATCGAATTTCCGTCAACGGGATATAATGGAAAAGATCTTAAAGATTTAGAACCAACTTCAACTTTGAAAATATTTACGTTTGAAATATTTATGAAAGTTGAAAGAATAAGAATTCGATAAGCCCTTACTTTATCACACACATACAAGCATTTAAAATAAATTAACCTTTGTAGCTGAATTTATGATTAAATGACTCATAAATTGTTCCTGATGACAGAAAACATACTTAAAATTCACATAAATTTACACCTTTATAAGTTAATTAAAAGTGTATTACACATTTTGGAGATCCACTGGATATGAAATGACCTTTACGTAGTTTATTGTACAAATTACTTTTATTTCAGAAATATTTTGAAATAAATAAAATATAGTTTAATCGGCAATAATATTAATTTGTATAAATCTTAATGTTCTTTTGTCTGCGCCTAAGTAAAGTTTTATAAATCCTCACTCTGATATTTGAAATATTTTTTTTTTCGAAATAAATTTTATGTCATATAATCATTTTTTTTGTTTATTTTCACAGCTTTCTCAGAAACGTATGTAGTTTTTATTTATTGAGTTTCCTGAAAGCACGCTATGTACTTATAAACCTAAAATTTATCATAACATATGATATTATCACATGCATTTTATTAAAAATATTAAAAAAAATATGTGGAAAAATTAAAAGTAGATCCTACAGCTTCAATATTGTTTGAATCAATCCTGTTTTTTTATTTATGAAAAAAAATCAATTTTATCGCGTTTAGAAAATGTAATAGAAATCATACACAAGAGAAAATTTCTGAGAAAGTAATCGCAACACATGACAATTATTTGAAATGTGTTGCATAACACATGAAAAGTCCATAAAATGTTCATTAAATCATTTTAAATACACCTAATTCAAAAAGCGAAGAAATTGTGATGCAAAAGAGGTTGGTTGAATTAATAATAAAATCTGATTAATATTTTGTATTATTGGAACAGTGGAAAGGTTTAAAATTAGGAACAAATAAAGTATGTTAAATGCAATAGAGAAAATATGTTCTGGTAAAATAAAAAAGATACAATATTCTTAATGCAAATTAAATTTTTTTTTTGGAATGAAATTGCGTCTTATAGAAAATAATATAGTGCATTAATCAAAAATTTACTTAAATCGGAATTCTTACCTCTAAGTATAAAGCAAAATGATTCATTTTCCAAATCCTTTTGAGGTTATACAAGTATAAGGAAGCTTGTCAAAGAAGGATTAGCTAATAAGTGAAGAGAGGAATGAGAATACTAAAGTATACATATGTTAGTGTTTATTGTTTTTAGTGATAATTAAACTTTTTTAAATACGTCTTACTTCTTTAATTTTAAGATGCCGTCGATGTTTCCGTTGATTCGTGGGTTTGAGCCCACGAATGAAGAGTCTCTATGTCATAGGATTGATTAAAATTAAATCTGCGGAGAGGTATCAAAACATCTCGTGGGAAGCTTAGAGAGGGATGTACCAGTGTAAGTATCGTCACCGTCCTATGCTGAAGTTCAAAATTACGAAATCCGTCGCCAACAGCCTTCGCGTTGCTTCTAGTAGTGACATGCATCTTAAAAAACAGTTACATTTTGAACCAGCCTCGTAATTTGAGATTAAAATAGAAATGCTGCACATGCATGTTTTGAGCATAATTAATTTCTGTTTCAAATAACTCTTATATTTTGTTGCATGATTATTATAACAATAATTTTTTTTTTGATGAAGAATTGAGAAAAAAAAATTGTACCTTTTCTTAAAGTTTAAACATTTCAAAAATTATTATACATTTAAAACTAAATACCTAATCTACATTTGGAAAAATATGCCTATATTTTATATATCAAAAACTAAATTAAATTTTTTCATATCTCAAAATAATAAGGACTTTATATCGTCATTTTTTGAAAAATATTTCTTACATATTTATTTGCGCAACAAGTATGAAAAAATTTCCAAACTTACTTAGCATAAGCTAAATAACAGTTTGTAAAAAAAATCACGAAAAGCAATTTGTAATAAACTAGTGAATCACAAAAGTACAAAATATTTCAACAGAAACATATTCAACGGGACAGGCCCTTGCAATTGTTTTCTCTGGATTGTAACTTCTGCCGAATATTTCTTTTTACTTGGAAACTTCAATTTAACAGATTCAAATGAGAAAATAAAGCTTAGAAGACTCGCTCTATCTCTGATTACTAAATTTTGAAACATATTTCAGAAAAATCTTTCTCTGTGATTAGCATACCATTAATATACATGAGTTGATTGTCTTGATTTCAAGGAAATAAGTCAGCTCTTGCGAAATATTATGCTTTCTTACAAATTGGAACACAAAACCTTTGAAAATCTTTGTTTCAATGTTTATATTTGTAATGTTACTATTTCTAAGGGAGATTGCTTAGAATCAAAATAATATAAATAACTTCTATTGTATTTGAAGTACTGTTAAAATCGCTTGTGAGAGCATTCAAATACTTTACAATTTTAATAACGTATCTCTAACTGATTTATTTTTATGTTATAATGCTTAATTTAGAGCCAGTAAAACATATTTAATAGCTCCAAGTCGAAGTTGTTTTCTTTTCAATAAATTTTGTAACAAATGGGTAGTAATTTTAATTTGAGGGGAAATTCAATGCACTGTTTTTTCTCAATTAGGAATATTATCAAGAACAAGGGATAACATTTCTAACAAAACATTTTTCAGGCATGTAATGTTTTTCAGAATTCAAATTTTACTGTTATTTTTCAAAACGATTGCTCTCGCTTATATTTGTAATTGATTTTGAGACTTCAAGGTTAGTCATTTATTGAAAGAACTGGCAACTAGTTTATAATCTCTCAACATGTTTTCTAATCGTAAAAATCGTTTTTAATAAACAATGGGTTAAAACTTATTTCTTAAAAGCTTGCGATTATTACTCTTCTTTAGGAAAAGAAGTAATGAAATGCTGATCTGTTAATCATTTCAAAAACTTTAAATGTCTGATGATAGAGCAAAATCTTTTAAACAACTCGACACCTTTCAAATAATTACTTTAACTTTTCCATAAAAAGTTTTATATATGAATGATTTTCCTTACCTTTGGTATATGACGAATAACTAAATGTAATTTAGATATTTTTTTCCTTATAGAAGGCGTTCTTTGTTGAAACATTTTAAATCTTTTGTTATGCAAAAGTATGTACATGAGAGGTAGTTTTCACACATTCACAAAATCGTGAACGTAGCTTATATATATTATTGGGCTTATATTTTTATAGCTGTATAGCCAATATTCATCTATATTATTATGATAATTCTTATAATGGTAATAGTTTTAGATTGTTTAGATATTGTGACGCTATTATTATTTTTTTTAAATTAATAATAAGGGTACTGAACCTTTTTTATCCTTTTATTATGAATATTTACATTTATTGCAAACTAATATGAATGTATAATAAATAAAGTGAAATATCTAGATACTTTTTAAAAATTAGATAGAGAGTAATAGAAGTCTTAGAAATATATATGTTAAAATTGAGAGAGAGAGAGATTGTGTGTGTGTTTTATTAAGAATACATAACGTTCCCTTATTTAAGAGTTCTTTAAGTATTAATATATTTAGAAATTTAATCTAAAAGTTAAATTTTAAGGAATATTGGAATGGTGTCAAAACACAGGAAATTTGCATTGATATGGGTAAGCTTAAGAAAAGGTGTTTGGATGCTATACATTTTCTATTAATCATATTAAAAGAAATTTAAAATGTATAATTAAGATTTTTAGTTTTTCCTTTCTCTGTTAAAAAACAAGATTTGAAGTTATAGTTATTTTAATATTGTTCTTTTCAGTTTAATTATGTTTTAAATGTTTCTTTTTTTGTTAATTGCTTTTTTTTCATTGCTAGTTCTAAGCTTTTTAAAATTTAATTTTTTGTAATTACATCATTTTTCACTGAGAGATGAAAATGCTTTATTTAGTTTTAAATGTGGTAAAATATTTGTAGATTAGTTGTTAAAAATGTTGTTGTTACATGGTATCTGTCTTTGTAATTTTTGAATTATTTGTTCTAAAATCTAATTGTTTTAATTTTATTGTTCTTTTTTTTAGTTTTGTTTCCTGTATGGGATTTTCTTTTCTATTTATATTGTTTGGTTTTTATTATTTTCATCATTTGTTTGTTGAAATATTTAATGCTTGTTCCATATTTTCTATAACCTTTTTAGGAGGTGAATACTGGACCAGTAAAACGAGTTTAAACGCTTAAATCTTTCATAAGCCAGATTCTGAATTTACAAATGTTATAATTCATTTTCTGATTTGGTTTATATTTTCCATTTGCTTTCAAAAATGTTTTTCATACCTATATTTGTACTTCTCCATATTTTACCTAATTTTTTTCTTGTTTTTATTCAATTAGATTCCCTTTCTGATCAGTTTGAAATTCAACTTTCTACTTTTTGATATGTTTTTGCTGTTTAAAAATATATATTCATTTTTATTTTATTATCTAAAGATTTATCTGTAGGTAATATAGTAATTTTAATGAATTTTGTTTTATTAAATCAAATTAGTTTATATAAATTTTAAATATTTTCAGCTCTCTTATCATTTTGATGAAATATATATATATATATTGAAGTGTTAATGAATTAAGGATAGACAATGTTTTGAAAATTGTGTAACCCTGCACTTCATTTATACTCACATGAAGACGCTGTGGTAATGTACTTAGTTATAGCTAGTACTAAGGTTGTTGTTAATCAATCGTTTCAAATCCCAGTATGGGTAAAATTTTTGATTTAGACATCTTCGATCTCAAAATGAATAGTAGGTGCTCGATACAAGGGCCATTAAATTCTCGAAATCGTCAGAGAACAAGGATTTTCAAGATCAACATTGTCAAAGGTATACCGAGAATAAGTGGATGGTCGTAGAAGAAACTAGCGATTGAGCGAACTGAAAGGTCAATTAGCCTCGAATGACCATGGTAAGACAGCTCGGCCATATTGTAAGTAGCCAGTGTAGCGAAACGTTAGCTCAAATTACCTCCCAGCTGTATCAAAGCGCCAGTCGTACAGTCACTAAATGTACCTTGCAACGCTCGTTTCACAGTAGGGACTTCTTGAACCATGGAACCACGAGATTACCATTGCTTAAAGCACACTTTACGGCTGCTCGTCTTCCCTGGGCAAAATAGCATAGAGAATGGACTGAGTTGGAAAGCATAGGATTGGAAATGAGTAGCATGAAGTGACGAGTCTCAATTGCAACTACTTCACGCTGATAAAAAGCTGAGAATATGGTATCAGGGTCATGAAGCCATAAACTCTGCATGCCAGGTAGGAACTGTATAAGGTCATGGTCGTTCAATCATAGTTTTGAGATTTTTCTTTTTGCATTTTTTGAGAGATATTTGGAACTTGTGACAACCTCCCTCAGTGCGAATTGGTATTTAGAGTTTCTGAGCGATCACTTCCATTTTGTAACTTTGTACTGTCATCCTCATGGAAATAGAGTATTTCAGCAAGACAACTGCACTTCACGCAGGTTTCGATTAGGTGCTACCTGGTTAAATTATCATTCTTTTGACTTCTCTGTCTTGATTTGGTCACATAGAAGCTCACCAATAGACAAGACTCATCAGACTTAAATCCTTTTCAGCACTTTTTGGATATTTTGAAGAAAGTTGCGAAGCCTATTACAAAACCCCAGCGACCCATACTGATTTATGGACAGCTCCAGACGATGTTATTTAGCCATTCATGTGGAGTGTTTTAACAAACGTGTTGAATCTATGCCTCTTCATGTGGCAGCCGTTATGTATATATATCATCTCATATATATATATATATATGAATGTATGTATGTATATTTGTATATATATATACATTCATATATATACATGAGATAAACGCATTTACAATTGAAAACTATGAGACAATCAAAATTCATGACAGATGTAAAACAATTTATTAAAAAGTTTTTGATGAAATTTCCGGTTTATAAGATTAAAATTAACTGAAAATTCTTGTGACTAATAATAATTTCATGACTCACAAACAGATCAATGAATTTGTGTGTGCTTAAAATTATCTTAACATTTTGTTTAGAAGTTTCCTATTATCCATTAAATTAACAACTCGTAAATTTTCAAAAGGAGTTATTTCAATATATTAAAGTGATCTTTTTATATGCTGAAATCTTTTACTTACAGTTTTCTAAGATAGAATTAAATTGCATAGAGTCTTCAAAGTGTTTATTGATTTTATAAGTTTTAAGGACTAATACTTGTGTATAGTTTCTGATTATACACAGTTATTTGAAGCTATTCGAATAGTATTACAAGGATCAAAAATTTCTTTCGAATAATTTTGATTTATGCTCAAAAGTCTTAAAACAAGAATAAATATAATATTAATATAAGAAACGACTTGCTAGAATATTAAACAATTGCTTTGAATAATGAAAATAAATGCCAAAATTTGAAAAATTGGAGCAATTGGAAATGCAAATAAAATCTTTTATTCATTCAAAGAGTAATAAACTGTTTAAGCTGTTTGGAAGAATGAAGCATGAGATATATTATATCAGACATTTTTTTTGTTACTTAACTTTTGCTTGAAATGAATATTACTTCAATAATAGTACACTGATTGCTTAGAATTCTAAAAAAAATAAATGAAATAAATTATACTTTAGAGAACATATCGGGATTTAGTGATACATTTTAGAAACTGTGATTTATTGTATTTTTAAAAACGAAATTTTTATATATTTTCAATGAATTATATATTTAGGCTTAAAATCATGTTCACTACAATATTAAAACTGTAAATTATCACAATTTTTATTCATATTAAATTCAAATATATTAAAAGCTCATAGCACGTATTTCTTTGTATCAAGAAACCTTTGCAATAATATTTAAATTGAAATATATTTTAAATTGAAAAGATTCAGAACTTAAATAACACCAACACGCTAAAAATAACGAATAAATCGTAGAAACAAATAAATTTCCAACAAAATGTTTTCGGTGGACAAATAATCTAAATTATTGCATAGAATATCAGATTTATAGCAGTTATAATAAAATTTCGTTAAAAAATAATAACCGCAATAATTTAAAGAAAAATTTAAACTGTTGAGATTATCAATATCTAATTTCCTTCATTTTCTTGAATTCTACAATTATAATATAAATATATAATATTTAGGAATTTAGACAAGTATTATAAACATTCTATAGCTGCAGAAAGGTCAAAAATTAGTAAAACGTTTCGATAAGGACACTATATAACTATAAGGAAATCAAGCAAGCAAAAGAAAAAGATCTTACATTTATATCTATATCAGTGTATAAAATATTTTGGACTGTACTCATATTAAAAAGAAATTATTTAGTAATTGAAACGAATATTGTTTTTCAATTAAATGAGGCAAATTTCTCCATTAAAATCCATAATAATTAGAATTTACTTTTATAATTACACTTATTTATTATACTAATACATTTATTTCTATTTAATTGAAATACCTCTTACAAAAAATATCTTTTTTATTTTTATGCATATGAAAAGTAACATGAAAAATATGTCTTCAAAATTGCAAAAAATTTAATTGTAATAAAACCTGAATACACACACACACACACACACACACACACA
>BMAW01018649.1:117628-137286 GCA_019974015.1 Nephila pilipes | reverse complement strand
ACCAGCTTTAAGGTAGATATCTATTGAAAAATATTATAAATTATGTAAAAGTTTACACGCAGTACACGTTTTAAACTACTGCGTATCGTTTAGTGTTTTTAAAGTTAAACTTTTTTTTATAATACTATCAAAAACATTTTACGGTTATATTTGCAAATTTGTTTTGACAATGATAGTTTACTCATATGTATTATTGTCTCATCCTTACAAAGGTACGATATTATTATTAAGGTAAAATTAATAACCGAATCAAGGCAATGATAAAAAGCAATATTAACAATTTTGAAAACAAAATTTACACAATGCGATTGAAACTTTAAGCTAAAGATTAGTGGTTGTTTGATTACTTTAAGCAAATTGTTTGAGTCTTAAAAAGATATGTTAATAAACAAAAAATATTAAAAGTTAGATTTTAAGGCCTTTAGTGATTTATATTTTAATGTGAATGTTAAAGAATTATTAAATATATTTAGCTGCTCTAACTGATTTTGTTTATTAATCATCTTTTATCGTTGACTTCTGGCACTCACGACAGATTCCTCTGCATATACACAGATGCAAGCCATTTCTCTGCAAATGCACTCAGCCAGTGGCTACCGCTTATTCCAGGCTTTATATCTCTCCGTAATAGTGGCTGTGACATCCCGTGGAAAATTCAGGAAAGGTCCATAGCTTTGAAACCAATTGAGATGTCGGCAAAATTCTAATATTTTCGACAGAAGTTATTCGACAAAGTCGCCAGGTTTCTCGCCAAGACACCAAAACAGTCGCTAAACTCCTCTCCAAGATTGGAAGGTAACTGGTTCTCTCCTTTTCTTGGTGTTCAACGATATTTGTCTACTTTATACGAGTAACAATGCAGGGAAATGCAATCGTAGGTAAGTAAAAAATTCAATCGAGCCTATGGGACTTACTTTTTTTGTCTTTCATAGTCATGAATTGCTCTATAAATTTCACAATTCATTTAAGCTTTCAAGGAATCAGTCTACATATTCAAACAGTCAAGCCTTTAACTCAATTTTATTTTTATGAAGTCTAATCAAATATCAATATAAGTATTACCAATGTGGAGTAGAACATACTTCTACTCTTCGCACTTAAAGATTAATATTATAAAATTAAATTTGTCATACAAATGGTAAATTACAACCATATTAAAAATTATGAGCTGAATTCAATAAAATGTCCGTTTCTCACTTAATACTAAACTCTAGTATTATAATACCTTTTATTGATATGTAAATAATGTTCAGTTTATCTGTCTGCAAAACTTTCGATCTCTCTCTCTCAACTGATTCTACTTAATCTTCAAGTTCACATATTATAAACCCTGCGGCTCAATTTATAAGAAATAAGTAGATTTACATAATTTACAAGTCGAATCTCTAAAAGCAAACAATGACCTCTATAGTCAACAGATCATGGTTATATACTAGTATGAGGCGTTGTTTCCTTCGAGTCGAGAGTTCGAGTCCCGATGCTACTAAAGACAGGCCATGTAGCGAGGCTGAAGAATATTAAATGTAGTTGAGGTCACATTGTGACGCCCGCCCGACCCGGGCTTCATCTTGTGCCATCACTAGATACAATTATTAAACACTACGACACAATTATTAAAGAGACACTAGAACAATCTTTAAATAATTTATTAACATATATTTACTATGACAACAACTCCCTATGCTCTCCCGGGTAATATTTCTATTAGCTCAAATTAACCCACCAATAGTAATCTAACAGACTCTTACCACTAATCCTTCCTCGACTGCAACTCAGACTCTGGATCAACTGTTGAGAACAACAGCAAAGTGACGTCTTATAGCAATCTTTAATCTAACCCTTTAATTCAATCAGCTTATCTAAAGCTTCAGCTTCACTTCTCCTACAGCCTCTCTCTTTCAGCCTCTCTCTTTCAACCTCTCTCTTTTAGCCTGTCTACTCCTTCAGCCTCTCTTTCAGCCTCTCTTTCAACTTCTCTACTCCTTCAGTCTCTCTCGCTACTTTCAGTCGGAGTTTATATATTTCCTAACTCACCCACTTCACTTCATTTCTAACTGCTTTACATAATAACTTTACGTATTCACGTTTCATTTTTGGTTGGGCAAAGGTTGTTTAGCAAAAGCAATCAATCTCAATTAAAAGTCCCCAAGGTTAGTGAAGACAAATCGCGAATAGCCCAATGTCACAACATGTCTTTCCAATGGCATGTTATGACAGATTGGAGAGAAATATGTCATCCTTGTTACTTGACCAAGGCATAAAGTTACCAGGTTCGTCGCCAATTTCATGATTCTTAGAGCGACATTAATATACAATCACAATCAAATCAAATAACGTCATAGAAATTCCAATAGCGTCAGTTGAAGTAAATTACGTTAAGAGACCGTTATAATTTCTGTATTATTTATGAATAAGAAAACAACACAGTAAACTTCATAATATAGTTTCCTTTGAACCACTATCATAATACCAATTGTATGAAACTACAAAAGAATTTGTGAAAGTAATTATCCTACTGAGTTTGGAACCATGATATTGAAGAAGAAAAACACTTATAAATAAATGGTTTGTTTTTTGTTTAATGTCATTGAATTCAGAATATACACAAAAAGTTATTTTTGAAATTTTATTAAATTAAAATAAATAAATAAAATGCAGTTTATTAGTATAAAACTAAGGGGGAAATGTATATTTTTAAAGTATTCCCTTTTCATGTAAATCCAATCTATACCACTGTTATTTAGCATATGTATAGGTATGATACCTGTAAAGTGTCTGAACTAGGAATTTTCAATAATTCATTATATCTTTAAAAATCTAGTTAGTCGAAGTAACAACACGAGTTTCCTTAAAAAAAGTATTTCCATTCTAATGAATTAAAAGTGGAAAAAAATCCTCTTATAAATCAAAAATTACTAAAATATTTATCCAAACTCTGAAAAACAATATGAAGATATTATTTCTGCAAGATTTAATCAAAATGTAGAAGAGAATTTTTGAGATATCGTTTTTCAAAAATTATAATTGTACTAAAAATTTAAATTTTCCGAAAATTGATTTAAAGTTAAACCTTCTAGAAAGAACAAAACGTGCATAACAAAAAAAAAAATCAACCATCCCCATTTTTATAAGTCACATTTTTTTTTTTTTTTTTAAATTTGATTTTCTTGGTCTTCATATTTTTTTTCTTACTATTTCTGCTGATGGAATGGAATGTCATTTGAAGTCAGCAACACGGATAATATGAAATATCTTAATGTTATCAACTATATACTTTCCTGGAATCGCATGTAATGCTCGTAATATTTTTAGCATTCCCTTATAACCATCATTAAAATGTATAACAAATATATATATATATCTGTCCCCATATAAAAGTTTCACAATCGATTCAGTTTTCTTGTGAGCAAAATAACGATTTCCATAGAATTTTCATTTCTTACAGTGACTTTTATTTTGAAACTACCCGTAGCTTATATAAACAACACTAATCTATAAGTTATTGTACAATTCAAACAGTATATTGCCACTGATATTTCGGAAATCTTAGTTCTAAATTTGATACTAGATTTCTCAAAATAAATATTAATATATAATAAAGGCATTTTTAAAAATATAAACAGCTACTATTCTCTAAAATGAGAGAAAAAATGAATATTTATGAGAGAAGACTTCAACTTTCGGCTTCGAAATGCGACTTCCTATTACTGTTTTGGAAATCGTCTGATATTAAAAAAAATTTTAACTTGATTTTTACGTAACCTTGATACAAAAGGAAGGTAGTATCATAAAGAGAAACTTCCGCATATTTAGATGCGTAAACGAATAAATTCGATATTTTCTCCCAATATTGAATTTTAAGTGCAGTCAGATACCTTAAGTGTTTATTTTATTTTGGATGAGTGTTCTATTCGTATCTGTTTGATGTGGGATTATTTTTGAAGAATATAATATCATATTATGTATTTTCTATACTTCAGTGCAATCTGAAAACTTAACTTTAATATAATAGCATAAAAGTAAATAACTGTAATATAATAGTAATGGAGAATTACAAATTTTTTGAACATCATTTGCTTACATATTGGATGTAAGACATTCCAGTAACTTTATATTTAGATTAGAACACTTTACTGTTAGAAAAAAGGATTTGATATAGTTATACGCGAAATGGCTTAAATTATTACTTCTAGATAATAAAAAATATATAAATAAAATGCAGAATTTTTTTTAAAAAAATATGTTAGGTTTGAAATGCATAAAACACCAAACATTCTATATCTGCCGCTTTAAAAGCGAATGGAAATTTTATTAAATAGAAACATCCGTAGTATTTCGTCGAAAAAATTACTCGCAATGCCTTCGTTTCTCCCAAAGGACCTTCTACAATTCTTCTTCTGTAAATATTTGGAGAAAGTACATCTGCGAAGAAATTTGTGTCGACAGTTCCAAGTCAAATAAAACTCTTAAATTGATATAATCTAATACCCAGTAGCCATTTAAATTCAAACTCAAGTTTTGAAATAAATCTCCACTTTTAGGAATTTTCTTCTTTTTATAAATGAAATTGCTTCAACATACATTTCTTTTTTTTTTTTTATTGAACCTTAAAAAACCTAAAAATGTTTGGAAATACTATTACATTCCCAATTTTTATTGAAACAAACCATGTATGTCTTTTTATCCTAATATATTGTCAAGAATTTTGAAGCATTTGTGCAGTTTCATTAATAAATCTTCTTACACTAAATAATTCTGAAATTCGCTTTGAAATAAAAGATGTACTGATCCTTCAATATTTTCTCTCTTTTATTTTGATTAGTGATCCTTAGAATTAAGAAAAGAATGTTCCTGTTACGAACGCAAAAAAAAAAAAAAAAGAAAAAAAGAAAATTCTAAAGATCTGAACTTTTTTTTTTCTCCTTTGAAAACATCGGACGAGAAATTGAAAAGCAGTATAGCATGAGTTTAGTTTTGGAAATATATTTTATAGATATATAAATAAACCAAATCAGTTATGTACTGAAGAAAATGAAAAAATGGTTTGCTTGGTTCTTGCATTCCTGGCAACAAAGATTATGTATAATGTTAATTCATTATTAAATTATTGCTTACTCTTTCCTTTATAGTTATATAATATGCATTAAGAGTATCAGGACATGAAGGGGGAAATTAAATGCCGAATTTAAGATTCTTTGTTTTTGAGACAATTATGTTTTAAAAACTATTCGTTCAGCTTAGGAATTTTACGTGCATATTAATGATAACCTTTTAATAACATTTCAATTGTTTTATTGAGCTATAAAAGTATTTTTGGTCAAACAGTATTTCTTTCCCTTTGAGTTAAATATGGCCATGATTTTTCAGAT
The DNA here is from genome assembly GCA_019974015.1 of Nephila pilipes. Classification (NCBI taxonomy): domain Eukaryota; kingdom Metazoa; phylum Arthropoda; class Arachnida; order Araneae; family Nephilidae; genus Nephila; species Nephila pilipes. The sequence goes on along the minus strand of BMAW01018649.1, from coordinate 131,917 downwards.
GTATCTTTGCTTTTAGGTATCATTTTAAAAAATAATATTTCATAAGATAAGTACACAAAATATTTTACTCATAATAAGGAAAACAATACTCAAAATATAGAGAAAATAATTTTTAAATGATATTGATGTATATTTTATTTGAAAAATTTATAGATCTTTTTCCTTTTTTCATATAAAAATTATTTCTTAAAACCTAGGTATATCTTAGAGGAAAATATTTTAGGTTAATTATATGCAAAAGTACCCTATATAGAAGTATATTAATTTTGTAACAGTATCTTATAATAGTTTTCTTTGAAACGGTACCTAAAAGTAAATGCATCTCACAAAACATTTTTTTATTGAATTGAGAGGGGGGAAAAACGTTATGACAAAAAAAACTACATAAATAGTTACAGAAAATGAATGAAATGTCTTCATTAAGTACACAAAACCTCGAAACTCTTCCAATTATTAGAAAAAATACACACCAAAAATCAAGGAGTATTAGAAATGATATTCCAGTAAACCTCGCTTTCCGGGTATCCTTAATAATATCCGTAGTAAAATAAATGAATACATATTATAACTGTATTTATGACACACTCGCATGTAATTTTTTCATTTAAATTTTTTTTAAACTTTCATACTTTTAAAAGAGAAAAATGTTCTTTTTAATTTCGTTATTTTTAATAGGAATAAATTTTAATAAGGCATCATATAAAATCAATTTATTGCCTTCTATATCAATAATGATATCGAAGTTTCATATTTCATTCTGTTCTATGAATTCTTATTATGGAAGTTCTTATTACATATTTATGGAAGTTTATTTAAGAAAATATGCATAACTTAATTGAATTGCGATTTTATGTTAGTGCGTAAAGGCGTTAAAAATGACTTTGAAGATGCAGTAAAGAGTAAATGAAAAGGCCTCGGATTTCACTAATTCCTAAATCTGTGAAACTGAGAGTTTGAATTTATTTAGTAATTAAATAAATTATTTTAATAATTAACTGTTTTATGTGATACATTATATGAAACTTGAATCTAGATGATGAAAACTCTGCGGGTAAGAACAGATATTCCAACAGTTTCTTAATAAATCCCCAGTTACAGACCATAACTACTTCATTTCAATCACCTGCACAACATCAAGGCTGAGAACAAATCTCTATAAGGGCATGAAAATCCACTTTGTGAATGTAAGAACCTATATCAATCTTAGGAACTGTCTGGATGCGCCATTCATATTAGGGCACACTCTTATGTATTTAACTAAAACATTTTAAATTTTACATATATAGATTTCACACTCTTATTTATCCGCAAATGAACTTCTGTTCATCCCTAATGCATCCGATCTTGATGCTGTTGTCATTCGGGAATTTTAGGATAATAGCCTTAAGACAATCCTATCATAATCTATGGATACGACTCCACAAATAACATGAAAACAACAAATAATCACGTGATTGCAAATAAGACTACTCTGAATATTTTTAAAGGTGAAATATTCCTTCTCTGTCATATTGACGCTCCATGAGAATTGGCATGCAGCTAAAAAAATATAGCAAAGGTAGGTTGTATCGCATGGTACGCTTCACGAGTTTGGCAACAATCTAGGTGTAATCGTAATTTGCAGGGCTCCACTATAGCGGGGAAGTAGCGATACAATTAACTCTTATTACATTTAGATAAAGCCTCCGTGAGCCTAAGAAGCCTCTCAGATGGTCCCCATCTCCTTTTCTACAGCCTAATGACCTGCAGTGCTAATTAGTGTCTAGTCCAAGCCAAGTAGCTATCCCGCAGCAGGGTCCCAGTTAACTTCCCAAGCGAGCTCTCATTGATCAAACCCAGGTTGGTGTGTAAGTTGACCCATGACCAGATACTCGATCCAAAGCTACAGGGAATTAACCTTGTTTAGGCATTGTTCATAATCAAACGTGTCCGTTTTATTCTAGTGACAGCTGCTGAAACTGCTGGCAGTTTTCGTTGAGTTGTGAATTCAAGCTCTGGTGCCACTAAGGACCCGTATTGTACTTGATACTCGAACACATTAGATCTGCTCATGGTCCCAGATCGTCCTTTGGGCAAGGTGGAGAAGTTTGGAGAAGGAATTTGAAACTCATGTTTCGTTTTCATTAATTGTCCTAGGTTTAAAATTAAGATTTTTTGTGACACATAGTCTCTAAAATTTTTCATTTAAAATCTCCTGTTTCTGATGCGAAATCTATTTGACTGAAATCCATATGTGAAAAATTCTAATAATCATTTCATGCTAAAATCATGTTTTCTTAAGGGTCGTAAAATTTCCCGAAAAATATCATATTTGTTTCATTATTTTGTTAAATTTCTAAATTTTCAATTTTTCATACTGGGTATTTTTAATTGTATACCTTGTATGTAATTTTGTCTATTGCTTCATTTCTGAATTTTTCAATTTTCCTTTTTAGTGTATTTGTGTGCACTATGCCGCCGGCAGTCTGTCTTCTGACGTGAGTCATTGTATCATCATATCAGCATCCGGTATCCCCAAGAAATCATGGCAACAATGGGGTTCAGGTTAATATGCATTTCAAATGCAAGAAAGAAAGAAGTGAAAAGTGAGAAATTGGAAGTATTAGAACATTGACGTCAAAAATGAATGTCATTGGAACTTGATTAACGAATTGCAAACGAATTACTTGATTATGTTTTATTCTTTTCATCTTTGCTTCAACATATTCTGTTTTATGTTACCCTATTGTGGTAAAAAATATAGATTTTTTTTTCCTTTTGCCAAAAAATGCTGATGGGGGGGGGGTAATTGTCTCTCAGGGGAGTGTATCTCTAAGCCGTTTGGGTGAGTTTAGTCTTCTTGGGCATTCTGCCAATAGCCACCTGTTTCTTCTCAGTGCAACGGCAACAAACAAAAACGCTCACAATCATACATAATAACCCATACACCATCATCTATATAAAGAGTAAAAATTGGAAGAATTAAGAACAATGGTACTATTAAGCCGTTTGTACCTTTTCAAAACTATGGATAAGTAATTTTTATGAATTAAACTTGTGACGGCTGCCCATTCCGGGTTGTCTCTTGTGCCATAGCTCAACTCAATGTTTAAACACTATGAATCAATAAGTTGATCAAAGAGAAGTTAGGACAATAATTACACAATTTATTAACTACTTGTTAATATAACAACAATTATAAATGCTCTCCCGGACAAGGGCCTTACTGTCTTAACTCAATCTACCAGTAATAATCTGACTCTTACCACTAAGCCTTCCTCGACTGCAACTCCGACTCTGGAACAATTGCTGAACACTGGAATCACTCAACCTCAACTTCTCGATCCACTCAACATCTACTTCAACCTCTCTATCGCGACTTTCAGTCTGAGTTTATATATTTCTTAACTCTCCCTCTTCCATTTATTTCTACTTGTTTTACATAATCACATTTCATTTTTGGTTGGGCAAAGGTTGCTCAGCAAAAGCAATCAATCTTAAGTAATAGTTCCCAAGGTTAGTAAAGAGAAACCGCGAATAGCCCAACGTCGCAAACTATTCATTTGTTAAAATTGTCCTTGAAAAAATTTTAGCTAATTATTTCACGCTTTTGTTCTATGTTATTATTTGTTTCTTAAGAGTCGCTTTAGACTCAACAAATAGCTAAAAACTCTTTAAAAGAAAAAACTAACCTAGTAAGTACATGAATAAGTAGTACCACCATTCGTTTATCTTTCTTTGAAGGTTAGGTAATAAAATAAATTACCCAAATCTTGAATTCATTTCAAATCAATGTAATGAAGAATCATTTTTTTATTTTTAGCTCCATACATTATATGATTCCGTGAATTCTAAATCATTTTCAAGAACTACAGATACATTAAGCCTTTTTATGGGTGTAAGATAAGATTACCCACCAGTTTCACGTTTTACTTGATGTTATGTAGCAAATCTGTCTTTATTAATATTATCATAAATTAATAGAACAAATTAATGATCTCTCAAAACTAAGTTGAATTCACTGTTCTTCATATTTAGAATAATATGAATATGGACAATGGTAGTATGATGTATCTAAATCCTGTAATATTTCCCACTACTTTTGTAGAATTAATATTGTAAGACTTACATTATATAATCCTTAAATATAAAGTTATTTTTATTACTATAATATTCTTGATTTTCTAGTAAAATATATTCAAAACTCTTTTAGCTCTGTTATAAAAGTATTTTGTAAAATATTACAGGATTATCTTACTTCGTTGTAATGAAAGATATAAAATTATACGGATTCATAAATATATTGCTTTTGAAAATGAAATTAAATGAATAAAATGTACAAAGTGTAAGTAGAGTATCTTTTATGAATAAATGTATTATTCAGACAGTCTAGAAAGTATATTAATGGATGAAATGTAATGATAAAACTTTTATAACTTTTCTTTATTGTGACATGTGTATAGCTAGGTTTACAATTTTTACATTATTTTGATAAATTGTAAAACAAATTTTATTTCATTTATGTTTTTTTACAATGCCTTATGTACATATTTTATATTGCTCAGTAACAATTTGGCTGCATGAACCATTTAATTTTGTAAAATTTGTAATGTTTAAATTGATACGTATCTAAAATGTGGACTGTACAATTCACCAAAATAGACTGTAATGTTTCGAAACCCTGAAACAATAAATCATATTTTGAGATGTGATAAATGTAATGATTACCTCATATCTGTGAATGATTAAATGAAAGACTATTTCATTTCCTTAATACGTTTACTGCCATTTATGAAGTTTGAGAGATGACCTTGATACTAAACTTAAAAAGAAGAATTTAATTGCTTGTAAACGGTTTATTGGTTTTGAATAAATGCAGTACACATAATCTGGAAGAAGATAAAAAAAAATTAAGCTGTGATGTTAATGGCATTGTTGTAATGATTTACAAACTGAATGCTATGAGCATCACCTGTAACTTAAGCAAAAATTTTGTTTGTGATTTCCCTCGACATGTTCCGCATTAAGGAGAAATCAAATATCAAACTTACTCATCAATTGTAGGATAACAAGCTTCTTTATTCAACAGTAATCCTGTGAACATCAAGCAACATTTCTGTAATTATGACCTTTTACAGTCCGATTCAAAAACATACCCGCACCAGATGTCATATTTTTTGCTGGAGCCATTTCCTTTCCTAGTTACGTGTTCAATGACCAATAACTCAGTTAATTAATTAATCAATCCAACCAAAGGAAAGGATTATGTCCCGTACTTTGAAAAGGCGTGACCAATATTTCACACCAAAATTCTGAACGGAAGGTACATGAGACATGAACTATAAATGTTCGATTGTAAACGACGAGTCTGATGGCTATTGTATTACTTGTTATATCGTGCGGCTAGCACAAAAATATCAAACTTGCATAGCAATTGTAGGACAACATGCTTCTTTATCCGACAGTAATCATCTTTAATATTTTTATTAGCTACAATAAAATAGAACAAATAGTACTTTCTAGGTATCCTGTCATGTAGCGCAATCTACGCAAAATTCTTGCAGCCATGTACTGTGCTCAATGATTATCAGTAAAATAATAGTACATTAGCAGCATTTTGTCGTCACCTCTTTCGTTGCCATTATGGCCACGGTAACCTAGAGGTCATGGCCATGGACTTGCGGTCAGCGATTTTTGTTGAATCTTGGGTTCGAGATTGCGATGCTGCTATAGACCCACCAAATAGCCTGTGCCGATGCACGTTAAATCTGTGGAGGCTTTAAGTCCACCTGAGGGCGTGGTGTAAAAGTTAGGGAGGCAAGTGTCAGCTCAGGTGTCGTTCTAGTAACTTGACAGAGGCTCAAAATTACGAGACCGTTGCCTTCAAGTGCGACGTTGATAAAACCAACAAACAAACAACTTTCGCAATCTCTTGAACTTCTGTCCTTCTACTCTTTTTTTTTTTATGTTTTTCATAACGACTCAAGTATTGGATCCTTTTCCTTCTATTGTAGCTCGTTTTCTCCTCAGTCTTTTTAGGTAAATTATTTTTCCCGACTCTGTACTTTAACTATTTTATTCAATCGAAACAATTCCATAACTGTTGACATTTCCTGAATTTTATCACAGATTCCTTTTCATTTTTCAAAGTTTTGCAGGCTGTTCAAGAATTAATGAAAATAGTATTGTAAAATTACGTGACAAGCCTTTTTCAGGAAAAAAAAATGTTTATTCAAAACATAACAAACTAGTGAAAAAGAAAACAATAACATCTTAGTTAGTATCATAATAACTCTCTCATTCTCCTGTTCTGCTATCTACATTCAGACATCTGAGATCTGCGTTTTCTCCTTTAGCTCCTTTCACCTTTTTATATAGACACTTCGAAGCATTTAATTAGTTTAGAATCTATACGTTATGACTCAACGTCACAAAGGGGGATTACGGGAATTTCATTACCACCTTCCAACAGGTATTCAATAACAACTCAAAAACAGCCAATGATACCACCTATGTGTGTGTGTTGGTGATGGTAATGGTGCATGGGTCATACATGGTTATTGCTGCACCAAACAAAAAGCAACTGATCTTTGAAGAAATAAAAAAAAATGGTAGACATCCTTTCGTAAGAGTGAGGGTCTAAAATAGAGAAGGATCGCTAGAATATCCTTGAAGCATCGCCATGTTTACCGATGCCATTAACCGCCATGAAGATATCTCGTTTGTTTCGGGTAAATGATGCCAGTCCTTACCAGAAGATGATAAGACCTTGAAGACTATGATGCCTTTTAACATTTTTGTTTAGAACATCTACTGGCCATTTGATCTGAAAGATCTATACTCTCTCTTAAAACGTTGCATTCTAGAATAGCTTCTGAAAAAAGAATCAAAAACATAATATTTCTTTTAATGGAAACAGTTTTTTTTTTCCGATTAAAAATGTAAAATTATTGTCCACTGAACGCGTGTCTCCAAAAGAAAAAAAATTACAAGTTCCATAACATAGACTTCGCTGAGCAAATAACAGATAGCTCAAAATGTTCATATTTGAATTTTTTGAAGAATATTTATCACAGAAACACGCATACAGACTTAAATCTTTGTTGAACTGCCCAAGAATTTTATTTAACATTACATGCTGAGATATCCATGACCTACGGGGGATCCTCGAGACACAGAATGAATACTTTTCGAAACACACCAGTGATTCAAATGGTAGTGACGTGTTGAAAGGTTCATTCTTGTTTATATTATACTATTTATAACATTTTACTTTTTTATCCATTCCTTTTCTTCCAACAATTTTATATTAATTTCCGAGAACTAAAAATGACACATTCATATTATTTTATAGATATTTCCTCTCTAAGTAAAAAAACAAGGTAAATTGCACATTAGACTACAGAATATATTATTTGAGTTGAAGCTATTTACAGGAAACATAGCAAATCCATTATATATTCGCTGATAGGAAATCTCTCTGTCTGCAGTTAGATTCGACAATACAATATATTTATTCTTAATTGTACAGATAAATATTTTCGAACTATTTCAAGTAGAGGCTTATTTTTGGTATTATTCTCAAATTCAGATCTTTAAAAACTTTAAAAATTTGAAGAAGATATTGGAGTGCATATATATAGCCCTATTAGGATAACAATACCTAATAGTTGGAGCTGAAAGCTTGAGCTCTGCCTGGACATCTAGCACACTTTTGTCGGATGAACTATTTGGCTTCTATTTTACTTTTGCTAATCTGTGATAGGAATAAGAAATAAAAAGGTCAGTTACCGTCTTCTAATTAGGGTCAATTACCCAATTTTTGAATAAACTTCACAGTATATGCGTATGGATGAGTTCTTAGCCTGATTTATTTTGTGAGTTCTAAGGAAAAGCTCTGGATATTTTTTAAGAAAGTATTCAAGTAAATTATGTAGGTACTCAAAACTTTTTATTCATCAGTTATTGAGAGTTTACACCATTTTTCGAAGATATTAATGAAGTAAAAAATTTCAATAGGAAAAAAAAAATTTCTGAGGGAATCGCATTTAAGACATTTCATTTTTCTTTGATTCTTCCTGATTATATATATATATATATATATATATATATATAATGCAAAGATAAATAAGAGAAAATGTAGAATGCAAACAGAGCAGAGTGTAACAAATAAATATATTTATGTGGATTTTATATACTTCTAGTATTAATTTCACATAGACCATATAACACTAAGGACATGCTTACATTTGATATTAAGCTTCTAAATAGCCTGCGTACAATGCAATATATTATTTGTAAGGAGTGTGTAGGTCCGTAAAAGTCTTCTGGAACCACTCTACTCAAAACTATAGAGTTATCCCATTAATCTTAGTTTTCAAAGTAAAAAATAAGAAACATTCATGCGTTAAGTACAGGGAGTAATTGATAAACACATCCTGCTTCCTCGCTAAAATGTGTTTTACAAGGATGAGCTTGTAAGACTGTGCATTGTCATCCAAGAGACACCAATTTCCGATATCGAAGAAATCAGGTATCACACGTAATATTCGTTTCAAAAGCCAACCCGAAATATCTTTGTATAATGCTAAAGTCACATTGGTACCTTGAAGACGAAATTCTGTTGCGCAAACTCAACGCTTTCATCATTTCTACTCAAATATTGACGCTGTGTCTTTGGGGAATCTTTGTCAGCTTGAAAAATCATAAATCACTGAAATACTCCGGGACGACTCACAGAATTGATACCATATCTAGACTGAATCATTTTGTACGTTTTTGTAGCTGAATTTCCATACTTAAGAAATTGATGCTTGTCCGTTAATCAGGTTTTTCCATGACGATGACACCCACACATCCCGAACATAAAGAAACACTGCCAAGTTGAAACTCGTTAAAAATCAATACAATTAGTTGATACACATGTTTGAAGGTCGTTTCTAAATCAATCCATTTGTTTCGTAGAGACAGGACTTTTTGTACGTTTTCAGGAACAGGTGAGCTGAAATTGTCTTAATACACAGTGTATGAATACCATGTAACATAAAGATACGCTTAAGTCGATGATAACAAATTTGTTTGACACCAAAATAATGCACTTCGACAAATTTAAAATTTCATCATTTTAAACTGAAGTTGACATTTTGCTCATATCTCAGGACGACTTCAAATTATAAATATTAATAAAGCTGATTTCATGATAAGTCGACACATTAATTGACTAATTATTAATGTCACGATTATAAGAGCTTTTAGAGACAGACTATGTAATTTTAAGTGAAGAGTCAAGCAACAAGGATGATAAATTAGCAAGCACTCACTTTGTGATTTTGGGATATTCGCGGGTTTCTCTTCACTAACCTTGGGGACTTTTAATTAAGATTGATTTCTTTATCTTAAGAACCTTTGCCGAACCAAAAATGAAACGTGAATATTCAAATCACAAGCAGGTAGAAATAAAGTGAATAGGCGGATAGGGGGGGGGAATAAATCAATTCAGCTTGAGAATCACGATAGAGGTTGAGTGGTTCTAGCGTTTGGCAATTGTTCCAGAGTCAAAGTCAGGGCCGAGAATTATTACAGGTTATCGGAGGCTTAGTGAAAGTTAGAAGTCAAGACAGCCTCAACTTGACATTAGTGGCAAAAGTCTATTAATTTATTATTGATAGATCAATTTAATATAATTAAAGCGTTATATAAGGAAGAGCCTGTTATATTTGTCGTTATACTAGCAATTTGTTATTAAACTTAGTGTTGTAACCAGTGTGACGTCTTATTTAACGCTTTATTGATTTTTAGCGTTAGTACTTTGAGTTTAGCTATGGCACAAGAGGTGAACAGGAATAGTCTGATGTCACAACTTCCCTAATCTTCCTTACCAAAACAAAGCGAACTCTTTGAGCTCCTACTGATTTAATGTGCATCATCCCCGTTGCCCAAAGATTCCCTAGTGACATCAGGACTCTTGCATTATCAATATGAGAATTAATAAAAACAGGCATTAATTTTTGTTAAATGTTAAGTAATAGTTAATAATAAGTATTGAAACTTCACTTATAATTATTACGGGTAATTTAAAAACTATTTTTATGAACTTGAAGTGTTGAAACATTTATTTTTCGACAGTAGCTACATAGGTTTTTTTTCACGCAACCTCGAAATAATAATGCGTTTCTTACATGTCTTTATAACATTATTCAAAGTAGTTAGCTGAAAATCAATTAATTAGTTCAGCGTGATTAATACTTCCACTAATTAAACGCAGTAGTATTTTTTAATACCCAACAACAATTTCAGCAGGATTATTTAAATATTATTTAAATGCGGGAAAAAGTTACGCAGAATATATATTTTTTCAGCTTTCACCGAGCTAAAAATTTATATATTGACACTCATTATCATAATCCTTGTATCGATTTTTTAAATCAATACAACATTGCTGTTAATTATCTTCTGAATCTCATTGTGTCTAATGTACTGATTTCCAAAATCTTTTAATTGGTTTTCTTCTCTATCGCGGTATAATGATTCCATAATCTTTATTGAAAGCGAAGATATCCATTGTTTTAAGTATTTATCCCTAAGAATAAATTATACGCCTGGTAATTATTCTTGATAGAACCATTATATTTTGCTCCGAAAACATTCTTTCATTATCGATTCATTTTCATAGTGTATCGATTTGAAAAAAAAGTAGTTCGTAAAATTACATGTAAAACAAAATACGTTCTTTGATATCTCTATTTTGGTAAGAGATTTTTTTTAACTATCAAATTGCTTATGTGTTTAAGAAAATTATTTCGAGTCACATATTTTAAACATATATTTGGAATCTGCATGCAGTTTTCCTCAAATTTGAATAAACACAACTATCTTTATTTCTTAGTTATTAATTATGATCTTTCATTAGAAACTTGTAAAGAGTTTTAAAGAGTTTATTAAAATATTGGTCTTAAAAAGAAGATATTAATAAAAATAGAAAGATTTATTTGTAAGATTCTTTACAAGTTATTATTAATCTTCAAGACACATTTTTATTTGTTATATAGACAAAGTACGTAATATGTATACTATTATAATCAAGAAATTATACATTAATTTAATTAATTATTATTTTGAGAATAAATCCTTCAGTATACAGAACATTAATCAGAATTCTATTTCTAAGAAAAATATTGTATTTTATTAGATATCGGAACTAATATAAATGTATAACATAACCTTATGAGATTTTTTCAATTATAAATTCATAAAACTCCTATTAAAATTGTGACGTCTGCCCGTTCCGGGCTGCCTCTTGTGCCATTGCTAAATCAATTATTAAACACTAAGACTAAATTAGTCAATCAAAGAGACACTGGAACAATAATTACGGAATTTATTAACTTCTAGTTAATATAACAACAATTATTAATGCTCTCCCGGGCAAGGTTTTTACTACCTTAACTCAATCCACCAATAATAATCTAACAGACTCTTACCACTAAGCCTTCCTCGATTGCAACTCGGACTCTGGAACAATTGCTGAACACTGGAATAACTAAATCTCTGGAATTACTCAACTTTTAATCCAACCACCTACTTCAACCTCTCTTTCAACTCCTCCTTCAACCTCTCTATCGCGACTTTCAGTCGGAGTTTATATATTTCCTAACTCTCCCGCTTCACTTCATTTCTACCTGCTTTCTGTCTACATATTCACGTTTCATTTTTGGTTGGGCAAAGGTTGTTTAGCAAAAGCAATCCATCTTAATTAAAAGTCCCCAAGGTTAGTGAAGAGAAACCGCGAATAGCCCCATGTCACAAAATTAGAAACGAAATTAGTGGCAAAGATATATATAATATTTTTGCTGGTAGAAACACACACAAAAAAAGTATAAGATATTAGTGATAATTTCAAGAACACTACCCATATTAAAAGTAGGAATAGTGCATTAAAAACTAACACCGATAAAAAACGAGTTTTTAAATATAGGGTTTCATTCCAACTTCACACTTTGTGTAACATAATTGTTTTATAGCTTCAAATTGCACAAGGGGATAAATTAATTTGCTGGTTTCAGTAATCAACTGTTTCACATTATAAACATTTAGAACTATGAGTAAAATTTAATTCTTTAACCCTTTCGCTACTGGTGAGAGAAAAAAGAAGTGCTTCTCTGGGCCCAAGGCTTCTTACCGCCGAGTGTCGCGCTGTGCCCAGACGATTTTCGATATTAAGCCTAATTCGTAAAAAAAAATTCCTCTAAAATCAGCTATTTGTTAGAATATTTTGGTTTTTACCTATATTATTTAAAATGCATTAGACTTAATTTATACAAAAGAAAAAAAGGATTTAATCAAAAATTGAATGTTTTATACATTAAAATTACATAAAAAAATCATACTTTTAAGAAAATACAAAATATATTTACGTACGTTACATAAATTTCATGGTGTAATGATGTACCATTATATGGAATATATAGATATAAAAGATAAATCTTATTTTGCTGTATGGTATATATATATAAAAAAATCAATGCATAGTACAACGTCACATGTCTTACACACATATATTGACGCTTCACGCAAGATTTTGAACAAAAGGCACATCTTAGGCGCGCCCCCCTTTTATTTTTTTACTATAATGTCTACGTGCAGATTTGGATTATTTTCGCTAACATTACTGTCAGATTCATTCATTAATTCGCAAATCTCAGTATCAGATAAATACTTTCTTTTCGTCATGACTGTCGCTACAAATAAAAACAGACCCAATGAAACGAACAGCTGAGAACATCTGCTACCAAAAGCCCTAACCCCCATAAACAACCATAAATTCTCATTCGAACTGATAAGAAGCAAGCAATCATGTCATTACATTTAAAGAGTCGCGTCGCAATATGTGCTTTTAACAATAACATCCTCTCCCCTTCCTCCTGATGCCCAGAAGTGAAATCGAGGCCCATATCACCAAAGTCAACATTCCAAATAACCTATCAATATAGATTTCGCGGTAATGTAACACTGTTTAGTAATTTCAAAAAAATCAAATATAACGTTCTCTTTAAGCGTATCACTATTGATACGCTGGTCTGCAGAAGGCATTCCGGAGCATATCTATTGTGATACGCTGGGAGTGAACGGGTTAAATAATTAGTTTTAATCAATTAATTATAAATAAATTATTGTCTTGCCATCTAAATCAATCTATATTGAAGACTTCAGCACTACTGAGTACTTTAGAATGTAAAAAAAAGTTTTGATACTGACATAGTTACAATGAGAACAGAAGAAAAACCACTTAAAGGAAGTAAGGAATTGCATTTGTAGGAGCTGTAGTTCGAACCCAGGGCCTTCACATGCAAAGCTAACACTCTACCTCTGCTTTGCGCCTATTGTTTCAATATTAAACTGTTGAAAGTTGGAAACAATTGAAACTACGAGTTAAATTTGATTCTCTAAATAATTAGATTTAATGAAATTTGTTCTTATTAATTATAATTAAATTATCGTATTGTCATGCAAAAGTATCATGTATAGAAAATTTAAGCTCTATTGAGTGCTTTAAAATGTGAAAAAAAAATAGCTTTAAAATTTTAAACTAGACATAGTTACAATGTGAGTAGAAGAAACCCATAAACAAATAGATTTACGCTACTTTTTACATGATTTCAAATATATTTTCAATTGTATAGAACTAGATAATCTTAATAAAGTTGTAAAAGTTATTATGAGAAATTTTTAGTAAATAATGTTAATGTATATGAAAAATTTATTTATTTAGTGAAGTTATTGTTAAAAGAAATTATAAAGTTTTCAGTGATAAAATATGTAAACGAATTAAAAATATATCGCAAGACAGGCCTGTAGGTAATATTACGATTTTCATTTAATTTTTAATTTCATAATTTTAGATCATTAGTGAAGTGTAATTTGGTATTCATAGTGAATTTGAAGATGTTTAATATTTTTAACTAATTTTTCGGCGGATAATTTTCTATATTAGCTGATTTTGCACTGTTACCCATTCTTATAATGCAATTCACTGAAATGTAATGGTTTAATCAGTAATAACCGATATAAAAACATATTATTATATTTCCAAGTATGGAACAGAAATAATTACATTGTTATCTATATACTAAATTTTACTTTACTATCACTTTACTTTCTGTTAAAAAGTTTTCGCATTTTAATAGATTAGTTTCATTTTGGGGGGTTTTAGTTTTAAATTGTAGATCACTAAATTCTTTAAGTAAACTTTCACCTAATTTGTAGGAATATTACCTTGTGTTTTGCGTTTTATCGATTTATACACACACACAC
>BMAW01018649.1:92502-107651 GCA_019974015.1 Nephila pilipes | reverse complement strand
GCAAAGGTTAGTACTCTAGAAAGACCTGGTTACTGGTTTACTACGAGCGCCATCTCTGGGTTAGTCTCGGAACTTATTGATCCATGTGTTACATTTCTGTTGATGAATAATTCCATGTTTTAAAGTGAATTACACTTAAAATGAGGTTTGAGTAAATATAACAATTAAGTTTTTCATAAAGTCTTAACATTTCTTGTGTTCATTTCGTTATTTTAATTCAAAATTTTGGAAATTAATATTTCTAATGTTTGTCATTTAATACATGGTTTAAAAGGTCAGATACAATTGTATATATTGCATGATTCGTTCAGTAAATAATTTTTAAGGTCTGTCTTTTAAAAGCGTGTGATCTATCTGTATTACACCTGCCACGTTTGATCGTAGGGTTATAAGAGATCGAAAACTCAATTATCCTATCGTCTTGGGAATAAGGGGTAGGAGATAACGATCCTGTCCCACCATTGTATTCCGAACAAGCCCATAACATAGCGTTATTGTCTGTAATGTCAATTTATTTGACTATATGACTATTCTTAAAATGAATTTTGACAAACCTGCAGCATAGATTTATGTAGGGGAAATTTTACGGTCCTTTGAGTACACAGTCCCTTTTGTGTCAATTAAGACTCAAGAAGGTAACACCTGTTCTCACAGAGCACTTATAGCTGTGAATTATCTTCCAGATTGTCGAACACTGCCACAGCAAACTATGTCGCCTGCTATCTCTCCTTTGCTAAACACTTACGGGTTTCGACAAGTAGGAACCTTAAATAATTTTAGAATGTTTCTAGTTTAGAGTGACAGTTGGAGATATTTGGGGAAAAAGTCCCGTAGGATACCTTTCGAATGAAAGAAGCGGAAATAATTATTCGAAATTTTAATAGTTTTTCTTATGGATGTTCATAACATCCTTACATTTTTGTCGTAGTTGGATCAATCCTTCAAGGTATGCCCATTATGTCTTCAAGTACATCAAACTTTTCAGAAGTAGTAATTTATTTCGTTATTATTTCGATATATTAATTTAATTTAGTATTTTTTTTCTTTTTTTCCTCAACTGTGTTTTTCTACTGTGTATGCAATACATAGAAACAATAGTCAAAAGTATTGAAAATTAGTTTTATTGTTCGAAAAAATTTTGAGAATAAATTTTATATTTTAGAAACATTAAAATTTGATGTATATTTTTCCATAGCATGTGTGATAAGAAAAAAGTAAGTATAATTTTTTTAAGGCTTATAATTACTAAAAAGAGGAAACTTATACATAGTTTAATACATTCAAAACATGTTAAATTATGTTTGTGAATGAATGATACTTTAAAAATAATTGTTCATAAATATCTTTAACTACCATTTAATTCAAATGCGACTCTAAAATATAGATAGTATTTATATTTATTATCGTAAAAGTATCATTAAAATATCTTCCCTTTTAAGACATGGTTTTTGGCATATGCTTTTAAGTCTTCTTTTAACGTATAAGTTTTAAGAAAATAATTTGTCTAAAGTAGGCATACAGCTGTATCGAAGAATGACGGAGAGTTTCCTATAATACAACTCAACACATTGACATAAGAATTTTCCAATATCCGAATTGTGAATCTATCTCGCACTTACAGAAAAACATTCCTTTAGATGGACAATACTCTAACTTTTCAATGGAATTCTTTTCTTCAGAAGATATGAAGAATTTATTAATAAAGGAGTGAAATTCTCGTTTGAAAGAAAATGCAATTATTCAGAGATTGAAAATAAAAGGCCATCGGAATATTTAATTATAAAGGAAGGGAAGGCTTTCTGTAAATACTATTACAAAGAGAATTCTAATACAATTTGGAAGATTTGTGTTTCAGTCATTCATAACGGTTAAATAATTATGTACGTTTTCTTTTTATTCAACATTAAAAGCTTCTGTAATTTGGAATAAAACATCATTTTTGTGATTCAATTTCCAAGTTGTGAATAAAATAGTATTGTGTATAGTTGTATTAAGTTGGTAATAAGCCATACAGAGATTAACAAAGTTATTATGGTTTATAGTTTTAAGGTTATTATGGTTTTATTTACTGTTGATAGTGTTCTTTCCCAGTTTAATAAAGAGAAAGTATTTATGTGATTCCATTTCGTGAAATGAATGAATGAATAAAATGTTTTCCTCGTGAATGAATTCCAATTCCTTATCAAGATATATTGAAAATATGTCAAAGCATAAGGATGAAACAGAGTCTTTCTAATTATTTCCTAAAAATTTTAATTTGTTTTCTTCTTAAAAGCAATACACGTTTGTAAGTGAACTGCCGTGAAGGAAGGAAACCAGGAAAACTTATGATTTAAATACAAAGAAGGTACTTTTTTCTACTATTAATCTTGAATATTTTCTTTGATTCATGTTGCTTCCATAGCCTAATATCAGCGCACAATCAATCAATCCCTGAGCATCCATTCCCAGATTTTGGTTTGTAAAATTACTTAAATATAAACGAAAATTTCTATTATAATCTATAGGGGGGTTTATTCTAATTCAATCTTTCTCTAGTTATGTGCGTGAATTCCAATTCCATTCTTAAGCAATAAAAGATAATATAAGAATATGTTTTCTGGGAATAAAATTCAAAAATAAATTTAGCAACGTAAGCTGCATGAATGGTACAAAAAAAAGTGGTTTATTACTATAAGAGGTCGTAAAAGTGAAATAGGCAATTCTGGAATAAAATAAATGTTTCATTGATTGGAAATGGGTTATACATAATTAAAATATATGTAACAAATATTTCAAAAATTAATTATTCATCATTTTCACTTCAATTAAAAATTACGGATACAGAACTGTTATTTTTTGGGTTTATTTCTAATCAGTTTTTGTTTATGTAAATATTTACTTCAATAAATAGAAAACATTTATTAATACTGTATGAATAAACTCTCTTTGAAGATACACAACTATTACTGAAAATGATGTTACAGGTGGTGCAACTTTTGTAAGGCCTAACATGATTTTTTAATATAAAACATCTTGTGAAATAAATTAATGATATATGCTTCTAATTTATTTCACAAATAGCTCAATTTTACTCATGCTTCATGTTAATAAATTCAGTAAAATTGATTGGGACTGATCTCTTCAGCAACGATAACAAAAATTAACTTACTTTAATAGTCGATAAGGTATCCCGTTTGGCTTAGTTGTCAAGAGCACTGCAAAGATTGGATGAGCTGCCCTGAAATCAACAGATCAACCGGTAACGCCTAAAATTACAAGGTACCTATTAAAAAAATTAATTTTACCCTCTCATCATAATTAAAATAAAGTTAATATCATAATTTAATAAGTTTTCATAATTAAGAATTAACTATCTAAAATTAGGATCAAGGCAATAAATGCCTGGGTATTCGACAGAGTGAGGAACTGCCGAAACAAACTTTGAGAATAAGTTATGAAAGCTTGCCTTTCTATTGGACGCTGTTAGTCGTAAGCTAAGGAGCGTATATAGCAATGGGCGGAGAAGAAAGGAGGGGGCGAGAGTTCAGTTCGAAGACGAAATCGACTTTCATTGACATCCACGGCGAATATCAGCAGATCAAATGTTTTGATCGTCTCTTTCACTCAAGGTCAACCGAAATCCTCTTCACCTCGAAGTGAAAACTGTACCGAAAAAGTGACGAAAAAACATTTCCCCCAAAGGATCAACCTGATTTAGAAGAAGGGATATTACTTCAGTGTCTTCAAGTGTAAATGTTTTACGTAATCGAACGTTATCCCATATTTAAAAATTATGCAAATAAATAAGGAAATGAAATACTAAATGAAGTCTTAGAGAGATGGTACCTTAAATAGTAGCAGTCTTCTTTGAAAATGTAATTTAATATGAAAATACGCAACCCTTCGTGGACCACAATAGAAATGTATTACTTTGAAAGAAAGGACATTTAATTAATTTTAGTGATTGCAATTTAAAGTAAGCCAATTACAGAATTTTCTGTTTTGAGTTCCATATGAATAATTAAGTATGAAAACTATACTAACTTAATGTAAGCACTGAAACAATTAAAATCTATTGTTAATGACAAAAGTATTGTATAATTACTAAAATGAGGTCTTAAGATACTCATAAATTGCATAAAAGCACAACATTCTTAATTTATGTAAATTTCGGATGCATATAATGCACTGCACAAGCCTGTCTCCAATGATTTTAAAGGTTTTAAATTGCTTTTTCTCTGCGACATAGTAAAGTAAACAAGAATAAATAAGATATCTGATAACTTTTGATTCTACTTGCATTGTGGTCCACTTCTATGATTTCCTTACATGAGATGCTGTTTTACAAAAACAAAAGAAGTAGTAATGGTTAATCCCTCTTTCAACAACAGCTATATCTGATAAATGTAACATTGCTGCTTTTTATTTTACAACGTTTTTCTGAATTTCACTTGGTGTGTGTGTGTGAGTGTGTGTGTGTGTGTGTCATCAAATTTTCGATCGTTAATTTAACCAACTTCCCATCAAGCTAGAGCTTTGAAATTTTGGGAATCGTTCGTACTCGCCTAACAATGCAATATTTAGACGTTTGCGACAAGTTTTAACTAATATTTCAATCATTTTAATAAGTCAAAATATTCTTTCCTCTCGGCGCTTTTAGGACTGAGGAAAAAATTTCTTTCCCCCTCTGGGAGCACCAGGCACTCCCCACACCGCATGAGGTATCGTAAACCTTTTGTACTCACAAAGGGGAGATACTATCTCCCCTTTACTATCTCCGAGATAGTAAGGGTTGCTGACTTTTAGTCAGTAATCATTCGCAAGAAAGAAAGTTTCCAATATTTGGCGTCATGTCTTATCACAATAATTTTTTCTGAATTCTGGTTCCCATTTTTTTTTAATAGAATGGCTTACAAACTTTCAAATGCATGTTTTGATTTTATGAGTATTATGAATTTTTTTAATACTCTCACAAATGTCTCTTTTTAAGTAAATTTTAAAGTTAAAAATAACTAACAGTTTTAACTAATATTTCAATAATTTTCTCTAATAAACTTTGCCACCATATAAAAACGTTGTTTTTAAAAACATTGGTTTTTGTATCGAATTATTTATTTTGTTTTTTTATAGTATTACTGATCCTTTCCTGATATTATTGTTATTAGGATTTCATTTAAGACATAGCTGAAAAAAAAACACATGTTATGTTTTAGAAAATGCGTCATTGCGGTAGACAAGGGTTCATAATCACAGGCGCACACCGGTGTTGTTTTCATCTTATTGTGGAATCGAGTCCTGATGCTGCTAAAGACAAATCATGTAGCGGTTTTGATGCACCTTAAATTTGGTCGATATTTAAGTCCTCCAATATTCGTGATGTGAAACAATGGAGAAGGAGGCGCCAACTCAGGTATCGTCTTCATCCCTTGACCTAGGCTCATCATTACGAGTTCTGTCTACAAAAGCCCTCTTATTCCTTCTCAGTTTTTTTCTGATTCGTTTGAATTCACATTTCCTAACAAAAAACGAAATGTGATATGTAGATTAGACAGATATTATTAGGTATCGAATAGCTTATATAATTTACATTTTTATAGGCAGTGCATAATTGAATAAAGGGTTAGAAGTTAATTAGTCGGAGATAGAGGTAGTAAGCTAAAGTGATCAAAGGAAGACATTTGGACTAGACTTACATAGTATAAGAAACTTCTGGATTTTAGTTAGGAAGGTTCCACTCTGAGCTTAGATCTCGAACGTACAACTGCTGTTATTTTACTCACAGTAACCGGAGAGTATTAAGGACAGATAGTTTAAAAAACATTCTTTATGTTAAGTTGCATATGGGCAGTTTGAACGCAAAGAAAGTAAATTAGGTGATGCTATAAAACGACATTTTTCATTACTGCAAAACATATTATATCAACCAATGAACCTGAAGATATATATATATATATATATAGATTTCTAATATACTCATGGACAAAAAATTAGCGCACCAAGAAATAATTGCGGGATCGTTACGAAACTTGGTATGAAGGTACATGTCGGGAAGATATGCAAATGATTAGAAATGTAGCATGATTGCGCATTACGTATAGCCGGTAGAGGGCGTTTAACGTCGTTTTCCGTGAAGTATAAAACAGGTAACCAAAGCTTGTTTGAGTCTGCTGAATCATTTACAAAGGAAGAGTTGAGGTAGACATGCCATTGTGCCGTTTTCAAAGACAATATGAGCAGCTGTCGCAGTTTGAGAGGGGGAGAATCATCGGCAAGAAGGAAGCTGGGGGGTCAACTAGGCAAGTAGCTCGTCAATTAGGTCGCTCTGATTGTGTTTTGAGGAGGTGTTGGGACCAGTTGATTCGAGAGATGTCATTTACGCGAAGACCAGGATCAGGATGCTCTCGACAGACCAGTCGTCTAGAAGACCACCACATCGTAAGAAATGCACGCGTACAGCCAACTGCTTCATCGACCGCCATCCAGGCACAGGTAGCCTCTTTATCAGGGACCCCTGTGTCTTCCCGAACCATACGAAGTCGTCTGGCGGAAGGACATTTGGGATCGTGGCACCCATTACGTGGGCTACCCTTGACGCCCTCTCATCGACACCTCCGTTTGGAGTGGTGCCGCGCTCAAGGAAACTGGACTGCAGCGGAATGGAACCAGGTCGTCTTTAGCGACGAATCCGGATTCAATCTCAGTAGTGATGACAATCGTGTTCGGGTGTGGAGACCCCGTGGTGAACGCCTCAATCCTGCCTTTCCTTTACAGCGACACACCGCTCCCACAGCTGGTGTGATGGTATGGGGTGCCATTGCCTACAATACACGAGCACCCCTAGTATTGATCCTTGGCACCATGACAGCCCAGCGGTATGTCTATAACATCCTGCAACTACATGTGATGCCACTAAGGCAACGTCTCCCAGGATCCATTTTTCAACAAGTCAATGCTCGGCCTCACACGACAAGGATGTCACTAAACAGTCTCCGCACTGTTACTACCCTTCCTTGGCCTGCCCGATGCCCAGGGTTGTCTCCAATCCAGCATATCTGGGATCATTTGGGACAGCGAGTTGGGCATCCCACGAGTTTGTATGAACTAGAGGCTAGGTTACAGCAAATATGGAACGAAATGTCTCAAGACATCATACAGAACTTGCCTCAATGCCCGATCGTATCGCATCGTGTATTCGCTCTATCGGGTGTTAAACAGGGTATTAAATTCTCCGTTCTTTTGCCTTTTTCTCAGAAATAAATAATTCTTTTTCTTTGATTTTCTGATCATTAACTTATATCAAAGTAGTTATTACGTATGTAAAATTTCGTTTCACTTTTAGGACTCCTCTTAATGCCCTAATTTTTTTGTCCATGAGTGTACCTATTTATAAAGTAGACTATTTCTGGGATTTTGTATCGAGTAGAAGATTTTTTTATTGCTATTAAAGAAAATATCAGTGTCGAGAATCGAACTACTATATCTTCCTACTTAAGATCTATATTACCAAAATAATAGTCCATTCTCTAGGTTAGATTATATTCTGTATTATTCAACTCTAAAAATTTGAACATTAATATTCTTTTGAAGTTACCATATTTTGTGGAAAGGCTTAACTTTTTCCTTATAACTGTACAATATCTTCTTTAAACATTAAAAATTTATCTTAACAAAATCTTCAAAAAGTATTCATTTGTAGGAAAAATGTGCGTTAATTCCAAAAATTTTCTTCCAAGGTGTTCTGTTTCTTAAGATTAGTAATAGCGGAAAAAGAGTTTTCCAAATCCACTTGCGAATTTTAAAAAAAAAAAAAGTTATAAAAATATTCTTGAAAATCGGAGGAAAAAGATAATTCCACAGAAAGCTTCATTAATAATTGTTCCTTCAAATGCACTCCTATCGCATTCAAATAGATAAAATGGTCAAGATTTGAAGAGGAGGTATAAATATCAGGGGAATAACATTACATTAAAGATACCAGGACATGGAGGGGAGGGAGGAATAAAATACCGAAATTAAAACTCTTCCGCTTTGAGACAGTTATGTTATAAAAGTATTCGTAGAAGTTTTGCTCGCCTAATAATTACATTTTATCCATTTATTCAACTGTAAAAATAATATTTTGGTCAAAAAGCTTATGACGATTGCCTGTTCCGGGTTGCCTCTTGTGCCATAGCTAAACTCAATGTTTAAGCACTAAGAATCAATAAGTCTATCAAAGAGACGTTAGAACAATAATTACACAATTTATTAGCTGTTTGTTAATATAACAACAATTATAAATGCTTCCCCGGACAAGGCCTTAAATGTCTTAACTCAATCTACCAGCAATAATCTAACTGACTCTTACCACTAAGACTATCTTGACTTCTAGCATACATTAACCAGCCGATAACTTGTAACGATTCTCGGCTCGGACTCTGGAACAATTGCTGAACTCTGGAATCACTCAACCTCAACTTCTCGAACCACTCAACCTCTCTATCGCGACTCTCAGTCTGAGTTTATACATTTCCTAATTATCCTGCTTCCCTTCATTTCTACCTGCTTTACATAATCACGTTTCATATTTGGTTGGACAAAGGTTGTTTAGAAAAAGCAATCAATCTTAATTGAAAGTCCTCGAGGTTAGTGAAGAGAAACCGCGAATAGCCCAACGTCACAAGGTTATCTTTCTCTTTGTGTTGAATATGGTCATGATTTTTCAGATATATTTGCAGTTAAAAATCGTCTTTAAGAATAATATTCATCAATATACAAAATATGTTACCCCTCATACTGGAAATAATGCTCAAAGTCTAGTGCATTAACTTTCTAATGATAATATTGCATATTTCCTTCTTTTTTCATTTAAAAATTATTTATTAAATCTTAGGTATTACTTAGAGAAAAAAAAATATTTCATTTTCAAAATATGCACAAGTTTAGCTTATAGAAATTTAAAACAAAATTGATCCATGTAGTATAATAGTTTTCTTCAAAATGGTACGTAGTTGGAAATATATCTCACAAATCATATCCATATTCATGTAAGATGGAAACAAATCATTTTGATAAAAAAATTTAATTACTTTTATAATTCTATAGAATGAATTATTTTGTGTACCTAATAAAAATATTATTTAGGTACAAAAAAAAATCTAAGTTCAATCAATAATTTCAATATATATATATATATATATATATATATATATATATATCACAAAAACAGGAGTCTTAGATATGATATTTCAGAATTCCTCGCTTCTCTTGGTAATCTTCACAAATAAAAATGGCTAGTAGATGAGGGATCTAAGGGACTGAAAATATTTTAGATCAAACACTCATTTCTATTACCTGATAATAAAAACCAAGTTAACATATATAAATATTTTTAATTTTAAATATTAAAATTCTTAAAAATATAATTAGGCACAAAAATATTAGCATTTTGTATTCAAATAAAACAAAAATAGCTCTGATTTTTTTACCCTGCAGATTTCTGAAATTACGGATGAATTAAATTCAATAATTATTGCATCCAGGGGGAAAAATCGCTGTTAAAATATGTGCGTGGGCGAAATGTTATCTTAATTCAAGCGTTACTTTTAAAACTCTCAAATACTTTGCAGAAATTTGAAACAATATTACACATATAATGAGAGATAATACAAAAAATTATTATGTAAAATTTTATTTTATTTTTCGTTTAAGAGCTAATTATTCCTAATGAGTCTGACTTTTAGAATTTTGCCTTGAAACCAATTATTCTTATAAATAAGAAAGCAACATGATAGTGTACTAATTCATAGTAGTAAAACTAATTTTCTAATCAATTTATAGGCTATTAAGTTTCTTAGGAACTCTAAAAATCAATATTTTAATACAATAACACGAGACAGACAGAAATTAATTAGGAAATTTTAAATATATCAAAAAACACATTGAAACTTGAATTAAGTAAGAAATAAATTTCAGGAACAACTGAAAATAACAAGCAAATGTTTCAGAAAAAGTTTTATTTTGTTACGAATATTTGTCTTCTTAAATTAAATGCACTTTTTGCTTAAGGATCCAGGTTCATTGTTTTTGTGATATATATCTTTTCAACTAATTAGTAGAACTTAGTTCTTTTTGTGTGGCTAATAATGAATAATAATTTACTGGATCTACAGAATTATATCATTTTTTTTTGCCAATGAATTTTTCTCTCTTAGTTGAATATGGACATGATTTGTGATATATATTTGCATTTAAGTACCATTTTAAAGAAAACTATTAAACATAATGGTTATAACCTTTTTATGCCTCTATAAATATTACTTATGCATACATTGAACGTAAAATAATTTTCTTCCAAGAGTAATTTCTAACTTTTCAGAAATAAATTTTTAAATGAAAAAGAGAAAAATAATTAATATTTTCTAAGTTATTAAGTTCTATAACTTTTTTAGTAACATATACAGTAATATCACTGAAAAATTGGTCCACTACTTTTTGTGTGCTGCTTCTGTATGAGGAGCAAATTGTTTTGTACATTTGCGGAATATTATTTTTAAAATTAGTATCTGAATGCCAATATATCTTAAATCATTTCCATTTTCAACTCAAACGTGAAGAATACCTTTTTAATCCTAAAATACTTAAAAAATTCAATAAAGTGATTAAACTCTCATTATAGGTACACAAAATTCCTATATATAGAAGCTGTATTAATAATTTTTTAACATAAATTACACACAAAAAAAGAGTCTTAAATTCAGATTTTTATATTCCCCAGCATGTCATCGTATCCTCAAAAGAAAATTCCACATATATTATAATATGCTTACTACACAAATGCATTTTAGCTAATAAATTTAAAATAAAGCTAAACCCTCTAAGGGTTTTAACAATAATGGCAATATTAAGATTCAATTATAAAAGGAATTTTTTGTTTATTACACCCCCAAGCAATATTTAGCAATTCTTTTTTAATTCCTATATAAATAATTAAACATAAATTTTGTTGTAGTTAGTCGCTAATTTAAACATAAATCTAAAGTAATTTTTATAAATATTTACAATGAGTTCTTCTTTCCATTTTACTTTATAAAGTAAAGAAAACGCAGTTAAAAATAAATCTTTACATATACATATTACCATGAAAAATAAATTCTTTTATTTAGATAAACTCAACTTCACTTTATATTCTTTTATCCATAGAATTACGAGTATGAATTATTAAAATATACATAACAAACATCAAGCAGGAACGCAGAATAAACACAACCATCCGCATTTCGAATGTTCCCGGATAGAGTAGGAACATTCTATGGATGAACGCAGAGTTAGTCTGCAAGAAAGAGAATCCAAAAGGAGGAAGACCAGAAAGAGGATAAAGTAACAAAAGATGCTGCAGTGAAACTCCCCTCTTCCTGAGCTATTTATGAATAATTCAAGAGCAAAGTTATTTCATCCTCTGGTAATGTATCATTTTGGGACTTTTTAAACTTATTTACCTGCATTATGCTACAATTATCCAAAAATTAACAACTTTAGCATTAATTAAGGAAGTAGTTTCATCTCGCGCATTTGTTAATGGAATTAATGTCACGAGATTATTATTATTATTTCCAAGTGATTTAAAATATTATGTTATTCTGAATATTTTGCTCTTTAAAATTGAGGATTAAATTTCTTATAAATATAATTATATACAAACATATGAGTTTTTAAGTTGAAATAAACAAAACTATCTCTGATTTTTTTTACCCAGCACATTTCTGCAATTATGAAATCCACTAATTACTGCATCCAAGAAAAATAGCCTCTGTTAATATTCGTAATATTATCGTATTAATTCAAACGTTACTTTTACAGCTCACAAATACTTTGGAGAAATTTAAAGATAAGCCATACATATAATTATATATAATAACCGAACATTGAAAAATTATTAATATGTTACGTTTTATTCTGTTTCTCGTATGAGAGCTAATTATTCTTAATGAGTCTGGCTTCGAATTTCTCCTGTAATCCAATTATTTATAAGAATAATTGGTAATTAGAATCTTATTTATAAGAAAGTAATAGCATAGTGTACTAATTTATAATAGTGAAACTAATTTTCAAGTAAATGAATAGGTTATTAAGTTTTATAGGAGTTCCAAAATATCCCTATTTTTAATACTATTTATCCCTATGTTTCCCTATTTAAAATGAGAAAGACAGAAAATAATTAAGTGAATGAATTATGTAAAAAAACCACATTCAAAACTGAATTACAATATTAGTAAAGCATGAATTTCCAGATACCACTAAAAACAACAAACAAATGTTTCAGAAAAAGATTTATTTTGTTCTGAATACTGTAGTTTGTTTAAATTAAATGCGGTTTTTCTTAAAGCTCACGTCTACCGCCCATTTTGATATCGTCAATTAATGTTAATCCTATGAAATCTTGACTTTCATTCTCCAGTCTTGACTATTTACTCTATCTGAATGTAATAAAGTGAATCTGAAAGAGCTAACAATAATAATGAAGGCTTCTACTTAATTACTTTTTCCCTCTGACTTTTAAAAACAGTTAAAATGCATTTTTAAGTATCGGAAAACTTGCTAGCGAATCATTAAAATAGAGGCAAAAATATTTTTTAATATCGGAGGGCAAAAGTAATTCCACAGAAGCCTTCATTATTTTTGCTCTTTCAGATGCTCTTGATTGCACTCAAATAAACCAAAACTGAGAGCAAAAGTTGAAATTTCATAGAATTAACATTAAATTGCCGAAATCAAAATTGAAGGTAGACGAGGGCTTTAAGTGTACCAGGATATTTACGAAGAATTGAGAAATACTATATTTAAGTGAGGTCAAGGTCCCGAGTTCTCACTTTGGCGTGGTGTAGAAATTCGGACAAGAAAGTGCCAGCTCATGTGTTGTCCTCGTCACTTAACCGACTTCTTGTTCCCGTGATATATATTTTTTCATATTATTAGTAGAGCTTAGATTTTTATGTGAGACTAATTATGATGTTTTCACCAATCTATAGAATAATAAAAGCTCTTTTTGTCAAGGAATTTCTTTCTTACTTGAATATGGACGTATTTTATGAGATATATTTGAATTTAAGTACCATTTTATAGAAAACTGTTATACAATATGGTTCCATTTTTTTCTGTGCTCTACATAGGGTACTTACGCATACATGGAACCTAAATTTTTTTTTCTAAGTAATTCTTAACTTGTAAGAAATAAATTCTTATATGAAAAAGAGGAAAAATTTATTTTCTCGAAATTATAAAGTTCTATAATTTTTTCGACCAACATATGCAGTAATATCATTGAAAAATTTGTCAATTTTTTGTGTGCTGCTTCTACAGGAGGAGCAAATTGTTTTGTACATTTATGAATTACTCTTAAGAATCGTACCTGAATGCAAATACATCTGAAAATTAATTTCCATATTCAGCCCAAAAGGAACTTTTTAACCAAAAAATAACACATTTTATATTTCAATAAAATTATTAAAATCGCATTATTAAGTACAAAAAGTTCCTCTCGGCTGTATGAATATTTTTTAAGACATATATATAAAAAAAAGGGTAATAATTTAAGAATTTTATGTTCTCCCGCATGTTCAGGTATCCTCAAAGGAAAGTCTTACATGTATTGTAATATGTTACTACATAATGTATTTCAGTCAAAAAATATAAAATAAAGGGAAATGTGTGCTATGTTTTTAAAAATAATGATAATATTAAGATTTAATTGTGAAAGAAATTATTTTTATTTCCTCAACAAATAACCTGTAGCGATAATTAGCACTTATTTTTCACTTCCTTCAGAATTTATTAAATGGGAATTTTATTGTAGTTAGTCACAAGTTTTAACATTAATCTAAAGTAATTTTCATCAATATTTACAAACAGTTTTATTTCCATTTTACATGATAGTGTAAAAAAAAATCACTGTAGAAAAAAAAAATAATTTACGTATACATATCCCCAGGAAAAATAAATTATTTTATTTAGATAAACTCAACTTCGAGTTAGGTTCCTCTTTCTAAGGAATTACAAGTATGAATTCTTAAAATATACGTCACAAATATCAAGGATAAATGTAGGTTAGACACAACCATCAGCATTTCGAATGTTTCTAGATAGAATAAGAAAATTCTATAGAAGAATGTAGAGTTTGTCTGCAAGAAAGAGAATCCTAAAGGACAAACACCGAAAAAAGATAAAGTAACAAAAGATGCTGCCCTGGAATTCACTAAAATTCTCCTCTTCATGAGCTATTTCTGCATAATTCAAGAGCGAAACTATTTCATCATTTGGAAATGTATCAATTTGTGACTTTCTAAACTTATTTGAATCAGCATAATGCTATTATTAACGAGAAATTAAATGTTTCCGAATTAATAATTAAAGAATTGTATCAACAATGTAGCACATTTATTAATAATATTAATGTTTTTAAATTTTTAATATATATATTATTTCCAGGTGGTTTAAAACAGCCTTTTTTACGTTTATTTTTTTGCAAATAAACCTGATTTACGTATGTTATATTTAATAGTTATAGTTAAAAGGAACTTGAAACAAAAGAAATAAGTAACACCAGCAATGCATGTTTTTGTTTTAATTATAAAATTAAACGTGATAATTAGATTAATGTGAAGTTTCAGTAATGGTATCTCTTCTAGGTCTTAGACAGATGTTTAATTATCTAGAATTTGAGAAAATAATTTTAAGAATTTCAATTTTAATTTAAACAATGGCTAAATAATGACACTTGCGAAAGTTTGGAATGAATTTTGACGCAGAAATGAATAAAGAATCAAATTAATAGTGATATTGTCTTTGTGAAAAAGGAAAGAAAAAATATAATTTTCGGTTGACGAATTTTTCAGAAAAGTCAAAAGAATTCAGAAAAATAAATCAATAAAATTATATGGAATAAAATTATAATTTTGGATATTATAGATTTCAAGAGTATTTATACCTCTAGGATATTTTTATTTCGAATTAAAATAGCTTTGATAGCATTCAGTGTCATTATTACAAAATATTGATTGACAGAGAAGTACTAAATTCCCTCCAAAGTAACTCGCATATTACTAAAATGTATCTAAGTGTGAAAAATGTCATTCAAACGTTTAATATATATATATAATATACTAACAAAGATATATATATTCGAAATAAAA
>BMAW01018649.1:64684-92355 GCA_019974015.1 Nephila pilipes | reverse complement strand
GTATAGGATATTATGCAAATTAATAAAGTTTCAGAGCCATCGCTGCGCGGTACACTTTTCAACGCCCTCTGAATTGATGCTGAAAATACGTATAAATAAAGTGTATCAGGACGTTGAAAAAGTCATGATTGTTAGTGGCAAACGTTTAGTGAGACCTAGTGTCGCCTCCACGACGGAAGAATAAATTCAAGCAACTTGGAGTTTGAACGAGGGGATAATCGGCCTTCGAGAAGGAGGAGCAATGACAACCTAATGACATTTGCTGCGAATTTCATTTGATTCTGATGATTCCTTCATGGTGTTGCATTTTCTACAAACAGCAGTTTATATATATATATATATATATATACAGAGAGAGAGAGAGATTGAAAGTTAAACTAATCATTATATATTGAATCAAAAGAAATTGAATACCATTAAGTAAAATTTATTGCAATAAAAACTATTAGAAATGTGTTTTTCAAAAGAAATTACAAAAAATATAAAGGAATTTATGTAATACATGAAAGTAATAAATCATAGAAAATAAAGCATGAAAATATTTTTCACTTAAAACTATTGCATTTTGAAAGGAAAAAAATTCCGCTTATCAGATTGGAATAGTGAAATTAATAATTAAAACATTTTTCGGAGTATACAATTGAAATATTGATACACTGCAAAAACTAATTAGGAGAGCAGGAAATGAAGTTAAAAAAACTATGAGAGACAACTATGCTCGGGCGCGGACTGGAGTTTACGCGTGTATAAACCGTAATACAGAAAAGAGCTGCAAAAAATTTATAAGCGCCTGAACTCTTTGAGACAAATTGCTTCGAAAAGATGCTTCAAGGCAACAATTGGATTAGATTTAATGACTAAAAAGTATAATTTTAAGGTATTGGAAGCTGTTTAAAAATGCACGCGGTCCTTTCAAACAGCTAAGACACTTACACAGTTATTTCGTAAAGATGCGATGAGGTTATCCATAAGACTTGGGCCGCGGTAGCCTAGTGGTCAAGGTCGTGGATAGCGGCTGGCGGTTTTCGTTCAGTCGCGGGTTCGATCCTTGGCCACCAAAGACCCGCCGTGTAGCCGGGGCAGATGCACGTTAAATCTGTTCGGGGCCCAAAGTCCTCCCGTTGGCGTGGTGTGGATGTTAGGAGAGGGGGGTGCCAGCTCAGGTGTCATCCTTGTCACTTGACCTTGGTTCAAAATTACGAGGTCCGTCGCCAATAGCCCTCGTGTTGCTTCTCGTGCGACGTTAATAAAAACTAAACTAAACTAAAACTATCCATAAGACTTTGGGGAATATTGCTCTGTTCCTGAGAAGTACAATCTCCAATTCCTGGAAAGTATTAAAAGGATTTGGTCGCACTGCTATGAGTTGTCCGAGTATGTTCCAAACATATTCGATCTGATTTAGGTCCAATAACTATAACGTTTCAGCTTCAGGGATGTTGTCCGCAAGACTAGCTGTTTAAGATCTGGCATTATCTTCCATTACTAGAAAGGAATCACCAATGGCTGCAGCGTAAGGCATGGCATGAGATTTTAGTATCTTCTCCACATACATTAGGTCGTCAAATAGCCATCCCGAATGATACGAGGCATGTTTTTTAAGTAAGTACCATTTTGAAATTAAAAAAAGACGTACAAAGATATCGCAATAATTTTATTTTTACATGAAAGCCTGTACCTTAATCTACTTTTCTACATAATTTCCGTGAATATTGAGGCACTAGTCATAACGCGGCACCAATTTTTGAATACCCTCCTCATAAAATTCTGCCACCTGACTTGTTAACCACTGTATCACAAATGTTTTGACTTCGCTATCGTCTTGAAGACGCTGACCGCCCAGGTGTTTCTTCAAGTGCAGGAACAAATGGTAGTCGCTGGGCGCCAGATCAGGGCTGTATGGAGGATGATCTAGAGTTTCCCATTTAAAAGATTTGATGAGATCTTTGGTCCGATTAGCCACATGTGGACGGGCATTGTCATGCAGCAAAACGATACCCTTACTCAACTTGCCACGTCTTTTGTTCTGGATTGCACGACGCAGATTGTTCAATGTCTCACAATAAGACGCTGCATTGATTGTCTCATTACGAGGCAGAAACTCCACTAGCAATACTCCTTTTCTGTCCCAAAAAACTGTGCACATGATTTTCCGGGCAGAAATTGTTTGCTTAAACTTCACTCTTTTGGGTGAGGATGAATGTCGCCATTCCATGGATTGTTGTTTTGATTCTGGTGTGACGTAGGCCACCCATGTTTCGTCACCAGTAACAATTTGGTCTAAAAAATCTTCACCTTCATTGCGGTACCGCTCAAGGAAAGTCAATGCACTGCCTAAACGTTGGGTTTTGTGCAAATCCGTCAACATTTTTGGAACCCAACGTGAACACAATTTCCGGTAATTCAAGTTCTCGGTCACAATGCGATACAAAACACTACGAGAACATTGATGAAAGCAGTCGGACAATGATGAAATTGTAAAGCGTCTGTTTTCTCTCACCTTTTCGTCCACTTTCTACACCAAATCTTCATTAACGACCGAAGGACGCCCACTCCGTTCTTCATCATGCACATTTGTGCGGCCATCTTTAAATGCTCTCACCCATTTCCTTAACATTCCATCACTCATAAAGTTTTGCCCGTAAACTTCACAGATCTCACGATGAATATCGATCGGTTTTACGCCTTTAGCACTAAGAAATCGTATAACAGCCCGTACTTCACAATCAGCGGGACTCACGATTGTCGGAGGCATTTTAAACACTCAGTAAACAACGTATACAATGAAGACTCAGACTGTAATGGCGTCAGTGCGTAGACAAGAGATGTAGGTAACCAGCGAGCATGCGCGGAACGCCGACCGGAGCGCTGCGGCGGCGGAATCGCAAAACGGTACTTACTTAAAAAACATGCCTCGTATGAAGGTCCGTACGCCCACCTATACAGAATTCAGTCTATACCAAAAACTCATATAAACTGTAATGCTATCTATACAAATGGAATCTGGATCTATTTCGAATGTTCGCTTCTTTCATCACTAAATCATGTCAGATGTCACACAGTAGATTGAATTGGACACGTAGCGACGCTGCAGTTCTACCCGACTCTTGTGCCATAACTCAATAAAGTATAACTCATTCTAAAAGTCAATAACTTTCAAAAAGAGACACAAGGCAAATATCACACAACTATTTATTTGATGCCATGCGGTATAATGTTTGAAATATATGTGCTCTAATGGATAACACCCTAGATTGATTCACCCCTTCAACCAGTACCTAATTAACATTGTCTTACGAAAATCTCTCCAGTTAAGGATGCTTTGGTTTCTTGACTCCACATGATCACTATCACCCGTAGCAACTCTTGATGTCGTCTACCACCAGTAAGGCATATACTCAGGGCTAGTGCCACCTGCCCTCTATGTTCAAATTTTCCCTTTGCTTATATACTTTCCTATCTAGCTCACTTCACTTTATTTCTACCTGCCTCTAATTAACATTATCACGTTTCATTTGGGTTGGGAAGAAATTGTTATTTGCAGCAATCAATCTCAATTAAAGTCACCAAGGTTAGTGAAGTGAAAATCGCGAATAGCCCAACATTAGTAAACAGCATTTGACTTCAATAACTTTGCACCGTATCTCAGTATGTTCAGCAGAGCACCTTCTTCTTGTGCGCACGCTGTCTTGAGGCTTACGGAGCACACATCATTAACGTATATGCAGAGAACAACCTTGATGATGCCTATTTCGGAATGATTGTAGGACACCCTTCCTTTTAATGTAAAAACAACTCTTTTTACACCTGAGTAGCATTGCTTGTTTTTTCTGAATGAGCCATAAACGGGATATATTGCTGTTGTTTGCAGCATCTATTGATGTGATAACACGTCGACGACCTTTCCTTGGTCAATGTCTATTATTCCTTACTTCTTGGAATTGATCCTACTACCTTGAAATGATACTCCTTACCACTCCACTAGAATCTTCAGCATTTCATTGTGTTTTCACATATTCCAGTATCTTTATAATACGCCAAACCAAGGTTATGTTAAATCACATTGTTGAGAGATTTTCAAGTCACCTCTTCTTTAAACAAAAGCTGAACAATGGAATTTCACAACTGGGAGAGTGAAAAAAGAATTCTGTGAAATCACGACTTCTGCATTCTTATCCTTTTTGTGGATTTTGACGATTTATAAATAAAGTTTCCTTCTTCTGTTTTTGCTAAGCTTTAAATAATGGATGTTTTATTTGGCATTAGTTAATTAATTAGTTAATTTGGGATAAGTAAATTTGGAATTAGTAAATTTTCGTTAAAATCATGTGTTTCCCTATTTTTTTTTAACAGTGCACCAATATCTGAGAGATAATATACCCGCATTCTTAATTTATTACCATATGCTGAAACACATAAATTCTATTACATATTTCGACTAATCGAAATATATGTATCGATAAAATACCATTTTTTTTTTAAAAAAAACCGCTCTAATCGTAAGATTGATCTTTGAATAAAATGTCGTCTAAGAAAATTCTAGAAAAATTATTTTTAATACTTAAATGTAGTAAATAAATTTTTATGCAAATATTTCATTTTCTTTTTACAATATAAGGAGATTATTGTACTTTATTTTTATAGCAGTAGCTAATTTCCTTTCAATGTAACATTTTCAAAACATAATAAAATATTCATATTCCCTTTAAATAAGATTATCTTACTCCAGGGCATCGTTGATTAATTTGGGAACATTTGCATAATCCCTTTGAAGATTTAATTAATACAACCAACTATCTTTTTTTAAAAATCTCTTTAAAACTCCCACGTTGTGTCTGGAACTAGTATTTTAATGGGTAATTCAATTCCTAAATAATTATTATCAGCTTACCTCAGCGTCATATAGGAATTAATATGAACAATGGTATTCAAAAGTGTTAATATATTCAAACAGATATTGTAAGTATTTTTAAAAGAAAGGGGCACATTATATTATAAAGAAAAATCTAACTTTACTTTAAATATTTCTCTTCAAGAAATTTGTATAGAATAATATATTTGAAACAGAAAGATTAAATTTAATACTTGCGAATTAAAATGGATAATATTAATGTAAGTATTTCGGGTAACACACTGTATAACTTAAAATAAATATAAATATTTTTTGACATTATGATCACAAAGAAAGATGAAGCATCCTTTCGTTCCAAAAGTACAATTCATAGTCTGAATATTAAGCGTGAAATGATTCTCTACGAAACTTTCATGTGTTCATTAAAATAATCCAAGTATTATCCAATAACAAAATTTAATTTTTCATGGTTGTAGGGAGTTATTTATCAGAAACAATGGAATATAATTATACTAAATAAACTGAATAAAAAGAAATCTAAAGGACTTTGAAAAAAGTAAATAGGGTTCATTAATAAATATAAAACCCTATACAGAAAAAATACTATGATACGAATGAAACCTTATTTAAAATGATTGGCTACAAATACACAATTTTTCCTATATCTTATCCAAATTAACATTTACCAATTTTAGGAAATTTTATTTATTTTCATATAGGTATAAATAGCTTCATTATATCACATTCTCTAAATGCTATATAGATTTTCATTCCAGGGATATTCGTTTAAAAGTAAATACAAAATGTTTCTTCAAGAAAAGTTTATTAAAAATAACAGGACACTTTTTGAGATATAATTTTCTTTTTAGTTACTTTGTTTTTAAGTATGATTTTACTATGTTCCGTCTATTCAAATACTTCCAGGGATCTAACATTCATTTCTGAAGTTGTTAGTACAAACGTGCAAAGATCTGAATTGAAATTATTTTTCATTCTAAGTATTTAATGTAATTTTTGGAAACAGTTGAGAGATAGATCCACTTTTAAAGGGTCGGTGTACTCTAAAAATAACCAAAATATCGGAAAAAATATATCGCCGCATTTGAAATGTGTGCCGTTTCTTAATATTCCACTACTCTATAGCTACATTATTAAGCAAGTTATTTAAATTTTCTTAAACAGTTCTCCATATCATTTCACTGATTTTCTAAACTTTAAATGCTTTATCTCAGCTTTTTATCTTTCTTGATGGTCATACATTTAAAAAAAATTGCAGCTCATTCTTTTATAGTCTATAAAAAAATTTTAAATGCTTATTGCTTAATTTGTATAATATGTTTGAAAATTCTGCGCATAGAATAATACGTTAGATTAATAGTTATTTTTAGACAATCCACAATCGCAGATAATTTTTTTTGAATAGTATAACCATACCATGCACAAAATTATGAGAAGCACTGAAAAGAAATTAGAAAAAAAAATTATATATATATATTATATTATATATATATATATATATATATATATATATATATATATATATATATGTACTGATTTAACTTTTAATTCAATAATTACTCTAAATAATAACTTAACTTTCTATTCTATCTCATTCCCTAATACAAAAGTAAAGAGTTCATTCGTATTTCCTGATCCCCTTCCGAAGTATCCTTTTATTTATTACATCATGCGCTCTTGAAACGGATTAATTCTGCTTAAACCAATTATAAATCTGTCAAAAACAATCCCTTTTTAATTCCCTATCTATTATATTTCCCTGGAATCCCCTTATTCATACCACGTGCTTCTGACGTTTCATGGGAGTTTTCCCTGGTATATAAACAAAAACACAACAAAAAACGCTCTCTTCTGCTCTTCTCTCCTTTTCTTGCTGTCTAATAATGTAACCAACTGCGTAGTGGAAATGGTCTCTCTCTCAGCTTTAAATAAAAGTTCTGTGAAAATTAAATACGCCTCAACTGTTATT
Source organism: Nephila pilipes (assembly GCA_019974015.1). Classification (NCBI taxonomy): domain Eukaryota; kingdom Metazoa; phylum Arthropoda; class Arachnida; order Araneae; family Nephilidae; genus Nephila; species Nephila pilipes. The sequence goes on along the minus strand of BMAW01018649.1, from coordinate 85,516 downwards.
TGATATTATGTTACATTTAAAGTCGGCCGGATCATTACATTACATATATATATATATATATATACAGAGAGATAGAGAAGTAGTAAGACCTTTAATATGTATTTATATCGAAATATTTTTCAAAAAAAAAATCAAATCTTAAATAATATTTTGCTAGGAATTAAAGTGTTTTTGACTGGAATGCATATTTTATGAGTCCTCAAAAAATTAACGTAAACATTTCTCGTAAATATCTATTTTTTTAAAATTATTCATTGTCCCTATATACTTATATAAATTTATTAAACACGATTTTTGATCAAATATATTGTAATGAAACCACATTTATAAATTTCTTTTAAGTGTACTTTAAAGTGTATATTACCTTATAAATTTAGTCTAAATTATAATTAAATATACCAGTGGTTCCGATTAACTGATGATAATTAAATACTTGGAGTTCATGATCGATTAACTCCAAGTTTTATAAACTGCGTGAACAGTATTTTTATAAATTTAGCAGTAATATGAATTCCTCCATCGATTTCAATTTTCGTGGTTACGTTTAGACTAATTCGTCATTACTTTTAATTATAATTTAACTAATTTAACTAAATTCACTTATACAAGAAAAAAAGTATTCATAACTCTAAAAATTTGGCCAATAAAATACAGTTTGAAGGTACAGCTCATATCACCGATCACTGATTCTTAAAAATAATTTATTAAAAAAGATTCCAAACTGGAACATTTTAGTTTCGGAGAAATGATGATTCAGATCCAAACAAAGAAAAAGGAAAATTAATAAAGTTGTCGACCCTTCTCTTGGCACCAAACATTCAAGGGATACGTTTCGAACAACTTTTTTCATTTATGCATAATCAGATTTTTAACATCTCTCTTTTGTGATGAAAGTAACCGTCAGCACTTTACGATTAGGAAACTTTTGAAATCTGGTTGAGCAAAAACATTCATACCCTATCACTACACTTACAGTTTGCTCGTTTATAGGTTACAAGCATAATTTGATTTATTTCCCTTTCATACTGAATTTTTTTTTTCTCATTCGCAGTATAATTATGCTATTACAAATTGGAACTCGAGGGCATGATTATCTCACGATACATAAAAAAGGAAGAAAAAAAGGCGTTATCTGCTCTTAAAAGGAAGTTCATACATCATCTGAAAAAAAAAAAAAAAAAAAAGATTTATCTTAATGACATGAAAAAAAAAGAGCCATAGTAAAATCTCATGTTAAATGGACTCGTGAGTTAATGAACCGCTAGTTTACGGTGTCCTATTATACAACATATAAACTAAGTTTAAAAATTTGATAGTTTTCTTTCACGCTTAGTTATTCTCAAAGGTTAGTGTAATAGAAAACGCTAATCCTTAATTTATTGAAAATAAGAAAATTTTCATAATGTACATTCTTTCATGTTATAAAATGCAGCGATACCAAAACAAACGTTAGATACTTTTCACTTATGTTAAGTGAAGCTCCATTGCATCCTTCAAGAAGAATTTAGTTTCATTCTTAATAGAACTTCTATTTCGATTAGAAGAAATGTAATCTTAGTTTAATGCGATCGAAAATGGCTATTCTGGATTTTTATTAAAACGAAGTTATTTATATAACAAGCATTGATCATATTTTTATCGAAGAAAACTTCTTAACACAAGAATCTTTTTGAGCGCGATAAAAGCAAACAAGGTTTAAAATGGCACGCCATATTTCAATCTAACATCCAGCAATTTTCTCACGGTTAAAGATTCATTTCACTTACAAAAGAAACTAGAAATAACCTTTACTTTCATCTCAAAATGCGATATAAATTGTGAAAAGAAAGAAGATGGCGCCGCCGAAAAATAGCTCTCATAAATCCGCGAAGAAGCTATCCGATATTTTCTCCTCTTTTGTTGAGTGAAAATGCATTGTTGAAGTTGTTTCATGAAAAATGAAATAAATAAATTAGAGTTTTGAGATGTTTCGAAAAATGCTTGGAAAAATGTGTTTGTTTCCCTACACTTTCTCCGCCGCGGTCGCACAGTGGTTATGAGGCAAACTCATGGACATAATTGTTTCCATCATGGGTGTATTCGTGTCCTGCTGCCACATACAAACTGTCGTGTAGAGGGATTAATGTACTATAAATCTGTCAAGGCTCAATGTCTGCATGTTTGGGTGGTGCGGTTATTTGGAGAGGTTATGTACCATCTCTCTCTCTTTCTCATGCAAGCACAAGTGCCATTCGCGTCACTTTTTCGAGGCTCAAAATTACGTGGTCCATCACCAATAACCAAACTCTTTAGGTATCATATCAACCATATTCATAGTATCAAGTTAGACAAAAAAAAACTGAAGAAAAGAAATACAAGTACTCGAATCATCTGCAAAATGATCATAACTCTCGGGCTTTTGTACAAATCGAACTTTAGTGATAAAAAAGAGTAGCACCTGCAACCGTATCAATGATTTATATAATATTCTTTTGAGGCGTAATAAATATGTGTTCCTAAAATTCACATGTAAAACATACTTAAGATAGACTCAAAGAGGAATATTACTTTCAAAGAACTCTTGGAATAAACAGTATCTAATAAACAAGTCTCTGGAAGATTCTTGCAGAAGATGAAATACTTTGACATCTGTTGAATTAAAAATAATATCTTAAAGTGGATAACAGAGTCTTTATTGTTCTGTATCCCATAAAATCAAGCAGTCAATCATCCAAACCTTTTTCCCTGTATGTGTATGTATCGTCTATTTATTCAAATTTATGTTTAAAAATGTCGAACAATGTAAGTATTTGAGGAAAACGGTTACTAATAAATAAATAAAATATGCACCTTTAATTATTGTTTTGTAGGATTTAATCAGAATAAAATTTTAAAACAAAAATAAAAGTCGTGTTTAATTCAAAATGATATACAGTCATGCTGATAACTCTTAGGCAATATTTCATATTCTAACAATTTTAGTTAAAAAAGTCGAATTATTTAGCAGATTATTAACAAAAGAATAATTTAAAGAATTGAAAATTTGATGAATCAAAAAGTAATAATTGGAGTTTTAATCATAAAACTGTTTTCGCAATCAAAGCCAGAAATGTAATAAATTGCCATTAAAAGTATTTGCTAATTTCGAATTCAAAAGAAAAAAAAATAATATTAATATTTGAAAAAACCTGTACATTTTAGATTTGTTTTAGCACTATTAATGTCAATAACTTTGCATAACGTATAAGTGATCATTTTATATTTAATTTTGCGATAGAACTCAACGATTTCATTTTTTAAATATTAACCTAATCTTCAATTAAATTTCCTGTCGCTTTACCACAAAATTTTCAAATAACAACCTTGAAAATGCCTTAATATTTAAAACGTTTTAAAAATCCCAGTTTTATTCTAGTTTTCCTAAGACTATTTTCTTTTAAAACATTTAAACATCATTTTATACTCTCACAATAGATATAGATTGGAACACACGTGATTTCCCAAAAGTATTTATGAGCAAACTATTTTCAAGAACTCTTTGTTGAAGATCAATTATCCTGAATAATTTGTGACTTCCCAGAAACTTTTCTCTCTAATATTCCGTATAGGCGTGTAAAAAGATTTTCTTGGAGTTTTAAATTAAACGTTTAAATATTCATTAATGCAGTTCAAGGTAGACTTACAGTGACTATTGTTTCATTTCGAGCAATGCTGTGATTGGTTAAACTAATTTCCTCCTAGAGAGAAATACGAAGGGGATTGGTTAAAAAAGATTTTAATCGCGGATAGTTTTTATTTCTCGCTGTGAAGAGTATGCACTAAATTTTCAAAACTTTAATAAGATCTTTACTGATGAGAGTTAAAAGAATTGTTTTTCTCTTATGCACTAGTTTTAGGTTTTACTAACTTTAAACAGTTTAAGGAAAGTCAATGTACTTCTAAATGAGCTTCTAATGTCTCCATAAAGATTTGTTTTCGCATTAAATACAACGCTAAACAACAAGATCAGTTCTTGAAAATTTACCTTTTAATGTCTGTCTTTATATCTAATTAACGTATATTTGCTAGTATTTTCAAACCAAACTTCTATATCATCAAGATTAAATAATATACATTTGATTTAAACATACATATTACTACCTGCATTCTTTCATGCCATAGATTAAAGTGGTATTAGGTATTATATTTATGGTAAACATATATATTTATAACCTTTTTACCTTAGAATGTTGTGATATACTTTAGGACACCACTCTTGGCTCGACTTGGTCACATTGTTATCCTATTAGGCAAAATATTCAGTATTATTTTAAAATTTAAGGAACTGACTCCTTAGCAGATATTTCAAGATTCTGAAATATTTATTTTTTTATAAGAAACAGTTATGCTAATATTCGCGCTAACACTATATTAATATCTTTAACTTTAAACTCCATTATTAATTAGTAGTAGCGTCTGATATTCATTATAAAACTCTACAACCATCAGAAAGTCTAATTAAACAGACAATAAGTTAAGGAATCAGATCCATATTTTAAGAGTATATATATATATATATATAATAGCCTCACTGGAGGAGGAAACATGCATGCACAGAGCGACATAAAAACAGACGCCTGCAGCACAGACCAGTATACCCGAGGCGTAAATGACAACGTAATCCGCAAAGGAAGTACATTCTGTTATTTGGTATGAATAAGTCCGTGGGACAAGTTATCCATGAGCGCTTACAAATGTTCAGTTACGAAAATCAGAGTAATGAGGATGGAGGTTGAAAAGGCGTCTGTCAACATCCATGAATGGAAATAACATTGCTAGAGTACAGGATATGTTGTTCGCGGATAGGCGTATAACGGTGCCTGACCGGACATACCTTGCATTGCAGGACACCAGGTTTTACCAGAGTAGTTTCTTCATACTGATTGTAAGCTACTATAAATGTTGTAATGTGATTTGCAACTTTGTCGAAGGTGTCTAGTTTATGATGATGTCATGGTTTATTTTTCATGCAATAAATTTTCCTTGTGAAGAAATTAACGAAACTTACTTTCGGAACACCCCTCGTATATATATATATATATATATAATCCCCTTGTGTTTCAGTCAGTGTATGTATAGTATATGTACCTCTCTCTTGTAGTATTGTAATTATGTATTACTGTGTAGTTCTGCAAACTCCGAAGTGGTAACTATCAACAATGATAGATTAAATACGAGGTGATGTTCAAAAGCTTTATTAAGATGAAATATCTAAGGTATCTGCATTAATTTTATTCTGCACATTTGCATAATTTTTATTCTGAATATGGCTAAGAAATTGGATAAGAAGTAACCGGGATATTTGTATTATATTTAACCTTTATATTAAATTATCCTGATAAACAGAATGTTGTCAACTGAAATTAAAACAAGATTTAATTTGTTGATTTCAGAAAACCGTAAATTAAAGGAATGCGCATTATTGTAAAATTTTAACTATTTTCCCGGAGAAACGTTAAGTTTTAATGATCACTAAAATAATAGAGATGGAAACTGAATTTTTATTCATTTTTCTAAAACATATTTACATAATCACCCTCCAGAGATACACACTTCCCATGTAGATACGTCATGTAGAACTCAACAAATTAAAATATATCTTCCGCATACCACGGGTAGCTTCTATCTACAGTTTCCTGAAACCAAAGATATTAACATTAATAGAGCTAATTGACAAAATTCTGTACTTAAGAATCAATTAATATGCAAATTAAATTCCCAAATATTTTGACTATTACTTTGTAATAATTAGAACTTAGAAAAATTCCGCCAAAGCTTTTAAAAATTTTCACTAATTCTCTCAAAAGTGTATTATTACTTTGCATTTTAATCAGAATATTAAGTGAATGTATCGAATTAAATAAGATAATTTTTCTTAGTACTTTGAATCTTTTTTCTTGAACGCTTGACTTGTATATGAACTCTTGAATTTAAAAATGCTTTACAAATTAATTCCAGGCGCAAATAATGCATGCTCTAAACATGTGATAAATAGCAACACCTTCTGAGATAAATCACTCACTTTATTTCATGTTCATCAACAAAAAATACTAATGCTAATCAACAGGCAATTTTAGTGTTTGGTTTAGTCTGCTAAATATCAATGCTCATGATTACCTAAAGGTGTTTATTTCTTTTAAGAGCCTTCTTAATAGGAATCAATGACTATACGGAATATTTGTAGTCCAGTTAATATCTAAGAAAGAAAAAAATTCATTCCGCTAAATTATATATATATATATATATGATACGCATCTTATTATTTTTTTTATCACTTACATCAATAAAATAGTGGCTACCCTGCGTCAGGTTTAATGGTCGGAAGGGAAGGTCTTCCTCAAGAAATCCATTAACCCACTTTAATACAAAGAAAATTTTATTGACTGATGGACATTTTTGGACCATAAAGTCGTAAAAGTATGCCATATTGTGAATAAAATACTTTTGAATCCTTTTGCCTTGAAATAAACACTTAAAGAAAAGTTTTCTCACATTTGCAGATCTCGATAAAAATATAATTTCTAATTTATTGTGTTAATGTGTATTATAATGTGGGACGTGAGTAGAAATTTTGCTTCTATATTCCGTAGAAATGTATCTTAAATTACATAAAATGTATCTATTTTGGTAAGTACTTAAAGAACTCTAAGAAAAGTATTCAAACATCAGCGTGTCTAATATTTACAGTTCGTGATGAAAAATATAACTTCTAAAGGGATTCACAAAGTTTAATAATATTAATTACTATGGAATATTTTAGTTAGCTTCTGTATTCCTCAAATATTACTTAAATGTATTTGTTAAACTAAAAATGGTTCCAATGGCTTATATATAAGACACAAAATATAAACAATAAAAATTTAAAAAATAAAAATTAAAAAGACAAAGTATAAAAACTCGAGCATTTACTTTCGCAATTTAAGTTGATAATTTTTTGCTTTTATTCCGTAGATATAAGAAGGAAAATCGTAACAATTTAATTATTGCTAAAAAATGGCCGAAATATTTAGAAAATATTTATTATTTACATTAATTGATCTTTTTGTAAGTAATGTGATCAATTAGAGGTATTCATGTCCATTTGTTGGGTTTCAGTACGTCACGTATTGAAGTAATGCGGCGTACGGAAAATATGTGGCGACTTCCTACGTCATTTTGACTGCGGAGCTGTAAGGAGATTTGAAGAAAAGGAGCAGACGATCTTTTCTCTACTCGCTTAAGTTTTAAATTTGTAAATGTTAAGTTTGAAATAAATGAGTCATTCTTTGCCTCTCAAAAAGGACGAGAGTAATATTATGAAAAAATTGTTTGTTTAAAGGATTATAGAAGATATTTGCTTCTGCGCGATTGGCAACAAAAACATTATGATTATTATGTTAAATTCTATAAAATTGAGAATCAGTCTTCTGTTGTAATGATTGGAGATGTTTCTGTTTACATTAAAATAAATATTATTTAAAAACTTCAACATATGAAGTTTATTTTCCTTTTTCGATGTTGTTAATTAATTTAATGGAAATAATGAATTAAATTGCTTTAATTGAACTAATTAATTTAATGGCTAAAGTGAAATGTTAATGTAACAGCTCTCCGGAAAGACAGAAAAGTTGCTTGCATTCCGCACACAATCTGAAAGGAAACTATGGAGAATTGACGTTTTATCAACACACTCCTTCCCCATAAATATGCAGTTCAATCTGCTGACTTGTACAATGACGAACTTTGAAAGTTAAGGAAACGCTGGAAGAAATGTTACGAAACTATACAGAGAAGTCTGACAATAAAATTAATTATCCATCCAGATTATTTTTAATAATAACTAAGATTTTTCGGTCTTCCGGAAGAATAATTAAATAATTACGCTGCTGCTGGTTACATAAATCTACGACTTCCTGAAACCGAATAAATCAACATGAATAGACGTAATTTACAACATTACATAAAAAACATCAATTAATATGCAAAATAGATTTTTTTTCTAGATATTTCTGTCCTTCCTTATCAATCATTAAAACTCTCCTATACTTTCTTCGTTATAAGAGTGACAACTTTTTTTAAATAATTTTATTCTAAAACAAATGAATGTTATGTTTCTTAAAACGGAATATAGTTCTACCATTACGTACACAAGTTGTAGTATGTATATTCTTTTATTCTGTTGACCAAATTTACTTTACACAAAATTCACCGCATATTTTAGATATGATCATTCAGAAATTATCTTTTTAATTCATATCGGTACATGACAGAAATACATTTTGTATAAAAAATATTAAAAAAACAATTTACGAAATATTTATACTCTAAATGTATGCATGTCTGTTAAAACTGAATATTTGATACATGATTTTTATCATTACTTTTCTATTTAACTTTATTTTTCGTTCTATTCTCTAGTTTTTATATTTTAAAAACAATATAGGATGTCTCAAAACTTCGCGTACAAAATTAGAGGGGAAGTAAATAACAACATTCGGACCTTTATTAGGTAGGAAAGCATGGGCAAAAATAAATATCATTGCCATGCGATGAAGAGGCACAAAAACACATAATTTTTAAATTTAATACATAAGAAAAAATGTATAATTTAAAAGGTGATAGGAAATGTCTGAAATTGTGTTCCTTGACATGAATACACGTATGACAGCTACGCGACATAGAATGGGGAACAGTTACAAAGATACTTGGCATTTCATGAATCGGAGTAGCAGCTAAGGAGATTTTACGTATCAAAATCATATCATAATTCACAATGCTCTTCATGACACCCCACAAAAAGCAATCAAGGGAGATAAATTAGAGGATTTAGGGGTCCATGCAAGGGTATCACCATGCTCGGTCCAATGCATTCCAAATGCCTTTTCCAAATGGTTACATAATCACATTGCGAACAAAGATGGCGTCTCATCATCTTGAAATTCTAAATCATCGAAATGTAAGCCTCAACTAAACTATTCACCACGATAGATGCCAACACATTAATAATGAAACGTTGCTGTGGGGTTTACGGTCAAGTTCCGTGTGAGGTTTCTAATTTCGAAATGCACGCGTTGAGCGTATTCAACAACTCTTCGCGAGATTAGGTTGCTTCCTCATTAAGCATATCAGAACTGGAAAAATGCGGGTTGTTTACACTTTAATAAAGAAACCACTATGCAAATGCAACATGTTATAGGTGATCATCCGGCTGCAGTAATTGAACATTCTAAAGAATAAAGTGATGTATGGTTTCGCCTTGCAGAAAGTACCAGACCGTTGAACTAGACATTTCGGTCACAGCATCAAGTTTCATTACACTGGTTTCAGAATTTCTCCCCTCAGAAAACAATATACCATATTCCAATAGAGGTTTTCTTGCTATCCTTGGACACCTGGTATCCTACACAGTTACTGTGAAGGATGCACGTTATATAAGGCTTTGATGTACTCGAGAATTTTATTGATGTACTACTTTGATGTACTGATGATTTGGATGAATGTTGATTTAATGATTTGGTTGGCACCTCTTTAGATATATTTACTAAAACAACCGAACATCTAAGTGTCTGTTCCCATTGGTTAAGATGAAGAGAATATCCATCCACTCCACGTTTGTTTTACGATATGTATTGATTGCACGCAGTCGTCATTTATAATAAGAAAGCCACATGTGCGGAACTTCAGAGCTCGAACACAGTGCCACCTGTTGATTTCAGCCCAAACCTTCCTGTGTAATTATGTAATGTTTTTTACTTCGCCTTCAAGTTTGTATACAAAATTCGGGAGCACCCTGTATATTTTGATATAATTTATTCCAGGAGGAGAGGTTATTATCTCTTTTTGAATGTTTCTGCTTTATCTGTATGTGTAATCAATACAGAATTTACTGGAATCTGTCAAGAACTCTGATTGTTTAAACTAAATTTTTAGATAAAAGATAAAACAAAGTAAAAGAATAATTTTATATTTGCAACATTCTATTAAAGTGAGGTACCGTATTATAATAGAAACACGTATTTAATAAATACATACAAATTTAAGTAACATTACTATCTTTCAAGTAGAAGTTTTTAGTAATTTGTTAAAATAGTAGTGAAGTAACTGTTTGTTATTTAAGCCACATCATTCTAAAAATCCAAAGGCTTTATCCCCTTTCTCCACCTATGAAAAACCCAATACTTTAGTTCATGCGAAAATTAAACTGTTTGTCCTCAAAAATCTATTTAATCTCATAATTTTATTATTATTAATAATATATTATCAGTAAATTTAATGGCATACATTTTCTATTTAAATGAAGTCGACAAAGGCCTACGAATGAATGAAAACAACACACTTTGTATTTTGAAACTATCATCATTACGATAAACATAATATCATTTTAGTAATGCTGGTAATGATTGAAAATTTTCATAGTATCCATTTGCAATATTTTTTTTTTCTTTACAATAAAATCAAATAGATTTGGTCACAAAAACCGAAAATTCGAACAAGGAATCTGTACGCTCTTAGCAATAGAAAAACATTAATTAGCATAACATTCGATTAATTCCATACTAAACAAAGTCACAGAAACCTTGAGAAAAAGAAAATGGTACCTACAAATAATAGAATTTTGTCTTTAAAAAAGTATTGTCTAAGACAGAAAAAAAATCTCGTCTCTTCTTTATTTTGGGTATTGATTATCGTAGAAAGAAAATCTAATAAGGGTTATTTTGAAGGTGGAAATCCGGAAAGATGTTTCCTGAGTACAGGATAAAGAGGAAAAAGTTTTCAATTACGGAAAATTCCCAAAAGATTCGATAACACCTTTCAAAACAGATTGCCTTATGAAACACCACCGTTCGAGGCATATTGATCAAATGCGCAGCAGGATCGACTTAATCTTAGAATTTTCCAATCTAAATGAATTTTACCTACTTTTTTGTTTGTAATGATATTCTTTTTGTCCCAAAAGTTTGATGAAAGAGCTCAAACAGAACAATTTTATATCGTTCATTTCGTACGATGGGGAAAAAATTCGTATTCTGGATTGAAAGAGGTTTATATTCTTATTCTAGTCTGGAAAGTAAGGGTAGGTTTTTCATAAAGTAACTGTTTATGAAAGTAGATAGTATAATAAAGACATTTAGATATTGCCATTGTAAGCTGTATTTTGTTAACTATTGCCAAAACTAATTTGGTATTGAATCATCTACTGCTATTTGTTTCCAAATAAAAAGAATATTTCTGTACTGACGAATCGTCTCTGTCGATGAAACCTGGATTCATCATTCTAAGTGGAAACGTAGCAACGATCAAAACAATGAGTTACTCCGTTGAATCTGCTCTAAAAATGGTCGCATAAGCCATGTATGGCGAAAGTGTTTCGTGAAGCGACGGATGTCATGCACTTGGACGTCTTAGAAAGAGGACGTCGATCAGTGGATAATATTACAACAATACCATTCTCATTTTCCTTTCCTTACACATACAAGTTTGGATTCTATTTTACAGGAGCTTCTTTACGTCGTGAATTTTTGGGCGATAAATAGCCAAAATAGTACCCTTTTTCTTAGTGCTATTTATTTTGTGGCAAACCTAATTTCCCTGAACTATAAAAGTATTACAAGCCACGGTTACTTCTTTTCATCGGCAGCAATCTTATTTTCCAGAAAAATAATCATAAACACCCCACCCCCTACCTTCTACAAAACACATATCCCGTGGTCTCAAAAAACCAAATAACTCGGAGTTATACTCGATAAAACACTCACATGGAAACCACAAATTACATATACGCGTGAAAAATTCCGGAAAGCTAAATGTAGTATTTCCCCCCTAATCTGCCGGGATTCCAAAATGAATATCAAAAATAAGTTGCTTCTGTACACAGCCGTTCTCAGGCCAATACTCACATATGCATGTCCCATTTGGTCGTATGCGGCAAAATGTAATATTAATCTTCTCGAATCTACTCAAAACTCAACACTACGTATGATAACCAAATCTAGATGGTACATAAGAAATAATGAAATTTTAAAAGCTACCAAACTTCCAACCTTTAGAAAGCACATACAAAAAATAGCCAAAAAATTTTTCTCAACACTGAACCTAATAATTACAACATGATCAATCTTGAAAACTACACCCCTCGCGAAAACACAAAAAGACCCAGAACTGTAATACTAGACTCCTACAACCCACCTTAATTATTATCACTCCTTAAATTATTTAAACTCTTAAATTTTTACTCTAAAACATGCTATTAACTTATTAACTTCACTCACAAGCCGTATACGCCCTCCAAACTAAACACACCCATATCACAAACACGACAGCCAAGGGCAGCCAATTGGAAGCTCACCTCCGTAATCCATAAACCAACCAGAGACAAGACAATCAGCGCCTCCTCTGACCAAAACCTATACCTCCAAAGTGCCTACTTTAGCAGACCAAGCTGACAGCCAATCAGAGCCCAGCAACTGAACACTCACTTGCAGAAAGTCCAAACTCCATCCAAAGCCAAGTTTTGCACCACAATACCGACCCGAGCTTGAAGGCCGCTCCGCGGTCTATGTGCTCGATACAATTTCCAATGTATGGTTACTTCTTTTCACGCTTGACTGGATCCGATTGACACACATCACTGAATAGCAAGAATATTCAAAATTCTTCGTTCGTTAGAATTGCTGAAATTAGATCATTTTGTAAAATATGTTTTGCCGAATGAAATAAGTAAATAATGCACCATTGACTTTCATGCATATAATTATCCTGATGATGGCTATTTCGGAATCTTTCATTTTACAGCAAAGGTAACTGTTTTTTATGCTGAATAGTATTGCCTGTTTTATCTCAATGAGCCAATAACGGGATATAGTGTTGTTGTTTGTAGCATCTATTTCTGTGATAAACGTGGACTACCTTGCCTTGGTAGACTTCTAATTCAGCCTGTTTCTTGGAATTGATCCTACAGCCATGAAACGAAACTCCTTGCCAATATTTTGTGTTTGCATATATTCTAATCTCCTTATAAGAAGCCAAATTAAAAATTCTGTTAAATCATATAGTTGTAATATTTTCAAATCTATTCTTCTTTAAACAAATTCTGAGCAATTGAATTTCACTACTGGAAGAGTGAAAAAGACTTTCCTGTGAAATCATGATTTCTGCATTTTTATAATTTTCTGGATTTTGATGCCATAAACGCTGATTTATATACAAATTTTCCTTTTACAATTTTTTGTTACGCTTTAAATAATTGATGTTTTACTTTGAGTTAGTTATCGTTGTAAATTTTCCTTAAAATCATGTGTGCCTCTAGTTTTTTGAGCAATTTTGTAAAATTTGAAAGGGTATTTCCTTGCATTCTTAGTTTATTATCATATGTTTAAACACAAAAAGCCTATTATTTACTTCCATTTTTTTGGCTAATAGAAATATATGTATCGAATGTCTTGTTTTTTAAAGTGAATAAGCGTTCCAATTTTTTAAAAAAACATTTTAATTATTAGATTGATCTTTAAATTAACAGTCAAGTTTATAAGAAAAACTTTCCTGAAAATTTACTTTTAATACATAAATGTATCAGGTATCTGTTTCTAAAAATATTTATTTTCTTTTTACAATTTAATGAAAATATTGTTCTTTATTTTTGCCACAGTAGCTAATTTCCATTCAATATAACATTTTCAAAGCATAATAAAATATTCACATTCCGTTTAAATAAGATTATTTTACTCCAGGGATCGTTGATTAATTTGGGATCATTTGCATAATCCCTTTGAAGATTTAATTAATACAACCAAATATCTTTTTTTTAAAAAAAAAGTTTCTTTGAAACTCCCCCCTTCTTCCTTAAATTAGGGTCGAGATGAATAATTCAATTCCTAAATCATTATTATCAGCTTTCCTTAGCATAATATAGGATTTGATGAGAAAAATGATATTGAAAAATGTTAATATATTCAAAGAGATACTATAAGAATTTAGAAAAGAAAAAAGACATTTTAATAAAAAGAAACATCTCATTCTATTTAAATCTTACTCTTCAAGAAATTTCTATTGAGTTACATATCCGAAATAGAAAGATTAAATTTAATACTTGCGAATTAGTATAGATAATATTAATGCAAGCTTTTTGTAACATACTTTATAACATCAAATGAATAAAAATGTTTTTTTTTATGTTATGAGTAATGAATCTCTGTACAGGCTTCAAGAAAAAGATGTTTCTTATTATTATGAAAGAGCGTAGAAATATTTCAATAAAGACAATGGTATTGATATGGATGACTTCTTTTCTGCATTTACTTAACTACTCAAAAATATTAATTTAAATATAAGAGCAATTAAAACTGATGAAAAAGGTCAATGATCTTATCGAATATTGGGAGAGAAAAATCTCCGATAATAGATGAGAAAGGAGAATAAAGATTAAAAACAATGAGAAAATTGGCATTTAATGCACTCATCTAGTTTATTAAATAAACAGGATTAAAGCTAACAATTATATACCTGTGAGGAGGAGGATAAATGGTGTTCTAAGCTACAAAATTAGAATCGTGTTATGAATTAATGAACTTAAAAAAGTGTTTTTGTGATTTGCAAGTGTGATTTACCTACGTGAATGTCTCCATATGAATGTATCAGTTTGCAGATGCCAAACCTTAGCGAACGTCTTATTTAAATGCGATTCTGGAAAGGATACGGGGAAATCATAAAATGAGAAAAAGACTCCTTTCGTTCCAAAAATGCAATTCACATTCCTGAATATTTAACGTGCATTGCTCCTCTTCGGGTATTTCATGCGTAAATTCAAAGTAGGACTATCCAATATTAAAATTCCCTGTTTCATGATCGTTGAGAACCACGTATCAGTATCCATGGATTATATATTAAATAAAAAGAATAAAAAAATCTAAAATGATTTGAAAAAGAGTCAATACGTTTTATTACAAAATACTAAACCATATATAGAACAAAATGCATTTATATGAATGAAGCCTTTCTAAAAATGATTGGCTACACAAATACACTTTTTTTCCCTATATCTTATCCAAATTTACTCTTTTACAGCTTTTTAAATTTTTTTTATTTATCTCCAAATAGCTTCATTGTATCAAATCAACTAAATGCTAAATTTATTTTCATTCCAGGATAGGTCATCAAAAGGAAAGTAAAAATAATTCCTGAAAAAAAATGTTTATCAATAATTACATGAAATGTTTTTAGACGTCCTTTTAATTTAAGCATCATTACTCTTAAGAATGGTTTTATTCTATGCTAACTATTCAAATGCTTTCAGTACTTAATGATATTTTTGGATGCAGTTGAGTAGTAGATGAAATTTTAAGAGTTAACAGTAACCAAAATATAGAAAGAAAATGTATTAACTTATTTTAAATGTATAATGTTTCCGAGTGTATAAAACATAAAATTTTGATACAAAATTTTATAACTCTAGGTACATTATCTAGCAATTTTTTGTTATCAGTGTGCCGTATCAATTAATTTACTTTCAAATTTTTAAAAGCTGTTTCTCAGCTTTATATTTCTAGTGCTAAACCTACATATAAAACTTTAGAGCATTTTTTTTATATTATTTTATAATTTCTTACTGGTTAATTTTTATACATTTGGAAGTCCTGCTCAGAGAAAGATAAATATTATCAAGTTATTATAATAAGTAGTATTAAAATAGTTATTTTTAGAAAATCTACATTCTCAGATTTAGCTTTTTTTTCAATTATTTCTGAAAGAAATAACTGTAAAACCATAAATAAGAATAGAAAATCATACCCAAGCACATTATTGTGAGATACACTTCTAAGAAGCTGAGAAGAATAGAACTAGAAATGAAACAAATTAACTATAAAAGTATTAGGAATTTTATTGCAAAAATAAATTTAGCATTAAGACAAATATTTTGTAAAAAAAATCAAAATCTTAAGCAATTTTTTTTTTTTGTAATTGAATTTTTTGTTTTTCTTAAAAGTATATCTTATGCTTCATCAATGATGAATAATATAAATTTTCTTGTAAATAACTTATTTTAAAAGAGTAAGATTAAAAAGTAATTTAAAAAAGAAAAGTTATATAATTGTAGACCCTCTCATAGTATCAAACATTCAAATGATAGATTTCAATATATATATATATATATATATATATATATATATATATATATATATATATATATATATATGGTATATATATATATAGATTTATATATATAGATATGGTATATATACATATATATATACATATATATATATATATATGTTTCATCTATATTTTATCAAATTTTAATCTTTTCTCTTTTGTGACGAAAGTCACAACAGCACTTTACGATCAGGAGAATTTTAACTATCGCTTCGTAGAAACATTCCAATTCCAACCAAGCACTTAATTATACCCTTTTTTAGGTACATAAGCACCATTTGACTCATTCTTCGTTCATGGTTTTAATTTCTCTTCCCCTTCGGAGTAAAATTGTGCTATTACAAACTGAAACTTGAGGGCATGTTTATCATGCGATATATGTTACAGAAAGAGAAAAAATTCTCTTAGTATCTTCTTTGAATAGCCAGTTCTGACGTCATCTGCAAAACGATTAATCTGATTCTCATGAAGAAAGAGCCATAGTAAAACTGCGAGTTAAGTGGACTCGTGAGTTTACGAGCCTCAAGTTCAAAGGGCTCTGATGTACTACATATATAATGTAAATTTATCAGTTTTCCTTACACTAAGTTATTCTCAAAAGTTAGTGTAATAGAACACATTCGGTTTTAATTATTTGAGAGTGAGAAAAATTTATTAACATACATTCTTTCATATTATAAAAGAAGCAGTTCCAAAACAAATGTTTGATCACTTGAATTGAGTGCAGCTCATTGTACGCTTCAAAAATAACTTATTTTCATGCTAAAAAGAACTTTTATTTCGTTTAGGACAAATTTAATCAGAGTTTAATGCCAGTGAAAAAGGCTATTCTTAATTTTTAACGAACCGAAGTTATTTTTATAACAAGCATTGCTTTATATTTTCATCTAAAACTACTTCCCAACAGAAGAATCTATCTAAATGTGATGAAAGCATAAAGAGTTTAAAATGACACGCCATGTTTCAACATAACACCTGAAAAATTTCTCACTGTTAAAAATTCCTTCCATTTACAAAAAAAGCACGAAATAACATTTACTTTCGTCTCAAAATGCGATATAAAATATGAAATGAAAGAAGATGGCTCAGCCGAAGAAAACCCCTCATAAATCCGTGAAGAAGCTATCCGATATCTTATCCGCTTTTGTTGAGAAAAAGTGCATTATTGAAGCTGTTACATGAAAAAGTTAGTCTAGAAATATGAAATAAATAAATTAGAGTTATGAGACACAAAGTATCAAAAACATGATTCGAAAAATGTGTTTGTTTCCCGTCACTTTCACAGCCGCGGTCGCACAGTGGTCATGAAGCAAGCTCAAGGCCAGAATTGTTCCTTCAAGGGTGTGTTCGTGTCATGATGCCACTTAGGAACTGCCGTGTACTAATGTACGATGGATGCTAATGTACGATCTGCTAATGTACGATCTTCCAATGTGCGATGGATGCTAATGTACGATGGATATATTGAGGCTCACTATCTTTTCGTTGGCTTGGTGTGGTTGCTTGTGGAGGGTGTATATAATCTCTTTCTCTCTCTCCCACGTACACACAAGTGTCGACCTCACACTTGATCGAGGTTCAAAATTACGAGGTCCTAAGCCAAAACCAAGCATGTTAGGAAACATCTCAACAGTAGGCATAATATCCAGTATGAGAGAAAACAGAAGAAAGGAAATACTTAGCCCTCGAATAATCAGCAAAATCATCATAACACCTGGATTTTTGCACAAATTCAATTTAAATGTTATAACAAAGGGTAGTAACTTTAATCGAATCAATTATATAAAACTCATTCTTTTAATTTCTAATAAATATGCGTTCCTTAGATATCGCCTATGAAAATTTCTCAAGAGAGACACAGCGCAATATTACTTTCATAGAAAATTTGGACAATGCAATATTTCTAATAAACAAGTATTTCAGATCATTCTTGCAGAATATGAGATATTTTGATATCTATC
This sequence comes from Nephila pilipes, assembly GCA_019974015.1. Classification (NCBI taxonomy): domain Eukaryota; kingdom Metazoa; phylum Arthropoda; class Arachnida; order Araneae; family Nephilidae; genus Nephila; species Nephila pilipes. The sequence continues at coordinate 67,412 of BMAW01018649.1, read as the reverse complement.
GAAAAAAAAGCATATTTTAGAGGAGATAATAGCCTTTATTGATTTATATACCAAAAACTAACCGATCATTCATTTAAAAACATTTTCCCGTCTTTGCATGCAAATTTATACTTCAAATTGTCGAACAATTTAAGTCTTAGGGGGAAAGGATTACTACTAAATATATAAAATATTCACCTCGAAGTATTGTGTACTGCACTTATTCAGAATATTATTTTATAAAAGTTCTAATAAAGGTCGTGACTAATTTTAGAATGATATATAGACATGCGTATAACTAAAAGGGAAAATTTCATATTCTTACTTTTAGTTCAAAAAAATCTAATTACTTTAGTAGAATGTTAATGAGAACCCTAATTTAAGGAATAGAAATTTCATTAATCAAAGAATAATAATTGAAGCTTGTATCATAAAACAATTTTAGTAATCAATTTCTAAAATTTAATTAATTATCATCAAAATTATTTGCTGGTTACTGCTTAAAATTAAAAATATAATTAGTATTTATAAATCTTATACAATTTTCATTGTTTTAGTTATATCAATGTCAATAAATTTGCAGAAAGTATAACTGATCATTTTAAATTTAATTTAGGAATACAACTTAACTTTTTCTTTCTAAATTTCATACCTAATTTTAATTAAATTTCCAGTCGCTTTGCATCAAAATTTTGAAATAACTACATTGAAAGTGCCTTATTAGTTAAAACCTTTTAGAAAAAATCGTGGTTTTGTTCTAGTTCTAAGATTATTTTCTCTTTAAACATTTAAACCTCACTTTATACTCTCACAAGAAATATGTAGAGGAACACGTGATTTCCCAGAAGTATTTATAGTCAAACAATTTTCAAGAACTCTTTGTTGAAGATCAATTATCATGAATAATTTGTGACTTTCCGGAAAACTTTTCACCCTAATATTCCACACAGGCGCGTAAAAAGATTTACTTGGAGTTTTAAATTAAACGTTTAAATATTCATTAATACAATTTAAAGCACACTTTCAGTGACTATTGTTTCATTTCGAGCAATGTTGTGAATGGTTAAATTAATTTCCTTCCGTAGGCAAATGCTAAGGGAATTGGTTAAAATAAATTTTCATCGCGGATAATTTTTGTTTCTAGCTGAGAAGGGTATCCACTAAATTTTCAAACAATTTAATAAGATCTTTACAGATGGGAGTTAAAAGAAATATTATTCTTTTTCACTAGTTTTCGCTTTAACTAACTTTTAGCAGAATAGGGAAAGTTAAAATATTTTTAAAAGGACTTCCAAAGTCTCGTTTCAGAATTATTTGTCGAATTAAAGACAACACTAAGGAATGTCATTAGCTTTCGAAAATTACCCTTTTAATTTTTGTCCATATATCTAGGTATCATATACGAGGTGTGGCTTATTAGAAACGAGACTGACGCTGTTAAAACTTTTATTTTGAGGTCATACATATATCAGCTCCAATATACACCCTTCCTCTAAAGCTTCCACGCTCCATGCGAATCTTCCATTGTTCGAAAGTGTGCTGGCCGTCTTCCTCTGAAAGGATGCGTGCAGCTTTTCTTTAACAGCTTCAATGGATACAAACATTCTTTCTTTTAATGATGCTTTCAAATTAAGAAACGGATAGAAATAGCATGGCTCATGATCCATAGAATAAGGTGGATGGTCAAACACCGTAATGCTGTACTTGCCTAGAAACCTTTGACAGATAAAGTGAAATGGTTTTCTTCGTTGACAAAATTGCCGTGCAGATTCTTTGTGGAATCCTACAGTCTCAGCAATCGCACGAATACTTAACCGATGGTCAGATCGAAATAGATTACCGATTTTTACAATATCATTCGTTTCAGATGGGGAAGAGCGACTCGGGCATAAATCCTCTTCAACGTCTTCTCGGCCACTTGAAAACGCTTAAGCTAATCAAAAGCATGTGCACGCGATGGACATTCATTTTCATTCATTTCAATGAATTACGAGTTTTAGAAGCGGTTTTCCAAAATTTCAACAATTCGTTGCTGACAATAATTTTTCTGACGAAAAAAAAATAAATTGAATGTGAAAAAAGGATATGGGCATACGGTATCGTTAACCAAAGTGAGAGGCACTGCATTCAAAAAAAAAAAAAGACTTCACGCTAAACAGACCTCGGTCGCTGGTGTTTGGCTCATGTGTACTTCTTCTGTGGCAGTCGTAGTCACGTTATTTTTTAGCCACACCAAGTGTGAGTGTGTGTAAACTTGATTGTATTTTAGATACCAAATTTCTACATCATCTACATTTAATGGTATTTATAAATATTGTTTGAAATACACTTACTGCTACCAACAATCGTACATATTATAGATTAAAGTTTTGTTTGGAGTCATAATTACGATTCGTGTATACTTATGACCTTTTTACTCAAGAATGTCGTCAAATACTTTGGGCCATAACTCTCGGCGGTATTATGTGATCTTATTTGCTATAACATTTAGTATATTTTAGAAATTGAGGGACTAAACCGTGGTAGATTTTCGGATTATTTATTATTTTTATAAGAATCATTTAAGCACCTATTCACGTAATACTAAATGAATTAATTTAGTCTGAGGTTTCGTTACATATTAGTGGCATCGCACGTAGTTTTTAGAAAACTCCAAAGATATTAAAAAAGTCAAATTAAGTAATCTATATAATTTTCAGAGCATGTATACACACACACACACACATAAATATATATATATATATATGTG
>BMAW01018649.1:47108-59684 GCA_019974015.1 Nephila pilipes | reverse complement strand
AAAGACTTGAATTTTTTTCCCGTTAGATAATTTTGCAGAGATCTGAACAAGTAATAATCAGATGGTGCAATGTCAGATGAATACGGTGGGTGACTAAGGACTTCCCATCCTAACGCATTCAGTTTTTGTTGCGTCACCATTGCAGTATGCGGTCGAGCATTATCGTGGTGGAACACTATTCCTTTTCTAGACACTAATGCTGACCTTTTTTTCTTTGATAGCTGCATTCAATTTATCCAGCTGATTGCAATACAGATTCGCGTTAATGGTTTTTCCCTGTTTCAGCAACTCTTAGTGCACTGGATCTTTCCAGTCCCACCACAAACAAAGCAGTACTTTTCGTTGATGGATACTTGGTTTTGGAACTATTGCTGATGGTGTTCCTGGTTTGAAGTAAGTTTTTTTTCTCTTAATATTCTCCTAAATAATCCACTTTTCATCTCCAGTAACCAGCTTGTCCAAAAACGGCTCCACATTGTGTCTAATCAGATATGACGAACACATTCTTACACGATCAGACAAACTCTTTTCCGTTAATTCATGTGGAACCCAATCACTTTGCTTTAACACAAACCCAAGAGATTTAATGTGATCTCCAACAGTTGTATGATGAATGCCAAACTCTTCTGCAATTTCTCGACTTGTTAATTGGGGATTATTTTCCAACATGGATCGCAAAACATCATTATCGATCTTGGATGGTCGTCCAGATTGATCTCTTTCTTGGAGGCTCAGATCCCCGGAACGAAATTTGCTAAACCATCTTTGACAAGTACGAACATTTACAATACCTTTTCCTAATACTGCATATAAATTTTTACATGCAACCGATGCGTTGCTTCCTTTTAGGAATTCATAGAAAATGCAGTGTCGTAAATGCACTTTATCTACTGACAAGTTTTTCACTTTAAATATCACAAGTAAATGATGAACGGTAAAAAAGGACTCCTTTTATATTATGCAGCAGCTAAAAGAACAAAAAAAAAATCGGAATGACTCACTAGCCACATGTTTTTTTTTATTTACAAGAAAAATCACCTGCCTATTTAAAATACGACAGAACTTTCCCTCCAACCCAATATATGGATCACCGAGTGTTTCAATTAGTGTATGTAGAGTATATGTGTTTTTTTCTTGTAATTATGCATTGATTTAGTGGTACAAAATTCCAATAGGTATAACAATCATCAATTTATATACGAGTGAGTGCTCTAAAGCTCTAATTGCTACTAAAAATAATGGAGGCATCTATATAAAATTTATTCTGCATATTTGGATAATATTTATTCTGACTGAAGATGAGAAAAATGTATAATAAATATCTGAAATACTTGGATAATACTATTCTGCATATTAAATTATTCTTATGTGCAAAATATTGCCATTTACTACTATTAATGTTTGTCTGTTGATATTAGGAAACCGTAGATTAAAGTAATCCGCAGTATTGTAAAATGTTAATTTTTATCCCTGTGAATCATTCAGTTTCAATCATTACTAAAAGGAATCGAGATTTTAATTGAATTTTTATTCATTACTCTTAAGACGTATCTACATAATTATCATCCAGAGATACACACTTGTCTCAGTGTTTCTTGACATTCCAAAGATACTCATGTAGAACTGAGCAGATTGAAATATATCTTCCACATACTGCTGGTAGTTCAATCTACTGATTCCTGAAACCAAACGAATCTACATTAATAACAGTAATTGACACCTTTTCGTAAGTAAGGATTAATATAATGCAAAAAAAGGTACTTTTCAAATACCTTAGTTACTGCTTATTAATAATTGAAACTTAGCTATATCCCACGTAGGTTGATAACAATTTCAGCTTTTTCAAGCCAAAGTGTGTAATTATTTTTCATCTTAATCTGAGAATAAAGTGATTTTTTTTGTAGTTAAATGACTGATACTGCCTTAGTTGATTGAATGTTGTTTGTACGTATGACTTATTTCTAAATTCTTGTATTTCATTAGTTTTACAAATGAATTCCAGGCACAAATAATTATTTCACTGATCATGATAAATGACTTACCCTTCAGGAACAAATCACTCACTACGTTTCCCATTCATCAACGAAGTAATACTGATAATAAACAGAAGGAAATTTTAGAAACTGGTATAGTCTGTTAAATATTAATGCTTACGATTACATAAAGGTGTTTATTTCTATTTAAGGGCTTTCGTAAAAGGACGCAATGATTATATGGAAATTTTATAGTCCAGTTAATGTCTAAGAACGAAAAAATATCAGCCATTAAGTTATATGTATGATACCCTGTTTTTTTTTTTTTTTTTTATCATTTTCGTCAATAAAATAGTATCTACTCTGCGTCAGCCTTAGTGGACGAAGGGGGCTATCTTCCTCAAAAAATCCATTAACCTACTTCATCATAAAGAAAATTTATCGACTGATGGACAGTTTTGTACCATAAAGTTTTAAAAGAATATCATATTGCGAATAGAATACTTCTGATGTTGATTTAAGATTTACACTTAAAGAAAAGTTTTTCTCATATTTGCAGATCTTGTCAAAAATGTAATTTCTAATTTATTTTGGTCAAGTATGATTAATATCGGACGTGCGTAGAAAATTTCTTTCCTATATTCTAAATAAATGTATCTTAAATTATATAAAATGTATTGATAAGTACTTAAAGTACCCTAAGAAAAGTACTCAAACATCAACAGAAAGAGTTCACTCAGAAAGAGTTCATGAAAAATAAATGATTTTGTCAAATTTCGTAATATTACTATAGAATATTGTAATTTAGCTTCTGTATTCCTCAAATATGTATTAGAGAAAAGTTACATAAATGCATTTGTCGTACAAAAAATGGTCCCAAGACATTGTGTTTGAGTAACATATATAAGATGCAAAATATATCAGATTTATTTTAAAAATTAATACATTTACCCTCGCAAATTAAGTTGATAATTGTGTGCTTATATTCCATTGATATAGGTAGCAAGATCGTAAACTTATAATTAATACTAAAATATTACTGGGACATCCGAAATATATTTTAAATCAGCATATTAAATGATCCTTATGAACACAGAGATAACCTAATATCTTTGGGCACACAGCGCCTTATGTACACAGTATCCTTATGTATATAGTGCATGGTACAATTATAGCTGTTAATGTGTTACTTAAGCTTTATCTAAAGGATTAAATTAAGTAATAAGTTCATCTTCATATGCACAACATTTATTTTTGACACACATATCACAAACACAAAACAGCGAACTATGTAGATAAAGAATAAACATTAACTCCGTAATGAATCGTTTTGCACCTGCGTATATGTTGTTATTGCACCTGCTTTTTATCGCATGTGCGCTTTCTGGAGGAAAGAGAAATGATTTCCACTTTTGTTCTTGCTCTTGGTAATATAATGTTAAATTATTTGGTTTCAGTAAGCCAGAGATTGATGTAACCAGCAGTGTGGAGAAAATACATTTTAATCTGCTAAGGGTTTTAACGACGATCTTGCGACGTCCTTACCTCATTATTTAACTCCACCGACATATTTTAGTCTAATTAAATAACCATTAATTACTAGACTTCCACTTAAGATACACAAGAGAAAGATAAAATATTATATCAATCCCTGAAATCCCTTAAAATCACTCTTTATCGTATCCCTGTTTACTCGTCCATCCTAGATAATAATCTAATAATAATGTCTATGTTTACTGTTCTGATTCTAACACTTCTTTCCAACCGAAAATTCGTATCTTTGTTTTTTTACATTGAGTCTCTTTAAACCAAAAATGTTATTTACAGTGCTTTAATCTTGTTTACAAATATTCTCGCTTAACAGTAAGTCAATATCATCTACCTTCCTTCCCTATCTGTCAACAGTATTTCATTTTTATATCACTATCTCTAATTTAATTCACTGCACTATTTACCTTTATCTAATTTACCTTACCATGTTTTATTTTAATTGGGAAGAAATTGTAATTTTATGCATTGCACATAAAAATATACATTATTTTAATAATATACATAATAATATACATTATTACCACATAATAATATACAAAATTACCAAAACATACGAAAAACATAAATTACCAAAACGTCTCCGATGTTCGGAAAGAGAAAATCACGGATACCAAACATCTTAAGCTTAATTTCTGTATTCCACATATGTAATTGTGTTTATCAAACAACTAATATTAGTTCCAAATAATTTCGAAATAGTTGCTAAAATATATCAGACAAAGTATAAAAATTCACATATTTACAAGATCAATTTAAGTTAATAAATTTGAGCTTATATTCCACAGATATAATAAGGGGAATCGTAAACTTTTAGTTATTGCTAAGAAAATACCGAGAAATCCAGATAATATTTATTCTGCATATTAATTGTTCTTTATGTAAATAATGTTATAAATTAGAGTTATTTATGCCCATTTGATTCGTTTCAGTAAATCATATATTGAAGAGTCCCGCAATAATTAAAATATGCAGTTCAATCTAATGATTTATACAATGATGACCATTGAAAGTTAAAGAAACGCTGGATGAAATGTTTAACTCTAGTGTGTGACTATATAGAGAAAAATAATAGATAAAATTAAATATCCATCCAGATTATTTTTAATAATAATAAACATTTTCGTTATCTAAAGAGAATAATTAAATATTTACGATACTGCGATCCTTCAATCTACGTCGTTCTAAAAACCAACAAATCAATACAAATCGCTATAATTTACATTATTTATGCAAGGATCAATTAATATACAGAATAGTTTTTTTCCAGGTACCTCGATCGTTTCGTATTAATAATTAAGACTGTATGATTCCCTCCAGTAATATTAAATGATAACTGCTTTAAATAATTTTATTCGGAAATAGAGGAATGTTATGTTTCTAAAACGGAATATATTTCTACCAATACAGATTCAATTTCAAACATATATAATGTGTGGTTATTTAGTAACGAGACTGATGCTGCTGCAGAAGAAGTATGCACGCGTCAAACGCCAGCGACCGACAGCTGTTTAGCCTGAATCCTTCTCTTTCGAATGCAGTGCCACTAGTTCCTGTAAACAAATCAGTATAGTTTTAATTTTCGTTCGCCTTAGAGTTTGTTGTTGTTGTTGTTTTGCCTGAAAATGGAAAGTGAGTAATGAATTGTGAAATTTCCCATGAAACATGGAAGCACCATTATTGCAGCATATAATTTTTCAAAGAAATATATGGCAATGAATGTTTATCACGGACATGTTTTTGAGTACTTTAAGCGTTTTCTAGATGGCCGAGAACATGGTTAAAATTGATTCCCGCTCGGGTCTCCCTTCTAATTCAAAAACGGATGAAGCTATTTAAAAAATTGGTAATCTGGTTCGATCTGACCTTCAGTTAAGTATTCGTAAGATTGATAACACTATAAGAATTGACAAAATATGTACAAGGGAAATATTTCCATCAAGGCAACCCCCCGGCTCATTCCACGTTGTCTGTCAAGAGGTTTCTACTCAGTATACAGCATTCCAATATTACATCACATGCCTTCATAGCCGAATCATGTGACTTCTGTCCGTTTCCTAAGATAAATTTGCAAAGATTAAACGGAACAAGATTTGAGTTCATTGAATCTGTGAAAGAGAAGGCTGCACACGTTCTGATGTAGCTAACAGAAAAAGACTTTTAGCACTATCTCGAATAATGGAAGATTTACATGGAGCGTTGTAGGGATAAAGGAGGGGTGTATATTGAAGGTAATGATGAGTAAATATGTATGACATCAAAATAAAATGTTTTACATTGTCACTCTCATTATTTAATAAATGCAACTCGTACGCTCTTCAATTCTATGAAAGAAATTAAGTTTATTCAATACAAATTTCATCCTATAGTTTTAGGTATGATTATTATGAAATAAACATTTTATTTAACTTGATTTAATTATCGAAATACTCTTTGTATACAAAAATCATCAAAAAAAACAAGAAATATTTAAATACTAATTTTATACATGAATTTTAAAGCTAAAATTTTGTTACATAATTTATTGTTATTACTTAGCTATTTAACATCTTTTTTTGAGTTGGCCTTTAGATTTTAAAATAAATAATAAATTACCGAGACATCTGAATAAAATATAAATATGTCTCGGTTATTCTTGTACAAACTTATAGGATAAGTAGATAACATCGTTGGGAACCTTAATTGGACGAAAGCATGTGCAGAAACGTCAACATCACGTGATAAAGAGACACAAAAGCTCGGTACTGTCACAATAAAGAAAGCAGTTTTCACTGCTTTGTTGCATAACAGAGGAATACAATGTATAATTTAGAGCATCATAGGAGGTGTTCGAATTTGTACTTATGAACATGAATGTACTCTTGGCACCTATGCGACTTAGTTCGGAGTAAAGCTGTAAAAATACTTGGCTTTTCATGGATCGCAACAGCAGCGCAATGAAGTTTCCAGTTATTCGTTTCAAAACTCACAACGTTCTTCATAACACCTCAGAAAAAAACTATCAAGAGGAGATAAATCTGGTGATTTAAGGGTGTATGCGACGGTATCACCACGCTCGGCCTAATCGTTTCCAAATGTCTGTTCCAAATGGTCACGTACACACTTTGCACAATGAGATGGTGCCTCACCATGTTGAAACTCCATTCCGCATAGAACATGTTTGAAAACATCGATAAGCATTTCCAGAAGTACCGACTGAAGAAAATACGATGTACTTGCGAACGCGCAGACGACGTGGTAAGATTAACTATAAATAAATTGTAACTAGGCCCAATAAATTGTACACCACGACATCCGCTCACACATTAAGCGTTGTAGTGGGGGACTATGGGCAGGCTCCGTGTGAGATTTCCAAGGCCTACATCTACGTGTTGAGAATATTGAACATTAAAATGGAATTCGTAGAGGGTGATCATCTGGTAGCAGTAATTGAACACTCTGAAGATTAAAGGGATGTATGGTTTCGCCTTGCAGAAGGTGCCGGGCAACAGACCAAAACATTCCGGTGGCAGTGTCAAGCGCCATTACACTGTTTTCCGGATTTTGGTCCAGAGAATGCAGCAGACCCTTTTCCCGAAGATGTATTCTAACTATGCGTGGATACCTAGTACTCTGCATAGTTACTCTGATTGATCCACGTAGTACAATATTTTGATGTGCTGAAGCGATGATTTGATTTTTTGGTTGGCACCTCGTAGGAAACATTTCCTGGTTCAACTTAACAGCTGAACGCCTTTTTTTTCGGTTGGCTAGACAATAGATGAAGTTGATATCCGTGCACTTAATCTTTAAGGTGCGATTGTTTCGATTCATACTGGTTGCATGCAGTTGATGTCTGCAGTTAGTAAGCCATACTTAATGACAGTTAGAGCTCCCGTACAACATCTTTCCCTTTCCTCCCATACTTTCCTGTGTAATTATATTATGATCTCTACATCCATTTCAAATTTGTACCCAAAATTCCAGGACACCCTGTACAAATCGAGGTAATTATGTAAATGCGTAAAGTTAATTAACTCTATACTTAAAAATTTGCTTTATCTATATGCGTAATGGATTCAGAATTTACTGAAATCTGTCAATAACTCTGATAGTTTAAACTAATGATTTGGTGGAGTTAAGAATAAAAGTAAAAGAACAAAGTAATATTAATAACATTCTTAGAAATGAGGCACTTTTTAGTAACGGAAATTCTTACCCAATAAAAAAAATATGTAAACAACGTATATTAAATTTCAAGAAGTAATTTGTCATAAAAATTTATTAAAAGAGTATTGAAGTTACTACTTGTTACTCAAGCCACATCATTCTAAAAATGCAAAGGCTTTATTCCCCCTTTTTCGTTAAAGACTCTAGTACTTTATTTGATACAAAATAAAACGGTTTGTCACTAAGATTCCCTTTAATCATATATTTTTATTACTATTATTACTATATTATTTAATTTAAGTGAATATATATTATTCTTCAAATCAATTGCAGTAAGTTTAATGATATACATTTTCCTTTTAAATGAAGTTGATTGAATTTCTACGAATAAATGAAAACAACTCCCTTTGTATTTTAAACTATCATCATTAGGCTAAATATAACATAAAAAAGGTTATTTTTAATGATTCCGTATTTGCATAGTATCCATTTGCAATGAAATTTTCTTATTTACAATTAAAAAGTGGATTCCATAACAAAAAATCAGTACTTTAGACTTTGAATCGCTCTTTGCTATATAAAAACAATGATTAACATAACATTCGATTAATTCCATACTAAGCTAAGCCACGAAAACATTGAGAAAAAGAAAAAGGCACCTGCAAATAATAGAATTTTATCTTTATAAAAGTGTTGTCTGAGAAAGAAAAAAATATCTCGTCTCTTTTTTATTTTGGGTATTGATTATCGCAGAAAGGAAATCTAATAAGGGTTGCATTTAAGGTGGAAATCCGGAAAGATGTTTCCAGAGTCCAGGATAAAGAGGAAAAAGTTTTCAGTTACGAAAAATTCCCAAAAGATTCGATAACACTTTTCAAAATAGATTGTCTTATGAAACACCGTTCGAGGCATATTGATCAAATGCGCAGCAGGATCCACTTAATCATAGAATTTTTCAATATAAATGAATTTTACTTATTTTTTTTGTTAGTAATGATATTCTTTTTGTCCCAAAAGTTTGATGAAAAAGCTCAAACAGAAAAAATTTATATCGTTCATTTCACACGAAGGGAAAAAAAATTCTAAATTAAAAGAGGTTTATGTTGTTATTATAGCTTAGTTAGTAAATAAAGGTAAGTTATTTAAAAAGTACTCGTTTCTGAACCGGAGAGGATACAAACACAATTTGATATTGCCATTGTACTCTGTCTTTTGTTTAATATTGCCAAAACAAATATGGCGTAAAATCACAAGGTAGTTTCAATTTGTCTGCCATTCATTTCCAAGCAAAAAATACATTTGCTATAGCAGGGAATTATCTACGACGATGAAACTTAAATTCTTCAATCTACACTGGAAACATAGCAACGATCAAAACAATGAATAACTCTGGTGAATTTGCTCAAAGTTGGTCTCACCGGTTGGAAAATGTATGGCGGCTATTTTTAGCGAAGCGACGGTCTTCATATTTATGTACTTCTTAGGAAAAGTGCATCGATCAGCGGACAATACAACAATACCATTCTCATTTTTCATTTCTAATGCATACGTGGTTTGATCTCATTTTAGGGGGACAGCTTGTGGATATGAATTATTTTGGTGATAAATAGCCAAAATGGTATGCTTTTTTAGCGTTATCTGTTTTCTGGTAACCCTAATCTCCAGGAACTATAAAAAATAATGCAGATCATGATTACTCATTTTCTCACTTGATTGGATGCGACAATGACACATCACTGAGTACAGCGAATTTTCAAAATGCATCGTTCCTTAAAAATGTCGAAAACAGATCATTTTGGAAAATAGGGTTTTGCCGAATAGAAGAAGTAAATCAGCATAAAATAATCATAGAAACACGAATGAAATCGATTTGAACTAATATATTGAATATTGTGAGGTTTGTTTGGTATAAGTAGCCGACGGCCGTTTTTTATCCTATGGATTGAGTTATTTTCAGAATAAGGTAAATGGTTTCTTTTTACATTCTTTATGAGTGTTTTGCTCTGTTTTTTATGCAATAAAAACCTTCCATGTCTTCTTTACAGATGTAAAGCTCACCAAATTGTCGTTCGGGCAACGCTACACTTTGTTTCAAGTTGAAATGACCAAGAATTGTAAGATACTGAATTTTGTGGCTCTTTTGAAAATCACGCCAAGCACTCCCGTGAAATAGGATTTAACTGAAGGTTTCTTCTAGAATCAGTTTTCCATATATATGGACGAAAATGGACGCACTACCATATTTGATTCTATAACAAATAAGTTAGAAATATATACAATGTGTTCAAGTTTGTTTTACAACATTTCATAGAATAAAAATTGATGCTTAAGAATACACATAAAAATACTAAAATTAATTATGTGGATATAAAAAGATTTTGATTTAATTAAGAATGTTCAAACCATTTTGAATTCCATGTACTAACTTAAACTGTAAAAGCTGGTTATTGTGTGACTTAGGACTGTCTAAGCCTGAAGTCAGAGCCCCCTATTTTCTTTCTGGAAATGAGCAACTCATTTCCAGAAAGAAAATTGGTCCAATTTGAATGTGTAAGATTTCGATGTAACAATGGATACCCGTTTATGACGCAGTATTCTTAAAGTGTAAGCATATTAGAAAAATGTGCCATTTTTTTCTCTTGAAGAAGAGAAATTTCAGAACTAATTTGGTGCCACAGTATAAGAGACAAAACATGAAGCATATTTTACACCAGGAAAAAGAGACTGATTGAAATAGAAGAAAGTGATATTAAAAAAAAATATTCTGCTTTCACAAGAAAGTGAAGTAATAATATGAAATTAACGTTCGAATATTTTGTTATGGGAAAAAATGTTCTAATTTCGGATTCAAATCCTTAAAATTACCTGAAGACAACCTTTGTATGTAGGGCATAGCTTGAATAGTACGTTCAATGCAAAAGCCCATCAAAACATTTCTTCGAAAACAGTTGCGTAAGCTAATAGGATTTAAAGAATCTGAAATCATATACCAATGTAGATCGATATCCCTATTTGTTAGTTATAAATTTGGGAGTTCGAATTATATATTGAAAGTAAAGAATAGAAGCTGTGTAACTTCTTTTCAATATATTAGTATTCTAAGAATATTATGGGGAGTTAAAAAACCAAAAAAATCTCCACAGTTTCAAAGTCAATTTTAAGTAAAGTAAGAATTTATCACTAAAATTTAATCACTCAAAATAAATGAAATTTAATGAAATTGCAAATTTAATTTAATGATTGGCTCCAAGGCCCTAAATGCATATTGCTTACTCGAATTTTCAAAATTCCCACTGTACATGAAAACTACTCGTCTCCTCTGTATAAAGCTAAACAAAAAAAAAAACTTATTTATCTTGTCTTTTTTTACTATATAATCCTCATCCAGAATTATTGATTTCTCCCTACCTTTCTTGACCTTTCTAAGGTTATCATTGTAGAAATCAGTAGTGTGAACTTTCCATTCTGTAGGATATTTCAATCTATGGCTTCTTGAAACCAAACAAATCAACATTAATATATGTAACTCTTCAATATTATGTAAATAAAAATAAATTAATATACAGAATAAGTTTTATCTAGATATCTTGATTATTTCATAGTAATAATTAAAACGTTACGTAATTCTAGGCATATTTGTTATCGCTGTGGTGAATAATATCTTTAAAAGTTAGCCCCTAACCCCAAGATTCGATGTAAATAAAGATTTTCATTCAATAATATTTATTAATATAAAGATTAAATAATATTAACGTACCTGTAAAAATTTAGCTACATTTAGTGCTTTCAGATTACTTAGATTGCTACTCGCCTTACGAATGGTTGTTTTACTCTTTAATTAGTAAAATTATCTGATATAAAACTTAGAATTAGTTTACTAAAAGTACTGGAAATTTCAATTTCTATAAAAGAACTAACTGATTGTTGATAATTTCCCTAATTATTCGATTTTAGAATCAGTAAGCCTGTTAATTAAGTTTGATAGACTAGGATTAGGTTTTCTGTTACTTAAGGCCTTCCTATCTGATTGCGATATACATTAAATAATATTTTAAAGCTGATTAATTTAAATTCAGTGTGTGTATAAAGCCAGTCAGACACATATTAAAATTTTAACTCCGCTGTATTGCTTCTTCCTCTGACCATTAAGTAGACATGGTCGTCTAAATTCTATGGTCGCGAACAGACTTATAGTGTAATATGGATGATGCACGTTCAATCTATTGAGGATCCAAATCCCCCAATTCGTATGGTTTGGACTTTTAGAGTGGGAGGCTCCAGCTCTGAAGTCTTACTCGTTATTTGACTGGGACTCAACTTTACGAGACCTGTTGCCGATAGCACATGCATTGTTTCTCAGCGCGATGTTAATAAATAATCCTTATCTCCTGCCAATATACAGGTATAGAGCAAAATAATAGAAACACCTGTGAAAAAATTAAATTTCTTATCAGTAAGGTTTTTTGCCACCTTTGGTCAGAATGATCTCTTGCATTTGACGCGGGATTGACAAATAAAGGTTTATCGGAATTCGCACCTATTCCTCGTGCAGTATCGTCTCGAGTTCAGATAGCGTGCATACAGGAGGAAACCGTGCATAGACTTTGTTCTCTAAAAATCCCCACAAACACTCAATGATGATAACGTGGTGAGTGGGGACACCGCGTTAGATGTTCTACTTCATCATCATGCTCATGTAACCATGTTTGAATACAGCGAGACATATGAACAGAGGCGTTGTCATCTTGGAACACAGGACGTTCTCACGGAAAGAGAGTCTGAAGCATAGGATGTCACTATGCTTTAATAATACCAAAGTAACACATCGATCAATAACTCCCGAGTCTAACAATGAAAACAACATTTTTTTGCAATTTTTTTTTTTATTCATCAACATAACACTTTT
>BMAW01018649.1:0-37108 GCA_019974015.1 Nephila pilipes | reverse complement strand
AAATAAATTTTATATATATATATATATATAAAATTTATTTGAACATTTGTTCTGAGGTCGTGTATTATTAAAAAAATTTCTACAATGTTTCTGACGACGTGTCATTGATAAATGTTTACATTTTCTTTTAGAATGATTGTTTTTTGTTTATTTTTGATTCAATATTTTTTTAGACTTTTAATTGATTTTATTATATTTTAGATGCTTAATTTTTTGTAATGCAGCTATTTGGCGATATATTGTAGTTGCTTACTTTTTTATTACGGTTAGTTACTTATTTTCTCTACGGATGATTCACTAAATGTGTTCATTTTTGTTTTGTTTCCATAATTTTTTTACATTATAATTCACTGGAAAAGTGATGGTTTGATAATTTATAATGTTATACACACATATAATTCCATTTGAAAGTATGGAAGAATATTAATTTTATTATCTCTATTGTTCTAAATTTTTGTATTTCTTTAAGTGGATGTTCTCTTGTAAATAGTGTGCATCTTTAATATTTATTTTGTTTTTTGTTTTTAGTATAAATTGTGTTTAATTTTTTTTGTTAAGTATAACTAATTCTTCATGATTGCATAAATATTTATGGCCTTTTTTAATGATTTCCTTAAATAAATAGTTCTATATATATTTATAGCAATATTTGATATTTTTAAATGTGTGATATTCTATGTGATTTATTGATATTCTTGAATAAGTATTTGATATTTTGTGAATTATATTACTAGTGTTTATATATAAGATCTGAGTTTGGATTTTAATTTGCGAAATTGAATTCTTTGAAGACTTGAATTTCTTTTTCGTAATTGATAATTACAAGCTCTTTCCTAATGCATACTCTATATAATAAAAATGCAAAATATATACTTTTAATGTTAATATACATTCATTCAATATACTAATTTATGTTGAGTTCAGTAATCAAATATATTTATTGTACACGAATTATATCTATCACTTTAGTAAATGATAACTATTAAAATGCACCAATATTTCATAACAATATTATCAGTCTCATTTGTCATATGTGCTTAACGATCAGAACAATCCAACAAGGAGAGAGTTTCATAATAATTTGTCGAATCGAATGACAATTTATCTTATTGATAGTGGGTTTGAGATTGCTAATTCATTATAATTTGAATTAATACAGTAATCTAATATTAATACGCCGAGCATAATTCAGGAAATTCAAGAAATGAAACCATAATTTTGTATGGCGTCTTGTATAATCAATTAATTTTATACAATCACATTTTGAGACTATAATTATTCGAATATAATAGATGGCAATTCATTCATAGGACTCGGATCAAATCTTATGTGATTGAATTATAAGGCCTATAATAATAAACAAATATTTTTCATGCATGAATATTCATATTTATATTAATATTTACGAGTTCTTTGACAAAAAATTACATTTTTATGCGTTTTATTTTATCTTTAGAAGTTCTCTGAGGCTTCCCTTATTCGTGGCACCCTGATCTTGATTTTTTATTTTTCCATGAGGATTACTGTTTTTGGTAAACATGAATGACGCGTACCGGAAAAACATTCCATGAATCAAGCAATTAGTTCATAGAACTTTTGTTAAAAAAGTGTGATTTATTTATAAGACCTATAATAATAACCAAATTTTTTGGTATGTAAATATTCATATTTAGATGATTATTTACGAATTATCGGATAAAAATTAACATTTTAAGACGGATCATTTCATCTTCAGAAGTCCTCAGGGGGCTTACATTCTGATGATTAGTCCGAACATCATTCTTACCCTAGGTACCCTAGAGGTATCTATCTTTTTCCATGGGACGTATTGTCTTTCGTAAACATGACGCGTCTTTTGCGTACGGGTGACAAAGATACTTTCGATATCCTACTCTAATTTTGACTCTCCGACTTGTCAATCACTTTTATCTTTTATTTTCTATTTTTTTAACAAACGTCTAGAGTAATGGTTACATCATCTTTCGCACAGAATAGCCATATCTGGCTCTTGCACCATTAAATTTCAACAGCACTCCCTAACTCATCTTTAGAAATTATACAAATTCGTTTAATAATTAATATTGTTACTGCATTCGATCTGTTATAATTCGTAAAAGTAGCACATCAGAACTGAAATTTACAATATGTGATGTATGTAAGCATGATTACTTAACCATATATATTTAATCAAGATTTAGACTACCATACCAAAATAAAAAATGAATCGATTTAGAGTTATATGAGCCTTCAAAAAACTTCAAATTTTAGCATCTTGATTTTCATGTCAAATAATTCGAAATAAAAACGATTGTTTTTAAAAAGGTTTTATATGGTGGCAAAGTCTATTAAAAATAATTATTGAAATATTACTTAAAACTGGTCACAAATATCTAAATATTTTTTGTTACGCAAGTAAGAATGGTTCCCAAAATTTCAAAGTTCTAGCTTGAGGAGAAATTGGTTAAATTAACGATAGAAAATTTGATGACACACCTATACACACACCAAGTGAAATACATAAAAACGTTAAAACTAACTAAAATTAATTAATTCATCTAGTAAATTAAATGGTTGGAATACAGTTTAACCCAAACATCCTTGGCAACAAGAATTATTTGGCAGTATTTTGCCAAATGTGGCTACCCTGGACCGTTTTACGGACTTAACGTTCAGCCAAAAAATCGCAAATTTTTTTTTAAATCGCACCAAGCGTTTGGCTAAACTGCATTATTAAAGGAAATATTAGTTAAAACTTGTCACAAAGGTCTAAATATTGCATTGTTAGGCGAGTAAGAACCATTCCCAAGGTTTTAGAGCCCTAGCTTGATGGGAAGTTGGTTAAATTAACAATCGAAAATTTGATCAAAAATGAAAAATTCATAAATACACTCTATAGAAAAAAAAAATCACACTTCGAAGGAGTTACTCGATTGTAATGAAATTTCGTATGCAAAAGCATTTGGACCGAAAATGCAAAGGAATAAAATTTCGTGTAAAATGAATGAATAGCAGGAGCTACATTAGGAACTGTACACTTAGCAAATGTAAATAAGAAGCAATTCTCAATCAGATGTTCGAATTTTTTGTTCCATTGCGAATTAGGATACCTTTCAACTACCAAAACAATACCTCGCCGTATCATTCGAGCTCATTACGAGCAACTATCAGATTTTGAAAGATGTATCATTAGATTGAAAGAGACAGGTTGGGAAAATCGGAGACTTGCTCCTCATACTGATAGAAGCGATGCTGTGATTATAAGATACTGGCAAAATGGGTGGACAATGGCAGATTTCAGAGTCATGATGGTAGTAAATCGACCTAGGGTCATAGCAGATCGGGTTGACAGAGTGATTGCCAGATCAGCTCTCACAGCACTTGATTCAACGTTTTAAACCTTCAGACGTGCGACCCGTACACGAGTGACCACCATGACCATTCACAGACAGCACATAGAGCGAAATCTACACTCGGTACAAACCACTGTGACATCTGCCACTCACGCCTGCAGACTGTCGAGCCAGATTACAGTGGTGCTTGGCTCGATCAGGTTGGAATGATGCTGACTGGGGAGGTATAGTGTTTAGCAATGAATCCCACTTCCAAATGTGTCATTACGCTTGCATCCAGGCAAGAGGTGGGTCAACATCTTATTGAGCTCGTTAATTTATAATTATGTAACTCTGAATTAAATCATTCAATTTTTCTGAAATTTGAATAATTTTCTATTGTGTAAGTAATTTGATTATCCGCCACAATTTTTGTCCTCATCGTTTTTTTTTTTTTTTTTTTGTTATGTAATGTGTAACGTTCTAAAATTAGTTTTTGAAATGGAGAACGAGCGTGTAACGTACACCTCAGAGAAAAATATACATATGTACTTGTCTTAAAACGGACTTTCTATAGAATTTTGGAATACTTTCCTCAAAAACTAATTTATTCATAATGGTGATATTTTTCAAATTTTAAGAAAAACGAATCATTTTACATATAGTTGTGACGACCGTCCATTATAATTTAATTACATTTTTTTTTCCTTCTAATTGCACAATCAATGATTCTTAGACTCCAATTGAAGTTGCGTAAGGCATGGTAATGTACTTGATTTATAATCACTGAAGAATAGTTAAATCTCTTTCTCTCTCTCTCTGGAATCTCATTTAACTCGTCTGTTCTAAGTTATTTGGTAAACATTGTATGCATATATATATATATATATATATATATAAAGCAAAATTTTGTTATTAATAAAAATGAAATTAGAAAAGGTGCTTAAGATTTCTTTTGTCTCGTCTAGGAATCCTAAATTAATAATTATATGTGATTTAATATTTTTTTATATAATAGGTCTAATTATAAAATTATTTTGATAAATATTTAATTAATTGCCCACTGCCCAGTGAAGTATCAGCTGAACAAAACGGGGAAGTAAAAGAAATTTTAAAAAAGAAATACATTTTTTTAATTAGAAACTTGGTAGAGTCTTCCAAAAAAATAAATATAATCTATAAAGCTATGGGTATTGTTTTTCTTTAAATTGTGTTAAGAAATAAATAACAAGCAAGCGTAATCTACACTAAACTAAAGATTTTTAAATCTAACTAAATCTCTTCTTCCAGAGAAACAAAATAAAAGTCCTTCCAGAATGTAAACTTCCCATTTCTGAAAAGAACATTCCTTTCAAGAAAATACGATACTTTATTTCCCTTGTTTTTCAAGGCTTAATGAAAGGAACTGTTTTAGAGGTTAAACATACTGCATGAAGTAATCTTTTGGCTTCTTTGTTCTATGAAATCTTAGCACCATAACAAAAAAAAATTTCTCTTTCAAAAAAACATTCGAAATCAATTAAAAATGCTTTTGAGCTTCCCTTTGTCTTGTGATAAAAGTTTTTGCCGTACTCAGAGTAATCCAGAAAACTTAAACTGCACCAATTTAAGGGCGCCACCCAGGAAATCCGGGTATTTCTGGAATATTAATTCTAAAACTCCATGTTTTTGTCATATATATATATTGTATTGTATTGCAGACCATTAATATAGATGACTTGTTTTCCGGACATCACGTTTATTTGTGCACATCTTTTCAAACATAAATTAGATACACAACTTCCACAAGCACGATTTTTCAACGTTCGTCTTTACCTCTTAGAACCAAACTCAATTCTATTTTCATGACCGTTGCCAGTAAATTTTCTAAAAAACCAAAAATATGATCTGGTGTTGCCAATAGTGTAATTTTATTTCTTTGTAACAACTTGAAAACATTTAAAAAAAATATATCTTGATAAAGAGTATTGAAAAAAGTATCACTTTAAGTTTAAATCTTTTGTTTTTAAAAACTGAATATATCACAATATATTCAAATTATAGTAGAGCTTCGATTCTTTGTTTGCCTAATAATGATATTTCTATAATTTTAACAAACTGTTAAAATAATTTCCTCGCCATAAAATGTTTTACTTCCTCATTTGAATATTTGAATATATAGAATATATTGAGATATATTTGCATTTAGATACCATTTTAAAGAAAACAATTACATAGTATAATTTCAATTTTTTTATGCCTCTATATAAGATACTTATGCATATAGTGAACGTAAATAATTTTTCTCTAAGTAATACTTAATTTTAAGGAACATTTTTTTTAATGAAAAAAGGAAAAAGAAAATCAAATTTCTACAATTACAAAATTCAATAATTTTCCCCCTAGAAAATATACAGTATTATCATCAAAAAAATAAGTTCGCTATATTTTGTGAATAATTTTCGATGCGATGAGTAAAATATTTCGTATATTTATGGAACATTATTTTTAAAAATTAAACCTAAATGCAAATATAACTGAAAAATCATATTCGTATTCAACTCAAAAGGAAAGGAAAAAAATTTCGACCAAAAACATACTTTTATAGTTCAATAAAATAAGAGAAATATTATTATTAGGCACACAAAATTCTTAAGCTATATGAATAATTTTTTAAAACAAAAATATCACAAAAAGAAAGAGTCTTAAATTCGGCATTTTTTTTCTTCTGATGTCCTGGTACCCTTAATCCTTGAAAAAAAAATGAAGAAAGTAAGTGATAAAATTTTTCAGTAATAAGGTCTCTGTAGTCTGGTGGTCAAGGTCACGAACTCTTGTTTGGCGTTGTTTCCGTTGAGTCGTAGATTCGATTTGCCATGCTACTAAAGACCCGCTTCAAAGCAGGTCTAATACATGTTAAATTTTTCCAAGTTTTTAAATCATTTTGTTGGCGTGTTATGGATATATAGAGAGGGTGGTTCCAGCTCAAGCGTTGTCCTCGGTACTTGCCCGAAGTTCACAAGTATTTTAAATCCGTCCCCATTAATCCTCGGGTTGCTTCCAAGAGAAACGTTAATAAATAGTCAGTCACTTACGAATTAATATTCGAAACAAACAAAAGAATAAATATTTCACAGATTATATTCAAAATAACATACAAATTAAAAATCTGACACATTTTGCATTGGTTAAGATTTTTAGAAGAACTGGATAAAAAATTAATATTTGTACAATTATTCTTATTTTTTTTTAATATAAATCACCACATATTTCTTCAATTGTTTTATATTTTTATTAATAGGTCCACAAATTAACTCAAACACTTAAACTATACTTTCTGTTACATATTAAAAACAAATATTTTTAAAGCATTTTCTGCTTTTCAAGTTTAATTAAACCAAAGAATTTTGCTGTAGAAAATATTTGAGAATAATACGTTTTTTCTTGTAAAGAGCATTATTGTAAATAATACTAAGAACAACTGAAATTTATTAAGAATTTTAAATGAAAGACAATCCCATAATGAAGATTTGTTTAAATATGTAAACGTTTTTTTTTATAATCAAATGATTCAAATGGAATTTAAAATTGATGTACGGTTTATTTTAATTTTATTTGTCCAAGTCGATTATTACTAAAAGTTTAAAATATTGTTAAAATTACAAAAATATACCAATTGATGAGCCGTACATCCAATATTTCCATTGTTTCAGGAGTTGCACTAAGACAATACAAAATTTTAGAATTTTATAAAACACTAGATCAATTTGACGGAATAACTAAACAATATCACAATAATTACAATCACCTATAATAAGATACCTTATCCGAAACGAAACAGCAAACAAAAAGCCATAATTCAAACTGTAGAAATACAAATTTAAATTTCTTTCAACACACTATAATTATGAAAACAGTTACAAAATAGCAAACGATTTTATTCAAATATATATAACTGAAAAATACTAAATCTTTCTGACAAACGATATTTTGAGAAAGTGAAACTTAATTCCCAACAGTAAGTAAGCATTAATTTATAGTCTGTATATGAGAAATATTTTTCCATACAAACTGGGACATATGTAAAATTACTTGTAAATTAAATGCTTAATTTAGACTTAGTATATTGTAAGATAAATTCATTTAATTAGCCACATGTAGGGCTATTTTTAAATTAACTGATTTTTTTCGATATAAAAGTGTTTCACAATTTCTTTTCACAGGTCAATACATAATCAATTAATCATTGCATTAACTCTAATATGCATTGGAATAATTTGATATATATATTTTTAAAAAAGAAATGTTAGCACATTTGAGGCTAAATCTATTCTTTGTAAAATTTTGCTCGGAATATTTTTTAAAACATTCTGTATTAATTTTCTCTACATCTGTTATATTTATTTATTTGATTTAATGTAATAATTTGGATATATTTATTCGCTGATCTTTCCAAAAGTAAAAAAAAAACCACTTGCAATCTTTCTTTACGGATTGATATTATATCAGAATATATTCGTTTTGTTAAATAGTAATAAATACCCTATTAAATGTTTAAAACAATCAAAAAATTATTATTTTGGAAAACTATTTTATTTGTTCGCCAGTTTTAACAAACTTGCTTATGTTTTAATCCTGATTTTAAAAAATTAAACAGTAATTACTGACTGTATGTATTATAGTAAAGAGAGATTGCATATGTGTGTGGTAAGATTTTGATACTATTTAAATAATTGCTTTCTATTCCATATAATAATTTTTATGGAAAGAGATTGAAGGTAATTTTTTATTGTGTTAATAAGCAGTTATCGTAAGAAAGTGTTTTCCGCCATCAGAATTGGTGCGAAAAACTGTCATAATTTTTTGGCACGACTGACTAGAACTTATATGCTTGTAAAAGTATTTTCTTTTTTAAATAACATGGAAGTAAAACTGCAGTAAATCACCTTTAAAATACTTAAAGAATCATCACTACACAAACTCATTTTATTCAAAGGTTCTTTTGCAGTTTATTTTAAATGTCTTTCAAAATGAATAAAATAAATAAATTGAAACCGAAAAATAGATTTGAAATGACAAGATCTCTAACACGCTGATCATTTTTCAAAAGAAGCCAGTTTAAATTCAGGAAGCTTTTAGTCAAGCTCAATTCTCAATTTTAAAATATTAATATAAAATTTCATTAATTTTAAATGTTCAACATATTTTCTCATTTAAAGTTTTTCTTAACTCTAAACTGATTATCCGTGATTGCAAAAAAAAAACATATTTTTTCAAACCTATATAACTTATCAATGATGCAATGCAGAAATTGATTTTTTACTAATACAACATCTACATATATTTACATTAGTTCTCATATTGTTATGTAATTTTATACAAATTTTAAATGTTTTAAATAAATATAATTTGGACACCTCAAAATTTCATTCAACATTATTTAGAAGAAAAATATTACATTTTGAAATTATATATTGATTTTGAAAAGCATGGAGAAAAAAAATTGTTTAATATTAAGTATTCAAAAAAATATGAAATTGTTAAAGGATAAATTTTAGTTAAAATTCATATAAAACTGTCTGTTAATAATTTCTCCCAAATTGATGTATTTTTATTAAATGAACTTACTTTAAACATGTCTAGAAAATTTCAAACTAATATGATTACTATCTGCTGAAAATTCCTTCTCGCAAAATAAACTTCATGTATTAAATATATGTATAAACTTGAAAAGTAACAAACAACTGGTTAAACAAAGTTTAACATTTCACAATATCTTGGAAATTTTGGTAGTGAAGTTAAAAATTTGTTGATAAATGTTAAGAAAAGATGGTCTCTGACAAATAGTTCGCTTTCAACAAATCAGTTTTGTGGTTTATGAGTCCTTATACCCCTAAAATGATAGCTTGATAAAGATTTATTCGATCAAAGAATACTGATAACACCCAGTAAGGTCTTGAATTCCTTAAACACGTATTTCGGGAAAACTTCAACAACAGATTTCATTGAAAATGGAAAAAACAATTGTAAAGCAATGGGTATATATAGGAAATATTAAATGTATAATAAAGACTAGCATAAATAATGTTAATAATCACTATTTAAATAATTCTAAAAAAAAAGAAACACAAAATTAAAAGAATAATTTATGGTGTCAAATACACCATAAATAAAGAACCTTTCACTAGACACAATTTGTAAAACGAAATAAAATATTTAAAATTTAATGATTCAATTCCCAGAACAAGAGACACTGAATTTAAACTCCTGAAATAAATTGTATTGATTAATTATCGTATTATCGAATGTTACTCTGTATATTCTATTCAAATACTCGTCATTTCAATTCTATACTATTTAAATTTACATTTTTTTCAAAGGAATTAATTTATTAGTACAAAGTATGTGTGTTCCACTACAAAATTTACAGTCTTGCAGTTATCGATAGAACTGCATTCCAAATTACATTTGCAAACATTTAATAATAATCAGAATCGCAGGTAAACAAGAGTATTCTATACTTAGAACAATATTCTAAATTCCAATGTCTCGAAATTTCAACTGGAGTTTAATGTGCATTCTTCGGTGACATAACTATGTAGAAAAGGCTATTATCTTCAAATGTATGGATATATATCCCGCTTCAAGTTTTACAATTCTATTCGTGGAATCTAATTTGTGGGGCTTAATATATTTGGATAAGAATACAACTAAATTTCGTTTATAAAATGGATTAAATTAATTTAGGAGACAAATGATGCGTCTCATTCTATGTTAAAAACCAAATTATGGTTTCTTCTACTTGTATATAATTTTCATAAAGTAGTTAAAACATCAGTTTTTTCATAAGAGATGTCTATAAAATCATGAAATGTTAAGTATAGAGTTGATAAGTCAAAACTGCACGATTCTTAAAGTTTGTATTATAGTATAGATTTGAGGACGGTATTGGAAATCTCATTGGAATAATATTACGTTCGCGTTCGCAAAATCAAAATAGCAGGTAGATGGCAACCTTAAGAGACATTACTTTCATTCTGTGTGGACACAGTGATGGTTGCCATCAATAATAATGGTAATTATTCTTTGAAAAGTATACTCGTTTATTTATGCGTTGGAGCAAGTATGTGTTACGGGGCGGATATTGTTTTAGGAAGTGAATAAAGTATTACAGGAAAGAAACATGTAGCTTTTAGGTACAAGGTATATGACAATTGCATAGGAAATAAAACTGTTTTCGTCATAGTGGCATTATTTTCAACCAAATATTTTTTTTTAATTTTAAATCAAACCTTGTAATTAATTCATTAGCAATATAATTTACTTAATTTACATGATTTAAAAATTCTACTGATTATATCCATATGGGATGAGTACAGCGGTAGGTATTGAAAAACGTTGTGAAGTTGGACTATTCGTGATTTTCTCTTCACTAACCTTGGGGACTTTAATCGAGATTCATTACATAAATTAAGCATTTTTTTCCCAATCAAAATGAAACATGATTATTCTAATTAGAGGCAGGGAGAAATAAAGCGAAGTGATCTAGATAGGAGAGTATATAAGCAAATGGAAATTTTGAGGGTAGAGGTCGAGTCGCACTAGCACTGAGTATATGCATTACAAGTGGTAGGCGATATCAAGAATTGCTATGGATAATAGTGATCGTAATGGAGTTAAGAAACCAAGTCAAACGTATTTGGTAAGACACTGTTAATTCAGCATTAGTTGAATGGGTGAATCTATCAAGAGTGTTATCTAGGAGAGCACATATATCTCAGACATTATATCGCAAGACTATCAAATAAATAGTTGTCTGAGATTTGTCTAGAGTCTTTTTTTTGTGCAGGTTATTGACTTTTAGTGTTAATTATACTTAATTCATTTATGGCACAAGAGTCAGATTGAACTGCACCACCACATAATTACTTTTGAAAATTAAGCAACAGATATCCTAATTAGCAAGTGTGTTAGTGGTCCTCCTTATATCTGGAATAGATCTTCCTTAAAATCAACTGGATGCATGTAAAATGTCAAGAAACATTTATTTTTTCAATGAAATTTCACCACAGGGGTATGATCTTCTGGGAGCTAAAAACACCTGTGCACAAGATGCTACAGTGTTTTTTGAAGTCATTTCGTTTCCCGACAGGGGTATTCAGTGAGTTTAATACAATAACTGAGTTTAATCCAACCAAAATAAAGGAATTTTTGTAAGAAGCATGGCGAATTTCACTCTATATAAAATTTCAGAAGAAAAGGAATATCAGACATCATTGAAACGTTCGACTAGAACTTCACATCTGACGGAATTATTGTACTTTATCAAGCGAGCAACTAGCACTAAAAATTTTATGTGTCCATAGTAAATGTAAGTGCGACATGCTCTTTATCTAAGAGTAAATATAGTAATTAATATTTAAATTAATTGAAAAAAATTAGTGTAAATAGTACTCGATAGGTATCCTGTCAATTAAGGCAACCTTCTCAAACCTCTCATTCCAAAAATCTTTTCCTTTACATAATAAATAATTCATTTTACAATTATGATATGTACACTTTAAAATACCTATGAGGTATATAGGGATCTTTAAGCCCATGGGGGAAACGTAAATAAATTTTAAGCTTTTTATAACACAACTAGAAGCAATATTTATATAGGACTGTGTGATCGAAAGTAAAACGTGAATCTATAAGTACACGAAATCGATTAAATAAATAACTGAACAAAAAACGGCGTTGAGCATCTAACTCAAGTTTGTCAAACTCATATTTAGCACCGGGCTAGTTTCTAACAAGTAAAGGTTGTGCGGGCCGCAGGATTTTATGGTCACTACCAGTTACGTTGGCAGTTTTTCTCTTCTTATTTTATATTCTCGGAAGAAGTACTTGTGATTTATATTACAGTGCTTATATGTTGGTTATGGTGACATTTTGTTACTCCGTTATACACTAATATCATTATTAGATAACAAGTGGATTACATTAGCTTTTACAACAAACAAAAATATTCCGATTCCTTTCTTTTTCTAGAAAATGTCGATTTTTCTCTGTAAATGTTCGCTCAGTTTTTCTACCGCCTTTTTTGATAGGAACACACTGCAAGAAAAATACAGCCATAATAAATGATACAGCCATTTTAATACAGTTTTATATATTTTTTTCTTATAAATTAACATATATTTAGAGAATAAATATATAAATAAATAATGAGTGAATGATAATGTTTAAATGGCGCAACAGCCAGATGTGGTTATGCTTCACCAAACAAGGTGAAGTTATGCTCTAGAAATGAGAAAAAATTGAAGGTCAGATAGTGTGTGATAGTATTCAATGGAGCAGTATGCAGTTGGGACCATGCGGTGCCAAAAGCTGTGACATAGACGAATGAAAGAATTAAAAAAAAGGATAAAATTTGGTTGACAAGAAGATGACTTTAAATTTGAGAAGGATTACAAAGGTATCCTGGAGGCGCGTTACCCATGTTTACCAAAGGCAATAAATCCCATGGGAAAAGTAAAAAATCAATAGGGTACCTTCAGTGAGAGATGACTGCATACACAAATAAATAATCTTCACGTATGAGATAATATGTTTTTTTGATTTCTGAAAACGAAATATTTAATATTAGACACATCAAACTATAAAAGATATGACTAACAGTTATTTTGTTATCGGCTGCTAAAATATTCTTTATTGGTGAGTGAGTGGAGGATAAGGAGTGATGTATAGATTCAAGATGACTAGTAATAGTTCATTGGAGGATGTTATGTTTTTTTTTATGAAATCCTACTCTTTCAGTGAATACTTATGTTAAGAATTAATTATTAACATTTTGATATTTCGCGATCGTACAGTGGTTCGTTAAACTAATAACTAGAAAGTAATAACGATCAAGATTTCAGGCTTTAGCATTTGAGCAAATAAATAGGAATTGTGCCTGGCCAAATATTAATTTAATAGTAAGTGAACATGCGAGGAATTCTGGAATATCTTATCTAAAACTCCTTCTTTTTATGATATACAAAAATCTTTTAAAAATATTCGTAGAATGAAATTCGTTTTGAGTTTTGGTCTGCCTAATATCAATATTTTAATAATTTAACAGAACTGTGAAAGTATTGATTTAATCCAAAAGTTTTGTTTTCCTTCTTAGTTGAATATGGATATGATTTGTGAGATATTTTTTTTTTTTAATTTAGATTTCATTTTAAAGAAAACTATTACTCAATATGGTTCCAACTTTTTTTTATGCTTCTCTAAAGTGTAATAAAGTATATAGTAAACAAAACACATTTTTTTTCCCAAAGTAATATCTAAATTTTTTAGAAATAATTATAATACGAAAAAAGAAAAAAAAATATAGTAAAGTTTCCAAAGTTACGAATTTCAATAATTTTTTCACAGAAAACATAATTATATTTTTTAAAAAAGGGTTCACTCTATTTTGCGTATTCTTTTCTTATAAAATATTTGTATATTTGGGGAATATTATTTTTAAAAACGGTACTTAAATGTAAATATATCTGAAAAACCATGCCCATATCCAATTTAATAGGAAACAAAACTTTTTCACCAAAAAAAACCCACTTTTATAATTGAATAAAATGATTGAAGCGCCACTACTAGGTATACAAAATTCCTACGCTCTTATAATAATTTTTAAAACATAAATATCACAAAATGAGAGTCTTAAATTCGGCATTTCGTTTTCCTTCTCGTGTACTGGTACCCTTAAAAGAACTAGGATCCGGTTATTTACTATGAGATATTAAAACATTTTTAAATTCACGTACCTTTAGTTAAGGGGGAAAAGAGAACCAGAACTATAACGTTTCCAGCATAGACATCTGAAATTAATGGATAGAAATATTGTTATTTTAAATAGTGTTCCATTATCTCTTCGTTGTCCATTATCTCAGCCTGTACTCCAAGGTAATTTGACCTTGAGTTGCGAAGGTCGATATTAGACGTGCAGTGTATGATACTTTTAGATAGACTCCACTTTCAAATCGGGCGCTTTACCTTTTTTAAAAATGTCCGAGCTTTTCGACAAATTCAAGAATTTTTGTCATATCGGTGCATGAATTATTAACTTTTGTTCCACATTACAAAAAAAAAAAAATTAAAGTTAAGAGGGCTGACATCAGTACCAGATTACTTATCAAATGTTGGACAAAAATAGTAATTTTAAAAACTAAACTGTTATATTTTTAGTAATATGCTCCAGTTTGTTTTGGTCCACATTCTACAAACAGACGATACGTAGGACTTACTTAACTTTACTAAACAATATTACTAAATGTTTCCTGGTTTGTTCATATTAGCAAATTAAAAACTAGCAAGTAGATTTTCATAATATTTAAAGGCAGTTTATAAAGTCTGTTGGCTTAGTTACGTATCATTTAAAATTGTTCAGTTTCAGAAAAAATATTTATTAGGCATTCTTGTCGCTGAATATATTTTTAAAACATTTTATGTTGAAAAATACCTGAAGTACTAAATAAGTTGACAGACAAGCTTTGGTGACTTATTGAAGAATATTTACAGGTCCTACTTAAGAGATAACAGTAAAAAGTAATATTTTAAATTATTTTCCATCGAATTTCATAATAATAGAAAAGCTGGTTTAGAGGGATTGATAATTATTTATAAGTAAAATAAAACTAATGTATTTTGGACCATTATGGTAAAGAATGTAAAATATTCTTAAATTTCGTTACACATAGTTTTTTTTTTTTTTATTCATTGTTTTAAATCGTTAAAAATTGAGAGGATTTAGAGGGAAACATGGCTTAGAATTCAGCGTCTGTTGCACTAATGGACTGCAAAATGCTTTAAATCAAATTATTCCTCAAAAAGTAATAAACAATATGAATTTTTTTTTTCAGAAGTAAGTGTTGATGTTAAAATTTGAATGGAATTTTGTAATATGATAAAATAAGACAAAATAATGAATAAAAAGGAATCAAATCAAATTAATATTTTCCATTGTAGATTTATAACATATTTTTGCACTTCAAAAAGAAATTTTTAATTGTTTACTTTATTATGATGAGAAGTAAGAACATTTGCTTTCAAATGCGTATTCTACTTGACAATTATCAAAGCAATAGCGTTACATACGCAACGTTTTTTTTTTTTTTTTTTTTTTTTTTTTTTTTGTTCTGCAAGTTTATTAAAACTGTTTTGTTGTCACTTATTTTAAAATAGGTCTGTAGATGACTGGTAACCTTATTAACTCTTTGCTAGTGTCGTGAAAATGCAGTTCGGTAATTTATGAAATATTTATGACATCTGAACTGAGTTAGGGGCTCGATATTTTGTACTATTTGTAAATGTCCTATTTTACATGTACTTTTTCGAAACGAACTGAACTGATCTGCGCTTCTTGCATTCTGGTGGGAATTCGCTTTTGCTAAGATGATACTACTGTGCTCTAAGATGTAAACAAATGTTATTTTTTATGTTTTATGTCCTCTGTTGTTTTAATAAGACAATAGAGGACATAAAATAAAAAAAAGAAATGAATGAATAAATAATAGAGGTATAATTTTAAAATACACTCATGGACAAAAAAATTAGCTCACCAAGAAATAATTGCGGGATCGTAACGAAACTTGGCATGAAGGTACATGTCGGGGAGATATGCAAATGATTAGAAATGCAGCGTGATTGCGCTTTACGTATAGCCCGTAGAGGGCTTTTAACATTATTCTCCGTGAAGTATAAAACAGGTAAACAAACCTTGTTTGAGTGTGCTGAATCATTTACAAAGGAAGAGCTGAGGTAGACATACCATTACGCCATTTTCGAAGACAATATGAACAGCTGTCGCAGTTTGAAAGGGGGAGAATCATCGGCATGGTGGAAGCATCCTGACATGCTGCAACCACATGTGTTGCCACTCATGCAACGGCTCCCAGAAGCTATTTTTCAACAAAAGAATGCTCGGCCTCACACGGCAAGGGAGTCACAAGACTGTCTCTGCACTGTTACTACCCTTCCTTGGCCTACCTGAACCCCAGATTTGTCTCCAATCGAGCCTATCTGGGATCATTTGGGACGGCGAGTTGGGCATCCCATGAGTTTGAACGAACTGAAGGCAAGGTTACAGCAAATATGGAACGAAATGTCTCAAGACATCATACAGAACTTGTATGCCTCAATGCCCGATCGTATCGCATCGTGCATTCGCACTACAGGGGGTTCAACAGGGTATTAAATCCTCCGTTCTTTTGCCTTTTTCTCTGAAATAAATGATCATTTTTCTTCGATTTTTAATTATTTACATATATCAAAGTAGTCATTACGTACGTAAAATTTCGCTTAACTTTGCCGATTCCTTTTCGGAAGCCTAATTTTTTTTGTCCATGAGTGTATATTGCCAGTACTCTTATTTTACGGAATAATGGAACATCATGATACATTAACTCGAAATGAAACAAGTAAAATTTGCAACGGAATAACACGACTATAATTTTCTTTTTAATTCTGTGGATAGTTTAATTAAAAATTGTATCAGGAAATTAAAATTGTTATTTAAGTCCCATATTTTAAGAAAAATTTTGCTCACTTTGTGAAATCCTTCATAATTATTTAGATCTACCATCATATTTGAGTATATTTACTTATTGGTAAATACCAGGCTCTTAATTAAAGAAACGTAAAAAAAGACAAAATGCTTTATTAATCAAAGAAGAATATATAAGGTCGCTTTCTCTCAAATCCCTATTAACTCGTCAATCGTAGATTATAAACTAAAATTAAGTCTTTGTTTTGAAAACCACACGTTCTTTCAACGACTTTTCGATAACAGCGTATTTGCTTCTTCGTAGACTAAAAATTATTTCAATTCTAGAGATTAATTCCCATTCTTCAATATGATTTACCAAATCTATTAGCCTCAAGTTACCTACTATAGTTCTACTCTTTCCTTTTTTCATTATATTTTACTTATATATACATATTGCCTGAAAACCTGACACATCAAGAAAGAATTGGCAGAACCAAATAAATTTTACATCCGTTAATACAACGTTAATGTAAGTAAGTGATTACAAAATGAAATTGACATGGGCATTAACTGTAGGAAAATTTACAAATGAATGAAGGAATTAGTACCCTGTTGGATCACCACTATCGTGAATGCATGTTATGATACCGTCGGGCATTGAGGCATACAAGTCCCGTATGATGTCGCACGATATCTCGTTCCACAGTTGCTGAAAACGGGCCTTTAATTTGACCAAACTTAGATTCTGTCCAACTTTCCGCCCTAAATTATCCCACATATGCTCTATCTGCGACAAATCCGGGGAACAAACAGACAAGGGAAGGATGGAATTGAAGCGGGGGTAGTCCAGTGAGACCCTTGCTGTGTGTGAGTCAGCATTGTATTCCGGGCTGCCTCTTGTGCCATAGCTAAATTCAATGAATAAACACTAAGACACAATAAGTCAATCAAAGAGACACTAAAATAATATTTATGGGATTCATTAACTTCTAATTAATATAACAATAATTATTAATGCTATCCCGGAGAAGGATTTTACCACCTTAATTCAACCCACCGATAATAATCTAACAGACACTTACCACTAAGCCTTCCTCGACTGCAACTCAGACTCTGGAACAAATATTGCACTCTGGAATAACTAATTCTCTCGAATCACTACACTTTTAATCCAATCGTCTATTTCAACCTCCCTTTCAACTCCACCTTCAACTTCTCTCAACTTCTCCTACAATTTCTCTTTCCACTTATTTCAACTTCTCCTTCAACCTTCAATCGCGACTTTCAGTCAGAATTTATATGTTTCCTAACTCTCCCGCTTCACTTCATTTATACCTGCTTTCTATTTACATATTCACGTTTCATTTTTGGTTGAACAAATGTTATTTAGCTAAAGCAATCAATTTTAATTAAAAGTCCCCAATGTTAGTGAAGAGAAACCGCGAATAGCCCAATGTCACAGTATTGGTAAAAAATGGCTCATTGGAGTCCCGCCATGAATGGTAAAACGTATGGCTAAAGAATATCATGATCATACCTCTGGGCTCTTATGTACCACGGTTCAAAATTAGGTGTGACAGTGTGTTGTATGCGATGGCACTCCATACCATCACGCCAGTTGTAAGAGCGGTGTATCATTGTACAGCGAAGACAGATTGAGACGATAACAATGAGGTCTTCACACATGTATATGATTGCCATTACTGCGAAAAAATAATCTGGATTCGTCACTAATCACGAATCTGATTCCATTCGGTTTTAGTCCAATCTCTTCGTGAGCAATACAACTCCAAGAGTACTCGACGATGAATGGGTGTCAATGGCTCTGCACGCAAAGGAGGCCACGATAGCAACAGTCCTCCAGCCAGGCGCTTTGCGATATTACGGACTGACACAGAGGTCCGTAGATAAGGTGCTGTCTGTACATGGATGGTGGATAACGAGACAGTTGGCGCTATGCGTGCGTGTCGTTTGATGCGACGGTCTTTACAACTACTGGTCTGTCCATCCTGTTTCTTCATCCCTATGGTTCTCTTCTCGAACTCTAATAACTGCATATATTGTCGCCGATGGCGGCAAATAATATCTCTAAATAACAGCAGTGCCTCAGCAACAGATTAAATATACACAAATAAGATATGTTTAACTGTTTTATAATCCAAAAAGGAAGAAGTTCAACGCCCTCTGGTGGCATTACGCTATACGCAATCACGTTACATTTCTAATAATCAACATATCTGTTTGACACGTACCTTCATTCCAAGTTTCGTAACATTCCCACCCTTCTTGGTGAGCAAATTTTATATATATATATATATATATATATATACGAGGCATGTTTTTTAAGTAAGTACCGTTTTACGATTCCGCCGCCGCAGCGCTCCGGTCGGCGTTCCGCGCATGCTCGCTGGTTACCTACATCTCTTGTCTACGCACTGACGCCATTACAGTCTGATTCTTCATTGTATACGTTGTTTACTGAGTGTTTAAGATGCCTCCGACAATCGTGAGTCCCGCTGATTGTGAAGTACGGGCTGTTATACGATTACTTAGTGCTAAATTCGTAAAACCGATCGATATTCATCGTGAGATCTGTGAAGTTTACGGATAAAACATTATGAGTGATGGAATGGTAAGGAAATGGGTGAGAGCATTTAAAGATGGCCGCACAAATGTGCATGATGAAGAACGGAGTGGGCGTCCTTCGGTCATTAATGAAGATTTGGTGCAGAAAGTGGACGAAAAGGTGAGAGAAAACAGACGCTTTACAATTTCATCATTGTCCGACTGCTTTCCTCAATGTTCTCGTAGTGTTTTGTATCGCATTGTGACCGAGAACTTGAATTACCGGAAATTGTGTTCACGTTGGGTTCCAAAAATGTTGACGGATTTGCACAAAACCCAACGTTTAGGCAGTGCATTGACTTTCCTTGAGCGGTACCGCAATGAAGGTGAAGATTTTTTAGACCAAATTGTTACTGGTGACGAAACATGGGTGGCCTACGTCACACCAGAATCGAAACAACAATCCATGGAATGGCGACATTCATCATCACCCAAAAGAGTGAAGTTTAAGCAAACAATTTCTGCCCGGAAAATCATGTGCACAGTTTTTTGGGACAGAAAATGAGTATTGCTAGTGGAGTTTCTGCCTCGTAATGAGACAATCAATGCAGCGTCTTATTGTGAGACATTGAACAATCTGCGTCGTGCAATCCAGAACAAAAGGCGTGGCAAGTTGAGTGAGGGTATCGTTTTGCTGCATGACAATGCCCGTCCACATGTGGCTAATCGGACCAAAGATCTCATCAAATCTTTTAAAAGGGAAACTCTAGATCATCCTCCATACA
The DNA here is from genome assembly GCA_019974015.1 of Nephila pilipes. NCBI lineage: Eukaryota > Metazoa > Arthropoda > Arachnida > Araneae > Nephilidae > Nephila > Nephila pilipes. The sequence goes on along the minus strand of BMAW01018649.1, from coordinate 16,934 downwards.
GCCCTGATCTGGCGCCCAGCGACTACCATTTGTTCCTGCACTTGAAGAAACACCTGGGCGGTCACGTCTTCAAGACGATAACGAAGTCAAAACATTTGTGATACAGTGGTTAACAAGTCAGGCGGCAGAATTTTATGAGGAGGGTATTCAAAAACTGGTGCCACGTTATGACAAGTGCCTCAATATTCACGGAAATTATGTAGAAAAGTAGATTAAGGTACAGGCTTTCATGTAAAAATAAAATTATTGCGATATCTTTGCACGTCTTTTTTTAATTTCAAAACGGTACTTACTTAAAAAACATGCCTCATATATATATATATATATATATATATATATATATATATATATATAATATGAGTATATTGTAAAATAATCGAAATGTAGTGAGTCAAAATTAAATAAAATCTTAAGTAAAGTTAACTGAAAAAATCTATTAGAAATATATTAGTGTGAAATCTTAATATTAAGAGCAATATAGTGGAATATTATAATATTTGCGAAAATAATTATTTAGTGAAAATGATAAATTAAATTTGTTGGACTTAAAACTGAATTATTTTGCAGAAAATCATTAGATTCATTAGAATAGAATGACAGAATTAAAAATTAAATGTATATTTTGTTCGAAATTATAATTAAAATATTGATAGTATTAAAACTATGATGAAGAATTTATTTGAATTTTTAATTTATTACATTATGTTTCATTAACGCATGAATTATATTAATAATTTCACATTTTTACAGACTATTCTATTTATACGTGTCGGTTTTTAAAATTATTTTTTAAAAAGGAAATAAATATCATCAATTGCTTCCAAAAAATAATATACTTATCATACTAATCATAGGATTGGTCTTAAAATTAAATTTAAGATTAAAAATTCATTCTGGTGAAGTTATTTTTATGAAGTAAATGTATTAATTATCTTTTTATAAAAGTTTTTCATTTCTTTTTTATAATTTATTGAAAATATTAAGCTTTATTTTTATCGAAGCAACTAATTTCCATCCGATGTAACACTTTCAAAGCATAATAAAATGTTCATATATCCTTTAAATAAGATAATTTTACTCCAGGGCATCGTTGATTAATTTGGATCATTTGCATAATCCCTATGAAGATTTAATTATTACAAGAAATTGTCTTTTTTTAAAAAATTTCTTTGTAATTCCGTGTTGTATCTGGAATTAGGGCTCTAATGGATAATTCAATTCTTAAGCCATTATTATCAAATTTCATCATTTAGGATTTAGTAAGAAATTGACGTTCATAAATGTTAATATATTCAAAAAGATACAGTAAGGATTTATAATAGAAAAAAAAACACATTTTAATAAAAAAGAAACGTGTTGTTATATTTAAATATTACTCTTCTAGAAGCTTGTAATGAGTAATATATCAGAAACGGAAAGATTAAATTTAATACTTAAAATGGATAATATTAATGCAAGCCTTATAACATGCATCAAAACTTCGAATAGAAATAAATACCTTTTGATTATTTGAGAGATTAATCTCTGTAGATATTTCAAATAAATATTTTTTTTTCAATTATTTTGTAAGGACTTAGAAATATTTCCCAAAAACTTCAGCACTGATATGGAAGGCTTCTTCTCTGCATTTATTTAATTACCTAAAAGTATTAATTTAGATATCAGCGTAATTTCAATTGTAAAAACAAGCCAATACATTATCATATAGAAAGAGGGAAGAAGGTCAGACCATAGATGATAATATAGAGTACAAAATAAGAACAATGTCGCAAATAAGATAACTATCATTTGATGCATTAATATATTTATTGAATAAACATGATTAAAGCTAATTGTTAAAAACTTGGAGGAGGATAAATGGTGTCTCAAAATACGAAGTTAGAATCATGTCATTACTTAAATAATATTACTTTCATTGATATAAAAAAATTGTTTGTGCGATTCATGAATATGATGTATCTGATGAATGTCTCCGCGTGAATGTGCAAATCTTGGCGCGCTTCTTATTTAAAAGTGATGCCAGGAGGGATGCAGGGTAATCATAAAGGGAGAGAATGCTTACTTATGTCCCAAAAATACAATTCACATTCCAGAATATCAAATGTGAAATGACCCTCTTCGGGTCTTTCATGTGCAAATTTAAAGAATCCAAGAAGGACTATCCATATCAAAATTCACTTTTTCATGGTCGAGGGGAACCACTTATCAGCATACATGGCTTATGCATGAAATAAAATAAATAAAAATATATAAAGTGACTTGAAATAATTAAATAAGATTTAGTAATAAATATAATATCATATGTAGAAAAAAGTTCACTTACATGAAGGAATCCTAATTTAATGTAAGTGACTATGCACATACTTGTTTTTCATACATTTTATCAGAATTTACTTTTATCACTTTTAATATAGTTAATATATTTTCAAAACAGTATAAATAAATTCATGACATCAGCTAAACTAAATGATAAATATATTTCCATTCTAAGGTATTTCCTCAAAATGTAATTATAAAACTATCCAGAAAAGAAGTTAATTAATAAATACATGAAATATTTTAGAAGTATTCTTTTATTGTTAGTTACTATGATATTAAGAAATATATTAATCTGTTAAAAATGTCTTAATAATTCCAAAATTTATTCCTGATGGTATTCACATGGAGGTGCAAGAATTTGAATAGAAATTAGTTTTTAACTTAAGTACTTAATTCCATTTTCGGAGGCCGTTGAGAGATAGTTCCATTTTTCAAGGATCACAGCTCCCTAAAAGTAATCAAAATTTAAGAGACATTTACTACCATAATTTAATTCTTTGACATTTCTAAATATAAGTACAAAGGTTCATAGATTTAGCTACTTTAGTTAGTGAATTAATAAAATTTTTATTAATAGTGCGCTAAATTATTTCATTGACTTTCATAACTTAAAATGGTTTTTTTTTTCAGCCTTTTTTTTTTCGTTAAGGTCATATATTTAAATAGTAGGGCATTCTTTTGTAATCAATACGAAGTTTTCAAATTCAGGATAGAAATTTGAGAAACAGTTCTATAAAACCGAGAGAAAAATATGTTTAAAATTAAAAAAAAAAACATACATAAAAGAAGTAGGAGTTTTAATATATATCAAAATATTTTGTAATGAAAATCAAAAATTTAAATAATTATTAGCTGGAAATTTTTTTTTTTATTGAAATGCATATTTTAAGTGTCCTAGCATATGATTACTATAAACTTTTCTAGTAAATATCTAATTTAAAAAGAAATTTCCCCTGATTTCCGTACCACCTTATATTTATTTTTTCATTTATCATAGATAATTTTTGGTCAAATATATTCCATTGAAATCACATTCACATATTTCAATTAAGTATACTTCAAATTCTATGTTATTTTATTAGAATTATAGTCTATATTATAATTAAACATTCAGGCAGATCCCATTAACTGGTAATAACGGAAGTCAATGATCACTAAACTCATAGTTAAATGAACCTCGAAGAGAGTATTATTATCCCTTTCCTTACCGGAGGGAGAAAAAAGAAGTGCTTCTCTAGGCCCGCCGCTTCTTACTGCGGAGTGTCACGCTATGCCCAGATGATTTTAGATACTAAGCCTAATTCGTGAAAAAAAAATTCCTCTAAAATCGGCTATTCATTAAAATATTTTGGTATTCACAAATCTTATTTAAAATGCATTAAACTCAATATATAAAAAAGAAAAAAAAGATTTAATCGAAAATTGAATGTTTTATACATAAAATTGCATAAAAAAATCATACTTTTAAGAAAATGCAAAATATATTTACAGTTGTTACATAAATTTCATGGTGTAGTGATGTGCCATTATATGGAATATTAGGATATAAAAAAATGAATCTTATTTTGCTGTATGGTATATTTATAAAAAGAAATCAAAGGATAGTACAACGTCACATGTCTTACACACATATTCTGACACTTCAAGGAAGATTTTGAGCAAAGGGCACATCTAAATTCTTTTTTTTTACTTTAATATCTATGTACAGATTTGAATTTTTTTTCGCTAACATTACTGTCAGATTCATTCATTAGTTCGCAAATCTCAGTATCAGATAAATACTTTCTTTTAATCAGGACTGTCGCTACAAATAAAAACCAACCCAACGAAACGTACAGCTGAGAACATCTGCTACCTAAAGCCCTAACTCCCATAGAGGATCATAAATTCTCCTTCGAACTTCTAAGAAGCAAGGAAGAAAGAAAAAAAGCAAACCGAAAGCAAGTGCACCCTCTAAATCATGTTATAACATTTAAAGAGCGGCGCCACAGCACGTGCTTTTAACAATTACTCCTCCCCCCTCTCCTGGCAGCCAGAAGTGAAATCAAAGCCCATATCACCAAGATCAATACTCCAAATAACCTATCTATATATAGATTTCGTGGTATTGTAACTCCATATAGTAACATTAAAAAATCAAATAAAACATTCTCAACGAGCGTATCTCTATTGATACGCTGGGCCAAAGAAGACACTCATGGAGCGTATACCCCGTGAAACGCTAGGCATAGGAGAGCCAACACGAAAGTATCGCCTGTGATACGCTGGGAGCGAATGGGTTGTAAATTGAGCAATAATATAAATTCCGTCATCGATATCGATCCCTCAGCGTTACACTTACACTGCTTCATCATTATTTGAAATTGTTACGAAATTCACTGATATACCAGAAAAAAAAAAAAAAAAAAAAAAAACTTTATAACTTTTTAAAATTTGACCAATTAAAAATAAAACTTTTGAGTGTATAGCTTATCTCACTAGCTATGACATCTTAAAACTATTTTTGTACTAAAAGTATCCAAACTGGAACATTTCAGTTTCAGAGAAATGATGATTCATATCCAAACATAAAAATGAAACGTTCTAAATTTGTCTACCCTCTCTTAGCACCAAGCATTCAAGGGATACGTTGTATCAATTTTTTTCGTCTATGCTTAATCAGCTTTTTATCTTCTCTCTTTTGTGACGAAAGTAACCATCAGAATTATACGATCAAGTAACTTTTGGATTCTGGTTTGGCAAAAAAGTTCTTACTCTATCCTTGAGCTTTTTTCGTGTTCATTTTTGGGTGCACAAGATTAACTTGATTTTTTTTCATGTTTCATGTCATTTTTTTATTCCTTCGGAGTATAATTATACTAATACAAATTGGAACTTAATGAAATGTTTATCTCACGTACATAAAATAGAAATAAAAAAAGTATTAATGCCTGCATTTATCAGGAAGTTGGTCCGAGGTAGCCTAGTGGTCATGGCTTCGGATTAGGGGGCGACGGTTTTCGTTCAGCCGCGGGTTCGATCCTTGGCCGCTAAAGACCCACCGTGTAGCCGGGGATGATGCCCGTTAAATCTATCGGAGCCCAAAGTCATCCCGTTGGCGTGGTGTGGATGTTAGGAGAGGGGGTGCCAGCTCAGGAGTCGTCCTCGTCACTTGACCGCGGCTTAAAATTACGAGGTCCGTCTCCAATAGCCCTCGTGTTGCTTCTGGTGCAACGTTAATATAAACTAAACTAAACTTATCAGGAAGTCCTAACGTCATTTGAAAGATATTTAGAGAGGGTATTTAGATATTTAGATATTTAGTAGATATTTAGAGTAGATATTTAGAGAGGGTATTTACCATCTCTCACTCTGTCTCTCTCACGCACACAGAAGTGTTATCCTCGTCACTTAATCGTGGCCCAATATTATAAGGTCCCTCGCCAAAAACCAAATTTTTTAGGAAATATCTCAACCGTATACGTAATTTGTACTTGGATAAAAAACAAATGAGAGGAAATACGAAGGACTCGAATCATCATCAAAATGATCATAACTACTCGGCTTTTGCACAAATTCAAATTAAATGTCAAAACAAATAATAGTACCGATGATTTGGAACGCATTCTTTTGACTTGTAATAACTACGCGTGTCATAGAAATAATCTCTGGAGATAGACCTAGAGTTCAATATTGCTTTTAAAGTACGTTTGCACAATTCAGTATCTAATACAGAAGTATTTCAGATTATTCCTAGCAGATGATGAAATATTTTGATATATAATGATCTAAAAGTATATTTGAGAGGGGATGATAGCATTTGTTGTTGTTTTCTATCTCCTAAATTAACCAATCAATCAATTAACCAAACATAATTTTCCTAATTATGTGTGTTCCGTCTTTGCATTGCAATTTATACTTTAAATTGATGAAAAATTAACATCTGTGAGAAAAATGATTTCTACTAAATACATAAATATGCACTTTGAAGTATTGTCATACTGAATTTAATCAGAATAAAGTTGAAAAAAAAACACAAATAAATGTCGTGATTAATTTTAAAACGCTATACAGTCAGACTCATAACTCATATTTAATATTTCACATTCATATTTTATTTAAAAGAAATCGAAGTATTTTAGCAGAATTTTAACGAAAACTCTAATTTAAAGAATTCAATATTTTATTAATCAAAAAACATCATTAAATAGTTCTTATCATAAAACATTTTTCGAAAGCAATGTGGGAAATTTGATAAATTGCCATTAAAATTATTAGAAGATTGCTACTTTAGAAGTAAAAATAATACGAGGGCTATTCAGAAAGTATGAAACGTTTTGGAATTAAAAAGAAACTAAGTACAAGAAAAAAAATTATTATATACATCAAAAAGAGCGACTGAAATTCTATTTTTCTACATAGTCACCAAACAAATTGAGGCACTTATCATAGCGGTGGACAAGCTTTGAAATTTCTTCGTCATAGAATTCTGCAGCCTGCGATCTCAGCCACTCTCACACGCAGCTCCTTGCTTCACCCACGTCTCGTCACCAGTTACGAGTCGATCCAGTAATGAATCACTATGACTGTCGTAGGCCTCCAGAAATGTCAAAGCTGCCCCATTCGCTGACCTTTATGGTGATCTGTAAGCAATTCCGGCACCCATCTTGCACAAAATTTGCGGTAGCCTAGATTTTGTGTGACAATTTCAAGCAACAAAGTTTGTGAAACTTGTGGAAAACTAAGCGAATGCTCCGTTATTGTGAAACGGCGGTTTTCACGAATCTTTTCATCAACTTTAGCGACCAGTTCGTCAGTCACAATGCTAGGGCGTCCACTCTTCTCTTCATCTTGAACGTTAGTTCGGCCATTTTTAAACTGAATGCACCATTTACGGATTTAACTTTCATTCATTACGTTGTTTCCGTACACTTCATACACTTGCAGATAAATTTCCATAGGTTTTAGTTTTTTGCAAACAAAAAGCGTATCACAGACCTCACCTCACAACCAGTGGGATTTTCAATTGCAGCGAGCGCACATTTTAAATTTGAATATCGAAAAAACGGGCATCGTGGAAATGTTCCCGTTGTGATGCTGGACACCGACGAGATGCCGAGCACGCAGACACTAAAGTATAAATTATCGGCGCGCGCCTAGCGACGACAGATAGAAACGTTCCTTATTTTCTGAATAGTCCTCGATTAATATTTACAAAACATGTTCAATTAGTATTGTTTTAGTTATTTCACCATCTATAAATTTGCAGAACGTACAAATTATTTTTAATTTAATTCAGAAATAGAACTTAAAATTTTTTTTAAAAAAAAAAGTTCATACGTAATCTTTAATTAAATTTCCAGTCTCCTAGCATCAAAATTTTCAGATAACTACATTAAAAGTGCCCTAATATTTAAACCTTTTTAGAAAAATACCAGGTTTTTTCTAATTTTCCAAGACTATTTTCTCTTAAAACATTTATACCTCACATGAAATATAGAGTGAAACATGGAATTTCCCAGAAGTATTTATGGAAACTATCCTCAAAAACGCTTTGTTGAAGATCAATTAGTCTGAATAATGTTTGACTTTCGAGAAATTTTTCTCTCTAATATTCCACATAGGCGTGTAAAAATACTTATTTGGAGTTTTAAATTAAACGTTTAAATATTCATTAATGTAGTTTAAGACACGCTTTCAGTAACTATTGTTCCATTTCGAGCTGTGGTGTGCGATTGGTTAAATTAATTTCGTCCTCTAGAGAAATGCGAAAAGATTTGGTTAAAACATATTTCCTTCGTTTTGTTTCTCGCTGTGGAACGGTATCTATGAAATTTTCGAACAATTTAATAAGTAATTTACTGTTGGGAGCTAGGAGAAATATTTTTCTTTTATTCTTTACTAAGTTTAAGCAGATTAGGAGAGGTAAACATATTTCTAAAGGGACTTCCTAAGTTTTCCTTCTGATTTATTTGCCTAGTTAAAGACAACACTAAGGAACACGATTAGCTCTTAAAAATTGTTCTTTTAATTTTTGTCCTTTTTTCTAGATGCCATATATTTTTCGAACCTAACTTTTACGCCAACCATGTTAAATGATATACATTTGCTTAAAATACGAAATGTGAGTATTAAAGAAACAGAATGAGACTGTTTCAGAAGAAATATGTATGCGCCAAGCGCCAGCGACCGACATCTGTGTAGCATTCGGCCGCGAGTCATTTTCCGACCCCGAGGAGGGGGATAGAGTTGATGACCTTGATGCGGCAGTGTTGTTTCGAATCCTGGACAAAAGGGTCCGAAGTTCACGGTCCTACCAATCACGCCAAAAAGATACCTCGTCGGGCTGGTTGAGTAAGGCCTTTTTAACCTCTAACATTGTTGTAGAAGAGAGTCGCTGCATACCCCCCCTCCAGTATCATCATGGTGATACGAAGAGATTGTACTGAAGATTGCTTTTTTTTATTTGCTTTTGATTGCTTGGTTTGTTCAGAAGGTTATTTTTTCGATTTTGTCATCCATTACTGCAATTGATATACATCCCCTCCCTGTTGAATTGAGCTTTGCTTGGGACAGTTTCCATTTGAGTCATCGGCTGTCTCGTGTTGAGTGCCGGGTCTCATCGACACGTGCGCCAGAGCTTGAATATCACTTGTCGGGATTTTGAGTGCGTTTTATCTTAGTTAGACGTACAGAGTCAAGTCGGGGGCATATGCATTCAGTAGGTACAGGCTGCGCTGCCATCCAGTGATCAAGTCCTGAGTCACCACTTCGGCCGGGAGTCATTTTCCGACTCCGTGGAGGGGGAGAGAGTTAATGACCTTGAAGTGGCTGCGTTGTTTCATACCCTGGACCAAGGGGTCCGAAGTTCACGGTCCTACCAATCAGGCTGAAAAGATATCTCACCTGGCTAGTTGGGTAAGGCCTTTTAACTTCTAGCGTTGTTGTAGAAGATAGTCGCTGCAAGCATAAAGCCTTCTCTTTCGAATGCAGTTCCTCTCTTTTCAGTATACAAATCCGTTCAGTCGAAGCGTTCGCTCGAAGTAGAGTTTTTTTTTTTTTGTTTTGTTTCGCAGGAAAAATGATAAGTAAGCAACTAATTGTTACGAAATTTCATATGAAATATAGAAAACCCACTTAAGGATTTTATAATTCATTGAAAAAAAAAGTGTATGGCAATGAATATTTATTGCTTGCATGTGCTTTTAAGAAGTTTAAGGATTTTCAAGGTGATTGAGAAAACGTTGAAGAGGATTCACGTCAGGGTCGTCAAAAACGGATGACAATATCGAGTTAAGTATTCTTGCGATTGCCGTTGGTTATGTATTTTCTACTAAGACAATGCATCGGCTCATTCCATATCGTCTATCAAGAGGTTTCTTACCAAATACAGTATCCCAATGTCTGAACATCCACCTTTTTCACCGAATCTTGAGCCCTGCGACTTCTGTCTGTTTCCAAATGTGAAATCTGCATTAAAAGGAACAATATTTGAGTCAGGCGAAGTTGCGAAACAGAAAACGACATGCGTCCTGTAGGATTTGACAGAACTCTCCCAGCATTGCTTCGAACAATGGAAGATTCGAATGGAGCAGGGCAGGAATAGAGGAGAGGTGTATGTTGAAGGTGAAAATAAGTAAATATGTATCATATCAAAATGAAATGTTAAAGCATCTGCCCAGTTCTTTAACAGACACCTCTCGTTTGGAATAATATTTAGTATTATTTTACCATTTAAACTACTAACTCTTTGGCAGAAATTTTAAACTTCCGGAATACTTAATATGCTTATATGAAGCAGTTATACTCCTGTTCACATAAATACTAGATTAATTTCTTTCGCCTGAGGTTTCATTATTTATCAGCAGTAGCTTCTGCATATCATTATAAATTTTCACATACATGAAAAACTCTAATTAAATAGTCAATAAACTCAAATATCCAATCCCTATTTGATTATATATACATATTTAGTAATATTTATGATAAGAGAGAGGGATTCGAATTCCGTGTAGTCAAAATTCCTTTTTGGAACAGCAATTTACACATATCTATTTATTGGAATATTTTATTAACCTTTTTTTTACACAATAACAAATTAATCACAAATAAAATAGACAAGTTTAAGAATATTAAAACATTTTTCAGCAACTGTTTAGACCATGATTACCCCATAAATTTCTTAAATACTTATATATACCACAAATACATTAAACATCTTTGCGAATCGTGATCCATTTTTAAATCAACTACACAACACTAGGTCCACAAAGTCGGCTTGTTAGTGGTCTAGTCGTGAAGAATTTATTAATTAATTTATTTAATTTTACACAGCTTACATTTTTTACTCACTCTCTGGACCATTCTACTCTTTTACCAAACAACTTATTACCAACCAATAGAATGCATCATCTTACACTTTATTACCAACTAAACAACGATTTAAATCTTTTTTCAATTTATATGGTGATGACGAGTTATTGTTTTTTTCATTTTGAGTATATGATATCCATCTTGAAGCTCAAAGAATATTCCACCTTTATGAATCTTCATTTCTTTGAATTTTTGTAAGTAATTTTTATATTTTGATTTGTTGATAATTTTTAGAGTTATAGATTTTAATTTTGTAGATTTTATCGCTGAACTTTTCTGCTTCTTTTTATCATTGAACTCGTTTGTACTTTGGATTTCCCAATTCAGCCTACCAAGTCGCAAAGGGGGAAGGTTGGTACCATAGAAATAGTTTAAGCCCGCTTAATCGGTCCTCAGCCTGAAATTGCTTTTTGACTTGCTGGGTTCCATATTTTCATTCACTTTTTAATTTATTTTTATATTTCTTTCTGGCTTTTCGTCTTTTAAAATATTTTAAATTTTTCTAGATTTTCTTCGGTGTCATATATATTTATATATATAATATATATATGATATATATTCTATATACATATAATACATAGTATATATGTGTGTGTGTTTGTGTTTGTGTTTTGTGTTGTGTGTGTGTTATTGTTATTAGTATTGTGTGTTGTGTGTGTGTGTGTATTTGAGTCTCCGTATGTTTCAGTTAGTTTTTGAGTATCTCTCTTATTGTATTTTAATTATGTATTGGTGCAGTTGCACTAACTTTAAAGTGCTAACTATCACAGAATCATATACGAGAGAGTATACCAAGACCTTAAATATTACTCAGAAATGACGGTGATATTTGCATAAAATATATTCTGCATATTTCTATAATATTTCTTCTACATAACGATAAGAAATTTCATAAGAAGTAGTCGATAGATATTTGGATAATATTTATTCTGCTCATAAATGGTCCTCATGTATAAAATATTGTCAAATAAAACAATTAGTTTTGGTTTGTTGATTTCACAAAGCTTTAGATTAAAGCAATCCGTAGTATATTAAATTTTAATAATTTCCTCGTGCATCTTTAACTTTTATTCGACACTAAAATAATCAAGTTAGAAATTTAATTTTTATTCATTATTCTTAAGACGTATTTACATAGTCATCTATTATAGATAATCAACTATTCCAGTGTTTCTTGACCTTTCGAAGGTCACGAAGGTCAAAGAAATGAAGAAGGTCAAAGAGAATCATGTAGGGATCAGTAGATTGAACTATGTCTTCTGCATACTAATGGATACATTAATCAATCGCTTCCTAAAACCAAAATTTTTTTCAATTATTAGCAGTAATTGAAAATATTTTGTACGTAAGAATCCATGAATATGTAAAAAAGATATTATCTAAATAGCTTGGATATTTCTTAATAATAATTAAAACTTAGTCATAACCCATGTAGGATGTTAATATTTGTTTACTTTATCAAGCCAAAGCTTATTATTACATTACATTTTGATCTGAAAATTAAGTGAATTTATCAAGTTAAATGAATGAATCTGTCTTAGATCTTTGAATGTTTTTATACGTTTGACTTAATTAAGAACCCTTGATTTTCATTAGTTATACAAATTAATTCCAGGCACAAATAATTCATGCTCTAATCATGATGAAATATTTGCCTTTCTGGAATAAATCACTCACTATATATATAAAATTCTTCAACAAAATAATACTGATAATAGACAACAGACGATTTTAGTGACTGGTTTCATCTGTTAAATATCAATGCTTGTGATTATAGTTTAAGTGGTGCTTATTTCTGTTTCAGTGTCTTCTTAATAGGAACCAAAGATTTTATGGAACTTTTATAGTCCAGTTAATGTCTAAGAAAAAAATTCAGGCCACTAAGTTATATATATTATACCCATCTTATTATTATTTTTTATCATTTTCGTCTATAAAATAGCGGCTGTATTACGTCAGGTTTAGTGGTAGGAAGGGATTATCTTGCGAAGAAATCCATTAACCCACTTTAATATAAAGAAAAGTTTATGGACTGGTGGACATTTTTGGACCATAAGGTATTAAAAGAATGTTATATATTTTGAATAGAATACTTTTAATTGGTACCGCCTCGAAATATACATTTAAAAAAATCAATTTTGAACTTTCAGGCCTTGACATGATAAAATTCCTAATTTTTTTTGTAATATTTTAATTATAAATTTATTTCGTCTATAAAACAGCGGCTGAACTGCGTCAGGTTTAGTGATCGCTTGAGAATATCTTGCGAAGAAATCCATTAACCCTCTTTAATATAAATAAAAGTTTATGCATTGATGGACATTTTTGGACCATAAGATATTAAAAGAATGTCTTGTATTGTGAATAGAATACTTTTAAATGAGATTGCCTTAAAATAAACATTTACAAAAGTCAATTTCGAACTTTCAGACCTTGATAAAATATCATTTCTAATTTATCTGGTTAATGCATGATTAATATGGGATGTGAGTAGAAATATCGCTTCTACATTCCGCACAAATGAATATTAAATTATAAAATATGTAAGTGCTTAAGAACCTATGAAAGTACTCAAATGTTACTGTTTCTCGTATTTACAGTTCATGATAAAAAATATATATATAACTTTTAAATAGTTTTGTCAAATTCAATAAAATTAATATAAGACATTGTAATTTAGCTTCTATATTCCTCACAGATATATATCAGAATTTTAATGTCAATCTAAAAATGGTTCCAAAGGATTGTGTTTTGATAGCATACAATGTTTAGTTATTAAATAACGAGGTTGAGGTTATAAAACATTTTATTTTGTCGTCATACATATTTATTTAGTATCACATTCAACCTATAATCCTCCTTCATTATTTTATTCTATCAACACCTTTTAGCCTAATTATATCTTTTAATTACTAAAATCCAACTGAAGATAAGAAAAATCAAGATAATATATTTTATTCATCGCTGAAGAATAGATAATTCCTACTTTTTTGAATCCCATTTTACTCGTCGAACCTGGATTATAATCTAATAATAATGTATCTGCTTACTAAATGTGACTCGGTTCTATTCAAGCACGTCTCTCTAACATTATATTCGTATCTCAACACTCACACAGAGAGTCACTAAAATCTAAAATATTAATTACGATGCTTCAATTCAATTTACGAATATTTATCAGCCTCCGTTATCCCTTCTATATTTTTCAGTTCTATTTCATTATCAATATCTCTAATTTAGTAGTTCACTTCAGTTCTTATTTTCATCTAACTTTCCTAATAACGTTTTCCTTTAATTGGAAATTAATTGTTTTTTATGCAATTTAATTTACTAAAACTTCTCCAAGAATAGAAAAGATGAAATCTTGATGACCCAACGTCCCAACTTTAGCATCTGTATTTCACACAAGTATATCTTAAGTTAAAAAATATGTTTATCAAGTAACTGAAAATGGTTCAAATGAATTGTATTTTGGTAAAATACATGACTTACAAAATATATCCAACCAAATATAAAAACTCAATAATTTAAACTAGCAATTTAAGTTGGTAATTTTATGCTTATATTCCCGTAATTAGTAAAATTTTAACTATTGCTAAGAAGTAAACGAAATAATGGGAAAATATTCATGCTGTAAATTAATGATTTTTATGTAATTAATGCTGCTAATTAGAGATATTCATGTCCGTTTGTTTGGTTTCAGTAAGTTACATAGTCAAGTAACCAGGAGTACAGCAAATACAGAGTTAAGGTACACGAATACGTTCGGAAAATTTTTTTAAAAACATTTTTTAGAAAAAAATTTATACCCTTTTTGACTTCAGTTTCAAAGTAAATAAGCTATGTTAAAATGATATTTGCAATAATTTACATAAGTTTCACAAAATTAACAAATTTATAGAGAATTTTGAAGAAATTTTAGAAGAATTTCAAAAATGATGCAAGAAACTCTATTCACCTAATTTATGTAACTTTAGTATCAAAATAAAACCAACTTTGTTCATGTATCTGGATCTTTTGGTACTAAATCTTTTGGCTAATTAATATAAATAAAAATTTCATTGCCAGTCGAAGAGCTATTACAAGAAATTTGCCATATTTTACAATGTTGTTATACAAATAATAGACCATAATTTAAAAAATATTCTTATCATGAACATTATTTTAGTTCCAACCTTAGAAAATATTATGAAAAAAGACAGTATCAAGTTTCAAAAAAATTTAAAAATAATATTTTGAGTTATCACTTTTGGAATTTTCAAAATATGTAAAAAACTGATTTTGAGAAAAATGCATTTTTCTTAAAATTTATGATATATTATCTATATGTACTCCATTACTTAGTTAAAATTCCCCAGTTTTATAGCTTATACCTTCTGTTTGTTAATTTTTAACCATTATTTTCTTTTCAGTAATTTATTTTTTTTTCTGGCATCTTTGTGACATTGGGCTATTCGCGGTTTCTCTTCACTAACCTTGGGGACTTTTAATTGAGATTGATTGCTTTTGCTAAACAACCTTTGCCCAACCAAAAATGAAACGTGAATACGTAAAGTTATTATGTAAAGCAGTTAGAAATGAAGTGAAGTGGGTGAGTTAGGAAATATATAAACTCCGACTGAAAGAAGCGAGAGAGGCTGAAGGAGTAGAGAGGTTGAAAGAGAGAGGCTGTAGGAGAAGTGAAGCTGAAGTTATAGATAAGCTGATTGAATTGAAGGGTTAGATTAAAGATTGCTACAAGACGTCACTTTGCTGTTGTTCTCAACAGTTGATCCAGAGTCTGAGTTGCAGTCGAGGAAGGATTAGTGGTAAGAGTCTGTTAGATTACTATTGGAAGTTAATTTGAGGCTAATAGAAATATTACCCGGGAGAGCATAGGGAGTTGTTGTCATAGTAAATATATGTTAATAAATTATTTAAAGATTGTTCTAGTGTCTTTTTTTAATAATTGTGTCGTAGTGTTTAATAATTGAATCTAGTGATGTCACAAGATGAAGCCCGGGTCGGGCGGGAGTCACAACTTTATTTACCGTTGACAAAGAATGTTGTTTTGACTCTGTTACTCGAACTTCATAAAGTTATGCAAAAAATGTTAATGCAAATACATTAATAGGTACACTGAAATATTTCAATACGTAGACGTGTTTGTTACATTGCGATGTTGGCAATGTAACAAACACGTCTTTTGAAGTGAATTTCCATAAAATTCTATCGAAATACTCGTTTGCATTCTGAATTTTTCCAGTAAGGAATTCTTTAATAGGCTTTTATCGCATAAATTAATTTATATTGATTTAATAATGTAAACCATATTTTGTGGAAGTCTTTTAGACTTATGTTTGTAGATTTGTTTATCGTGTAATATGGCTCATTGATATTTGCACCTGCTCGATACAAGCCAACTGATTCCATAGCACCAGATGATCCTGTATGTATTGCGCAGTTATAAATGGTGTTTAATTCTTCATTTTTTGAATTGCAAAGTCTACATACTTTAGACATGAAAAAATGATACTTTATTTGAGAAATAGAATAGAAAATTTGAAATTGTATATGAAATTTGAAATTGTATATGAAATTTACATATTTATACTTTTTTTGCTTAAATATTATTAATTCCTTTATAAAACAATATAATCAAATTAAGGTTAAATTATTTTTTTTGTAAAACAAAATTAAAAAAAGCTATAATTCAAAGTACCAAATTACAGTTGTTTAAATAGTAAGTCATTATATAACTGTTAGGTATCTTGAATAAAAGAGAAAAAAATTTAATCCAAATTTAAGACCAAAGTTGCTTTATTATTTAAATATAATCAGCCTGATAAATAAGAAAAATGATTTTATTAGATACAGTATAATTCAAAATATTTTGAGGAAAGTTTAACTATACGTATTTATTTTTCAGAAGAAATTGAATTTTTTCAATGCTAAGATAAATATTGAGACCTTTATTTTTTACAAGTTAAAATATCAACGGATGATCTAATGATATAACAATATTTATGAATGAAAACTCTTCTTATTTTATAATAAAAAATAATCTTAATGAAAACAAACAAGGTAAAAGTAACTCAATAGTCATTAACAGTTCAAAACTATATCTTTTTATAAATAGAAATTAATTTTTGATACAGTACACTAACTCCAGAAGTAGGTATAAAAAGATCTGGCTTAGCGAACGACATTTTAACGACACAATTAAACGAGAATAACGCAACAGATACATAAAAAAATGTCTCATATATATATATATATATATA
>BMAW01018648.1:16742-61326 GCA_019974015.1 Nephila pilipes | reverse complement strand
AAGTAAAATAAGTAGAATTTTATTTTTACTGGATTACATATTAATGTAAATTTTTTAGTTTTGCATTAAAGAACTTGTTTATGTTAACAATCATTTTTAGACCTTGGGTAGAGGCATTTTGAAGCTGTAGGAAAACCGAAGTTTGGGCAAATACTTTACAGATTAAATTCGAATGCATTAAAAACCGAAAAAAGGGTGTCAATCTTTTTGGGATATCACTAATTTAAAAAAAAATTAGGGAAAAATATCTCCATATACACTTTAGATTTAGCCTAAAAATCGATTGGAAAAGTTTTAAATGTTAATATTTATTATTAATCTAAATTGGAAGAAGTTTTGTTATTATCATTCAAAATATTTCAGAAATCCTCGAAGAATTTTTTTAAACTTTAAAGACTCTTCAATTGTTAAAAAGATTTGCTTCGCTTATTTCTGGTATTAAAATCGAAACTTATGTTCTGCCTTCTTTCTTACTCTGCATTATATCTGAAAAGCATCTTATTTATATTTTTTACGAAACTTTAAATAAAAACTTTTGTTTGTTAAATATTAAAATGGTTTTAAATAAAAAAAAATAATAATAACAGTTTTTTTTTCAATAAGTTTTTTTTTCTTACATGGCAAAACATATTTGGCTCTGCGAAAGCAAAATAAAAATATTTTAAGCCATTCATTTTTCTTTCCTAGATATCATGATCTTTAAATAGAAACCAGTAAACTATTAAATGTAATATCTTTTCAACGCTTCGAATTTACTTGAGTTGAATAAAGTTGAAAGAAATCCGTTTTGCATATTATGCAAATGAAAAGCCTAATTTTACCTTCAAGGAACTTCATAAAATTAAAATATTGAGTTCTATTCATAAAATAATTTAAAATACCAAAATGGAAATCGTTTTTGATTTCTTATTCAGGACTTCAAATCCGCATTGAAAAAAAATCCCTTCCGTTCGCCCAGCCATTTGTCGAAGCTAATGCAAATAGCTTTCATCTTTAGATATAGAAACTCGTTTTCCTGGAAATTATTAGAAAAATTTCACATTCAGATTGCAACATGCAATTACTTTTATGTAATTATTTTTCTTGGAATGATGAATGATCTAAAGTGTTTTTTCGAAAGCATTTAATTAGAAATTCTTAATTCAAGCAAGAGGATTAGAATAAAATTAATTCTAAGAGTAGGAAGCGAATCTAAGAGAATCTTTTGGATTTTAAGAGAATCTTTTGGATTCTAAGAGAATCTTTAGATAAAGAATTTTTTTTTTGTCTAAATATCAAATTTGATCACAATTATTTGTAAATGATGGCAGAAGGGAAGAAATTAAGAACTTTTTGCAACAGAATACTCTTATATGTATTGATAGAAGTTTGTTGATTATTGAGAGCTACCTTTAGGTCGCCTATAATATCCTGCAGCTATGCAAAGTGTTATTTTCATCTTTGTATTCTACAGCAGAGTTGATCAACTTCTCTGGACCATATTAAATGAAAATGATTTGTTTTTAGGCCATATAATAAAACTGCTATCACATGCAATAATTGATGATCAAAAGCAAAGCAGAATATATAGTTTATATATTTTGGGAATAAAAACTTAGTCAATTCTTAAATGTTTTGCTAAAAATATAAAATATTTGAGATTAATGAGATTCTTGAGATATTCGAAAAAGTAAATGCTTCTATATTTTGTGTGATGAAAGTAGTTGTAGTCTTGGTGAGTTTTCTAAGAGATTATGGATTGTCTCTCGTTTTATTGAATGTAAGCATCGTTCTTGAAAGCATTAATTCAAATGAGTGATTCCAAATAGTGGTGACGTAGATAAAGCCACATTTCGAAAAGATAGATTTTTTTTCTGAATAAATAATATAAAATTCATTTCTTTTTGAAATTTTTAAAGTTACGTTTATGTAAATCAAAAATGATCTCGCTAATAATTTTTTTAAACACTAATAGTTTTTCCGTCAATCTAGAAACCTGTTCTTTAATCCTTACATCTAATTCAAGACTATATATATATATATATATTTATCATACTGCGCTAAACATCGAGTCTAATTTTTTAAGAATGCTTTTTCTTAATTTGAGTTTCTCACAGTTTCATTTTCATTTTGTACGCTATAATAATTTAAAGCAACGCATTGCTCATCTCCTTTCCATTCACAAGTGCACTAGTTCAAAACCCAATGTTATGACGTTAGTTAAGTTCTTTTAAGGTAACTGAGATTCCTTAAATAAGAAAAAAATTAGCTTATATGATACCAAGTTTAAAATTTTTTCACTTTTAATTCTTAAAATTGAAAGCAATGGAGGTCGTATTTAAATATTGAGACATCTGTGTAATGAAATGAGGTTTCGCTATTAAATAACTTGACAGACATTGCTACAAAAGAAATACTCATACGCCAAACGCCAGTGACCAACAGCTGTGTAGAATGAAGCCTTCTCATCCGAATGCAATCTCTCTCATTTCTGTAAACAAATCCGTATAGCCGTAGCCTTCGCTCGCATTTGAGTTTTTTTTTTTTTTTTTTTTTTCGCGGTAGCCTTCACATTAAACGTGAAAAAACCGCTAATGAAACTTATAATTTTTTTTAATAAGTATATGGCAATCAAGGTTTATCGTGTGTACGTGTTTTTGAATGGTTTAAATTATTTTCGAGGTGGCCGAGGAGACATTGTAAATAATTCAGTCCCGGGGCTAACTTCCACGTGAAAAATGGATGACAATATCGAAAAAATCGATAATCTGGTTCGCTCTGACAGTCGGTTACGTATTCGTGCAATTTCTGAGACCATTTTTCCACTAAGGCAATGAGCGGGCTTGTTCAACAATGTCTGTCAATAGGTTTCTATCCAAGTACAGCATCCCAATGTTAGACCATCGGTCTTATTCGCTGGATATCGAGCTCTGCAACTGCTATCTGTTTCCTAAGGTGAAATCTGCATTAAAAGGAACACGATATGAGTCCGTTGAAGCTATGAAAAAGAAAGCGGCAAGCATCCTGAAGGAGCTGTTCAAAGACTTTTAGTGCTGTTTCGAATAATGGAAGATTCGCGTGGGTAATATAAGGATAGAGGAGGGTTGTATATTAAAGGTGATAATAAATAAATATATATCACAACAAAATAAAATGTTTTGCAGCGTCAGTCTCGTTATTTAATAGACGCACCTTATATATATAGGTTTAAGCAAAAATAATCACATTTATTAACATAAGCAACTATGTATGATCAAGTTGAAATCAATAGCTATATTTGCATTTTTAAGTCACAAATTTCTTGAGAACTTGAAGATTTTATTTTACCGAACATAATTTTAATTTAAATTTTTTTTTAATTATTGATTTAAATTTCCCATACATTTTCATAATTATTGTGTCGTACCTAAAATGTGTGAGTATTTGAGAGAAGAAAAAAAAATTCACTCTACAAAAAAAAACTTCATTTTGAAATGTGAAAAATATCTGCTCCATAAAGAGAATAAATTTACAGTAAGGAGTTTACCAGATTCCTACAAGAACCGATATTTTTTGCTAGTAGTAAGCAATGCCAGTGCAGATATTTTTCTCTATGGGGGACTATGTGTATACAGTTTTGATTTTGATATTAGAGCATTCAATTTAAAAAATTATTTTAAGTAAAGCCTTTGTGGATTCAAAGAAGTACGCTCAATATTTTATCGTAAAATAAAAAAAAATAAATGCCATTTTAAAACTTTCTGATACTTCAGTTGCCGTAAAAAATAAAGGAGTCGTGTTCTTTCTTATTTGAAACTTAATTCCCTTTAGATGAGTAATGAACAAAACATAAACTGGTAATTAATCACAACAGAATGTCTATCTCACTAAGGAATTTCGATCGAGCACCGCTCTTCTTTTAGCAAGTAACCATTCAGCGTGAATGTGTCTTCAGTTAACAAGGGGTTTTCCTTTCTTATTCTTGTATTTTCTAAATTAAGAAACTGGGAGTCTTACATTTAAATCATGTATAGTGTTGAATTTCAATCCAAACAAAAACCTGAAAAGTTTATCAAATTTTCTCTGTTTCCCTTCAAGGTATTGTTTTTATAGTTGTAACCATTGGTTATTTTTATTTTTGTAATAACTGCTAGATGGCGCCACCAGAACAGAGGATCTGCATGGTTTCCCTCTGGTGGGAAACCAGTAGTTGAGTCAAGGCTGCGGGGAAAGCTGATGTAACCATCGCGCAGGAATTTTTCTCCAATGTTATTTCTGCCTTTATAAAATATACATCTTTGAACTGTAAAAAAATGAACTGTATAGATATGGCTATTGTACAGAAAATAAATGTATGTAACCCTGAGGTGAACTAATTTCATGGAATGATCGACGAATTCATTACCAATAGTTACATAGTCAATTTTCTTCAAAACACCTGTTTTACTTACAGCAAAGGAATATCGAATGAAATATACTATTGAATTAACAGGAACATATACAATTAAAATATTGTGCATGGTGACTTTTATTTGTGAAACGTAGCTGGTATTTGCTAAAAGTTAGTTATTGACTCTTCTCATTATTTGTCGTGATTTATCTTTTCTCAATATCCTTAAGGTTATTTTCCTTTTATAAGAACTCAAGCTCTAATCCTTTTCATGAGAACGGGATTTAAGAACCCGAAAGGCAAGATATCTCTCTTCGCTCCCCATAGAGTTTGATAACATCGTGAAATAAGTTTTCTCTAATGATCTTTATTTCTAACCATATTCCTTTTAATTCCATTTCCTTTTTCTTCCGTTCCTACATGTACAGACTTTTGAGTAGAACTGAGGTTCCTAAACGGTAGGTCGCGATGCCTACCGTGACGAATCCCCTTGCCTTTGCCTCAAAATAACATAACTCGTAATGTAATATAGAATATTTCCTGATATTTTTAGTTCTTTGAATCATATCTAACCTTACAAGGTGACAAAATTACTGTTTATAAAGTGCGAGAAGAAGTTGCAGTTGCTAGGGGAAAAAATCTATTAGAGGTCACGTCATGTGGAAGGTGATAATTACAAAGCTTTTATAAAGTATAGGATTGTAGAATGAGTATAATGCGAGTTCCTTGTCAGATGAGGTTTCAGCTTCTGTCGTGGAACGTTTTCTAGACCAGTAGACTAATCTGCAGGAAAGTTTACCCTTGATCAACGGGAACAAAGAATGTGTAGGGAATTCATTAAAATTTAACTGTAGTATCCGACATAGGATATCGAGACAGATTCAGGTAATGAATCTGCAGTTGAACTGTCGATTGTTAACACTCAAAGTATAACAATGATGAATTTTTTGGTGTTATATCTATTTAGTTTATGTAGAAAAAGCGGTAATAATTATGATGCCTTTTGTCGCTACCTATAAGTATGAAGCAACTTACAACATAATTTAGTCAAATTGGAAATCAAACCAAATCTAGAATATAAGTTATCATCTTTTTCTACATATATGAAGTTTTTAGATAGTAAGAAACAACTTCGTACTTTTCACTAATGATTTGATCTCTTTAAAAAAGTTACTTTTTGCAATTATTATTATAATAATTTCATGTAAGTAATTATTTAAATGCATAAGAGTTTTACTGGCATCTAAGTACTGTTCCGTTTTACCTATAAATCTCGAAAAATAAGCAATATGTTAATAAAGGGTAACGAAATAAAATCTTAAAAATAGCCGAGTTGCGGGGGGAAAAAAGGTTTGGAAACACTGGTGTAGATTAGAAACTCGTGTCTTTTCATAAATTGACGAAAGATTAGTTTTAGTTTTTATTAACGTCGCACTAGAAGCAACACGAGGGCTATTTGCGACGGACCTCGTAATTTTGAATCACGGTCAAGTGACGAGGACGAATCTGAGCTGGCACCTCCCCTCTCCTAACATCCACACCATGCCAACGGGAGGACTTTGGGCCCCGAACAGATTTAACGTGCATCAGCCCCGGCTACACGGAGGGTCTTTGGCGGCCAAGGATCGAACCCGCGACTGAACGAAAACCACCGGCCGCTAGTCCATGACCTTGACCACTAGGCTACCGCGGCCCCCGAAAGATTAGAAAGACCTGGCTAAATATGTGCTAATAAAAAAAACCAACCCGCTAATATTTTCTCAATTGCTTAGTGATATCACAAAAGATATTTAAATGCACCAAATTCTTATCTTTCGACATCCAAAAATTAAAATAAGGATATTTTATTCTGTTGTAACATAAGTAATATATATAAAAGAACTATTTGGAAGTGGAGACATATTCTTAAATATCTGGTAAAGCTCCTGGAGCAGTTCCTTCCCTTAATGGTGCCGTTGGGAGTCACTGATGTCCATTTAAGTTCTCATAAAACAAGAGTCAGTTTAGGTAATCAAACTACTTTCAATTAGATTCTTAGAATGATTGAAACACATTATGCTTATTATCACCTCTGTTGAATGATCCCATCACATGAACTAACCTAAAGAAAAATACTATATACAATTACTTTATCTTTTAATTACTAACCTGATTCGTGTCAACAATAATACTTTTTCGGTGTGTCAAGCTTACTGTCCCTATTCTGATGCTCACTCTCACTGCTTTCGCAAGCAGCTAAGGCCAAATTCTAACTTTTTCGAGTTTCTTTCTCTTTCTATTGTTAATCCCAACTTTAAACTCGCCTCCGTTTATACATGGATTTCATACATTCTATTCACTATACATCAGTAATTGTATTTAATTTAAATAAATTGCAATATTCATTTACCAAAAGAGGGTTTCAGTAAAATTAGCCCCAACGTATGTATGAAAGCCCCAACGTGTTAGTTTAAGGGAAATATGCGAGAAAACTCGGTTAGAATATTATTTAAAAAATAAAGAGCCGTGTAATAACCAAATAGTCACTGCCACATGCCTTGCGTTTGG
This sequence comes from Nephila pilipes, assembly GCA_019974015.1. Lineage (NCBI taxonomy): Eukaryota > Metazoa > Arthropoda > Arachnida > Araneae > Nephilidae > Nephila > Nephila pilipes. The sequence continues at coordinate 54,431 of BMAW01018648.1, read as the reverse complement.
CGATGTTTAAATCGAATCGCTATGTACCTGATTTGATTCAATTAAAGACTACCACGTGGAAATTATATGAAAAGTTTCTGCTTAAAGGAAAAGTACCTCCTAATATTCTCATTAATTAAGACAGTCAGGTTGTGACGCCCGCTCGACCAGGGCTTCATCTTGTGCTTTCACTAGATTCAATTATTAAACACAACGAAACAAATAATCAAAGAGACACTAGAACAATCTATACTTAATTTATTAACTTATATTTACTATGACAACAGCTCGCTATGCTCTCCAGGGTAAGCTTTCTAATACCTTAGTTCAACCCACCAATAGTAATCTAACAGCCTCTTACCACTAATCCTTCCTCGACTGCAACTCAGGCTCTGGATCAACTGTTGAAAACAGTAGACAATATACTTCTAGCAACAATCCTTACTCGAACACTCTATTTCCTCCTTCCTCTTATCTATCACTTCAGCTTCACTTCTCCTACAGCCTCCCTCTTTCAACCTCTCTACTCCTTCTGCCTCTCTTTCAGCCACCCGTGCTACTTTCAGTCGGAGTTTATATATTTCCTAACTCAACCACTTCACTTTATTTCTAACTGCTTTACATAATAACTTTACGTATCACGTTTCATTTTTGGTTGGGCAAAGGTTGTTTAGCGAAAGCAATCAATCTCAATTAAAAGTCCCCAAGGTTAGTGAAGAGAAACCGCGAATAGCCCAATGTCACAAGGTTAAAATTTAAGTCTCGGCCTCGAAATTAGGTATAGATAAAAATTAAATGGACAAGTGCCAATTTTCGTTACTCTTGGTAGACGTTAAGAACATTAAATAAACAAGAAATAATGAATTAAAAAATATATAACTGTAATCTTGATTTATTTTTCAGAAAGCAATCCCTTATATGTTACAGGAATCTTAAAATTTACTGCCACTTAAATGTTAAAGTCATTATATTTAACGGTAAATATTTAAGAACGCAAATGATTTTAAATTTTATTTTGAGAACAAACACTTAGAACTTTCTTTTATAAGGCTCGAAATAAGTGAATTTTTCATTTTGTTATCTTATTTGGTTAGTTTTTATGTCCCAATATGCCAAGGTAACTCTTAAGCTGCATAATTATATCCAATGCCTTATTTATGTGCAAATATATATATACTCTCATGGACAAAAAAATTAGCCCACTAAAATGATTCGTCAAAATGAAATGATATTTTGCATTCTTAATGACTACTTTGATATAAGTAAATTATTAGAAAATCAAAGAAAAATTATCATTTATTTCAGAGAAAAAGGCAAAAGAACGGAAGATTTAATACCCTATTGAACCCCCTGTAGCGCGAATGCACAATGCGATACGATCGGGCATTGAGGCACACAAGTTCTGTATCATATCTTGAGACATTTCGTTCCATATTTGCCGTAACCTTGCCTCTAGTTCGTTCAAACTCGTGGGATGCCCAACTCGCCATCCCAAATGATCCCAGATATGCTCGATTGGAGATAAATCTGGGGATCGGGCAGGCCAAGGAAAGGTAGTAACAGTTCGGAGACAGTCTTGTGCCACCCTTGCTGTGTGAGGCCGAGCATTGTTTTGTTGAAAAATGACTCTTGGTAGCCGTTGCATGAGTGGCAACACATGTGGTTGCAGGATGTCATGATCATACGGCTGGGCTTTCATGGTGCCACGGATCAATACTAGGGTTGACCGTATATTGTAGGCAATGGCACCCTATACCATCACATCAGCTGTGGAAGCGATGTGTCGCTGTAAAGCAAAGGTAGGATTGAGACGTTCACCACGGGGGGGGGGGGCTCCACACACGAACATGATTGTCATCACTGCTGAGATTGAATCTAGATTCGTCGCTAAAAACGACCTGGTTCCATTCCGCTGCAGTCCAGTTTCCTCGTGCGTGGCGCCACTCCAAACGGAGGCGTCGATGGGTGGGCGTCAAGGGCAGCACACGTAATGGGTGCCGCGATCCCAAATGTCCTTCATCCAGGCGCCTTCGTATGATTCGAGAAGACACAGGGCCCCCTAGTGAAGGTGCTACCCGTGCCTGGATGGCGGACGATGAAGCAGTTGGCTGTACGCGTGCATTTCTTTATGTGACGGTCTTCTCGACGACTGGTCTGTCGAGGGCGTCCTGAGCCTGGTCTTCGTGTAAATGGCATCTCTCGGATCCACTGGTCCCAACACTTCCTCACAACATAATCAGAGCGGCCTATTTGACGAGCTACTCGCCTAGCTGACCACCCCGCTTCCATCATGCCCATGATTCTCCCCCTCTCAAACTGCGACAGCTGCTCATATTGTCTTCGAAAACGGCGTAATGGCATGCCTACCTCAGCTCTTCCTTTGTAAACGATTCAGCACACTCAAACAGGCTTTGGTTACCTGTTTTATACTCCACGGAGAACGACGTTAAACGCCCTCTACCGGGTATGCGTAATGCGCAATCACGCTGCATTTCCAATCATTTTCATATCTTCCCGACAAGTACCTTCATACCAAGTTTCGTTACGATCTTGCAATTATTTCTTGGTGCGCCAATTTTTTTGTATATATATATATATATATATATATATATACACACACACACTTGGATAAGTCAAAAACTATTTAGACTTCTCGTTTCTTTATTAAACAAAGATAAAGAGCAACTGCATAATCTTGCGTTGAGTTGGCGCCTCTGTGGTCACGTGTATTGTATTGAATTTAATCACGATCGTGTTAGTTGTCGTCTAGGTACAACATCATATGCAAGTCAGCTCCAATATAAGATTGAACCAAAGAGGAGCAACGTAGAGTAATCAGATTGTTATGGTCAGAGAGTGTGAAAGGTGCTGAAATTCACCAAAGACATTTGTCAGAATACAGAACACCAGAGACATTAGTCATGAGTGCTTTATCTCGTAAAAAGCATTTTTTTAATCGAAATGTTTAAAAGTGGCCGAATGAGCGAAACACTTTAAAAAAAAAGGGGGAGCTAAGAGACCATCAACCTCGGCCCCTGACGACAACACTCAGGAAGCTGGAGAGATGGTTACAGCAGGTATGCAAGTTACCATAGAAGAAGTCGCATCTTCTTTAAACATCACTCATGGTTCTGCCCATCAAATTAGGATAAATCTTCCTGTTCCATATATTTTAAATCTTTCTATACCATTTCATAATAACCTTTTATCGACGGCAATCTTTTGGGTTCCCAATCCCATTTGTTTCGTGAAAATTTCTTTTCAGGAAGAATTGTTAATCAATTACTATTTCGTTTTACAACAGCGTTTCCTAAAGGTTATCATCATTCCACTTTACCAAGTAACGAAAACACCGCTTCTTGAGAAAATTTTAATTATTCTCTTCTCCTCTTTTCTTCATTTAAACGAAATATCTTCTTACCACATGATTCTACTACAATAGTGTCCTAGAGTAGGGTATGAAAAAATGTGACGCACAAGCACCGAGACTTTCAGTCGCTTATTCTCAATTGATTGTCGCACACAAATTTCGCTGTCAATCGAATAACAGCATGCGTACGCGAGGGCACGATTGTTAAAAAAAAAAAAAAAAAGATTAATTGTTGTTAAACTATCCTCAGAATAAAGTTAATCAGTATTCTCTCTCGATCGTTAAGCGAGAAATTTTATCCGACAGAAAATCAGATCATATCTTTTTTTCCCGAGAGCAGCAAGTGCCTTATTCAGTAAACATCGATTTTAGGTTTCAGTAATATGAATTCTTAATGGGGACCAACCATTATTTTCATTTGTAAGTATTTCAAAAATTATAGCTTCAATTAGGGTCTATCTCGTAAATTAGAACTTTTTTTTCTTTTATAGCTGCAACAGAAAGAAATCGTGATACCTAATTATAAGTCACAATGAAAATTAATTTAGTGTTATGTACTCATATTGTGTAGAAGATAAAACAAGGCTTGCAATGTCTATAGATTAGTTGATTTCTTATCATATTTCTACTTATATACAATTTTGTACCGTGTTAGATCAATTATTTCTAAAAAACGGTGTGTGTTTTTCAAATTTTCAATCCCTATTTTCATCTATTCTCATAAAGACCTGAAATGAAGGATGAAATCATTTACCGTTATGTTCATATTGAAAATATTATCAATGTAATTATCCACTTTTCATGAAGGGAAATGCAAATTATCACTTCAGAGACACGGTTTTGAAATAAAATATACTAAGTGGGAGCTTTATTATAGAAAAAAAAAATTAAAATCATGAACGTCATATGTTTTTCATTGTTTATTGTAAACATGTTTGAGAGATTCCCCTATTCCGTAGCTTTATCTATATTAGAACAGCTCTACATATATCTTTTAAGTGTACTATTTAACTAATTAATTGCAGCCAAGAGTCTGATATAATTTTTTTATACGATATAGGATATTGTATAAAAAAAAACTTAAGCAAATGTATTTAAAACTTTAAGAAATGTTTTTAAAACCCTTTTGAAACCTTTTTAGTAAAATTATAGTCAATAGTTAAAAATACTTTACTTTTTTTTTATTTATTTCTTATTTTTAGGCGAAATTGGTGTGCCATGATCACATTATAATACAAAAGCATTATTCGTCAGCTATTCTCAAATTTTATCATTAGTTATATTATGAAAATTTAAAAGAGTATAATGCTCTATTCTCATCTATTATTAGATAAGTTTAGATAAGTTTTAAAAAAATATCAAAGTGGAGTATCATTTCCTAGTGTTTTTTTCACAATTCAAAATAACTTCTTTTGATCTTTTTTCTCCTTAAAATCCTAGAATAAAAGCATTGTGCGACTTGGTATACATGGCATGTATTTGGGTGAAAATAGATTCTATTATATGACCAAGAAAGGGCCAAAACTGACTGATTGTATATTTGTGATGGCAGAGTCAGCCTTCTCAATATAGGGGCTTGGGTGCAAGAAACCATTTGGGGCCTTATTTTTTTGTAGAGTAAAAAAAAAAAAAAAAATACAAACACGAACAAATATCACTAATGCATGTTTTTTAATAAGTGATTTTTTTCGTTTTCGCTAAAACATTAGCTACTTCACAAAAATTGGAATTTTTGGCAAAATCTTTTTCGATGCTTCATATAACAAGTGCATTTAAGCGTTCTGCACATATGCTTGATTAAAAAGCTCAATTTAGGAGAGGATACTCTAAAGTTCCCTGAATCAAATAACAAAAACCAACTATTAGCATCAGCAAGAATTAGTTTAAGAGAGAACATTGTCAAAATTTATAGATCTACTATAATAATGTTTACGATAAAATACTAATTAACACAACGATAGGAATATTGTCACTTTTTCATTTGCAAGATAACATTATTTTAGTTCTTGATCATATCAGGGGCCCTTCAATTGCGGGCCCAATGTGCATAGAAACCGCATAACTCCCCAGATAGCCAGCTCCAGATGTGGGGGGGGGGGGTAGAGAGGAATTGTTTAACTTCATTTCATTTCACATTTATTTCCAATATCTAAACTAAGGGGCATTAGGAGGGGAGTGGTTTAGAGAAATGTCTGAGGCGTAAGGAGTGTCAAAAATAACTAGATGTCTGTCCAGCCGCAAATTCTTCCCTCTTTTACAGAATTTGCTTAACTTTTAACGTAAATTTTTTTCAGATTTTCATCTGTACTAAAAATATTTTGAGAGAATGGGAATCTGTTCTGTTCTCTAGCTTTCATCACTGCATACGGTTTAATGTTAACCAATAGGAACATGACATATGCTATCAATTAAATTAATTGCCATATATACTCCTGTATTACATTCTCTTTATCAAAATAGGAATTAAAACTCTTGAAAGTTCTAATCAAAAATAATCTCAAAATTATTCAAGTAATGTATCATGTTCATCATGTCAATGCAGGAAATGTGCATCAATCTTTCAATTTGAAAAACGAAAATTTGAATAAAAAATAATTTGAACAAACGAAACATTGATGTTTCAATTTGAAACATCAATGTTTCAATTTGAATAAAATGTTTCAATAAAATAAATGTTTCAATTTGAATATTTGAATAATCAATTTCAATAAAATAAAAGAAAAAAAATTAAAAACACCATTTTATTTAGAATAAATGTAATTGAAGATGCATATTTTACAACGTTTTTATGTATTTCACTTGGTGTGTGTCTCTGTGTATCAAATTTTCGATCATTAATTTAACCAACTTCCCATCAAGTTAGAGCTCTGAAACCTTGGGAATCATTCTTACTCACCCAACAGTGCAATATTTAGACATTTGCGACAAGGTTTAACTAATATATCAATAATTTTTTAACAGTGTAGTTTAGCCCAACCACTTGGCGCGATTTCGAAAATTGCCAAACTTGGCAATTTTTTTTTTTTGGCTGAACGTTAAGTTCACGATGTGGACCAAGGTAGCCACATTTGGCAAATAATTCCTGTAGCCAAGGATAGTTGGGCTAAACTATATTCCAAACATTTAACTTTTAAAATTAATTAATTTTAGTTACTTTTAACGTTTTTATATATTTCACTTGGTGTGTGTCTGTCTCTGTGTGTATCAGTATATCATCAAATTTTCAATCGTTAATTTAACCATTTTTCCATCAAGCTAGAGCTCTGAAACTTTTGGAATCGTTCTTACTCGCCTAATAATACAATATTTAGACACTGGCGACAAGTTTTAACTAATATTTGAATATTTTTTAATAAATTTTGCCACCATATAAAAACGTTGTTTTTAAAAAATGTTGGTTTTTTATCTCGAATTATTTTATATCATTTTGTACAAAGAGATACATTTTTTGTTATTCAGGCTAAAAATACAAATTTCTAGAGTAAAGTATATTACATTATACTGTTTTATAAAACCTGATAATACCATTATCTATTATCCAGCACTTATTTTGAATAATTAACTAAAAATGCGAAAATAAATTTATTATACCATTGGATATTACTGTATTCCATTGGCATCTATTGATTCGAACTAAGACATACTAGCATTTTTAATACAAAAAATATATCAACAGGCAAACCATTAAGAGTTGTATACAACAAATTATCAATAAATATTAATATTGCAGCAAAGGATAAAATATGAAGTTGAATCTGTCTTGTGATACTGCTGCAATGCTGTATTAGCCTTTTAGAATGTTCCCATGCCTACTTCTGTTGAACTGTAAAAAAATAAATCCTGCGTTTGGGAAACGAAATCAAAAGTGGAAAGATGTTGACTGAATATAATATGCGTTTTTGTTTACTCCAGATTAAATAATAAGTATGAAAGACAAAATAAAATAATACCATTATATAAATTTGTTATATTTTATACTAGTTTATTCAGTGAATGGACCATATATTTGTGGCGATTAATTACAAAACATTAAATGAATGCTTTCAAGAGTTGACTGCTTATTGATAATTTCCAATACCTCTTTCGCCAGACAAAACGAAAAACAATTACATTATCAAATTGTTTTCTTTCAATCTGGGCCATGTATTATGATCACACTGTGGTGTTCATCAGACAAACTGACCACTAAGGTCACAATTATTAATTTTTTAAATATTATGTTGAATCTCAGTATCCTGCACTAGTCTGAGTGCAAGGTATTTAAAAAATATATCAAAATTTTCAGAGTGCAACAAAACGTTAAGTAATGACCTTCCCTTCTTTTTGCCATACTGAAAAATTTGGGGAGGAGGGATTTAAAAAATCTGTCAGTTTTACACCCACTTGCTGAAATTTGCTGATTTTTATCATTATGAATTCTTATATAAACTGTTGTCCGAGGTAGATTTTAAAGAAAATTGCCTTCTAAACTGACTTCAAGGGGAAAAAAAGTTTATACAATTCTGTTGTTTTTATCTCTCTATATATATGTAATCTAGGGGGAAACTTGCATGATAGTTCTGCAGTGTTAAATTCCTTTGAACACTTTTGAGATTTTTTTTGTAAGAATTTAAAGAACAACTGATTTCAGGAAAATTATTTAAAAAGGAACCTGAACAGGTAAGAACAATTCATCTAAAAGAACAGAAATTTCAAGCCTTATTCATATGTATTTTAACTAACATTTGCCTGAGATTATTCTTGAATAGAAGCATTTACCTTTATATACATTTCAATATTGCTTTTGATGAATAAATTCTGTGTATTGTAAAAAAGAAAAGGATTGTTCAATGTAAAATTTTACCAAACACTTTAAATACTATGGTTTCATCAACATTTTGGTGGTTAGTAAAAAAATTTCACAGAAATTTAATATATTTATTTACTATCCATCCAAATTAAGCAACCACTTTGAAAATGATGGTGAAATGAATTTCTGTGTGAAGAAAGTGGAAATGATTGTTATACTTCATTTTCAGAATTTCTTCATACTTTTAGAATTCTCACAGAGCATGATTATTATAGCTTGAGGGTCCAAGCAAGTAAATTATATTTTCTGAAAGGGAAATGAAAAGTTCAAAGCAGGACATTTGAGTTTTCAAAATTAGAGTGCTTTTTTTCCTTCAATTTTATATTTAATAGTGCAAGATCTATAATTTAATTACCTGATTTTATGTAAAGATTTTTTAAATGAAAATACTCAATTTGAAAAAAAATAATTTATAACAGTAAAGAAGAAATTTTTTATACCTTTCTTCAATCTGAATATTGAAGAATTTATATATTTATTTACTGTGGAAAATTGTAAAAAAAATAATTTTTAAATTCATTTTTGATTTCTTATTAAAGAAAATTTATGTAACTGGCAAGAGAATTATAAATTAATATGTATATAACTTTTAAAATTACTACTTTAAGTTTAATTAAGGTGCTTTCTTTGCCCCTTTTGAAAACAAAAGTAAAAACATTTGAATGCATTGAAAAAAATATTCCTAGAATTATACTTGGAAGGTAATTACCCCTGCTTCAACAATTTACATTTATCATTGAATCGGGGATCAAAGGTGCGATGAATTATAAATTATTCAAAAATTCCACACCTGTCTCTGGAAAACACGAAAAAAATTCCATACTCTTTTCTTTCAGCTTATAACAGAAAACATATCTCTGTATTAACTACTATATGTTACAATAGTGTAAAATATAAAAAATGGTACTTCAGACAAAAATATTTATAAAGAATCAAAATATAACAAATTATCTTTTTATTTTTGTACTGTGACATTTTAACAAGTAAAATTTAGGAGAAAACATTTGCTCCTAAGTTATTTATCAGAAAGAAGAAAAGAACATTCATGCTTTATAACCCACCACATCAATAAATTAGTTCTAGTCTTATTATTATTATTTTTATCATTATTAATGCATTTTGCTTACCTCGTTGCAGCTTAATAAACAATTATGCTGATCCTGAGGGAAGCCTTACTGAAGTTAAAATACATTCATTTCAAAATTTATAAAAACTTGTGTATACGACTTTTAGAAACAAGTAATTTCTTTGGTTTGAACAACTGTAACCTTCATTAAAAATTTATCAATATATCTTGGGTAAATGTTCAAGGACCAATAATGTTCCTTTAGCCATATTGGCAGTGCTAACAACTCTTTTCGGCCTTTTCACAAAATGTTTGTCAGAGGTTATCAAATATGTTTTTAGTATTACTAAGCTTCCTTTTACTCCCATAGAGACAGGGGGTGTCAGCTTAGGTATCGTCCTCGTCACTTGACCGAGGTTCAAAATTACGAGACCCGTCGCCAATAGCCTTCGTGTTGTTTCTAGTGCGACGTTAATAAAATCAAACCCCCATAGAGGTCTTATTTTATTGATAACATTGGGCCAAAACATTTGTAGTAAGTTTCATTGAATGTACATATCTTACCTCCATACACTTTCTAAGCACAGATGGAATTCACAGTATCAAATATGTAGATTTTAATCATATTGATAATTTTATTTAGCAAGTATGTTTAAAAAAAGAGGACAGTTCAGGTACTTAAAATTTGGAACAATTTAATGCTAATTAATCAAAATTTGTATTTTTGAACTAATCATATACCTACAGGATATAAAAAATATTATTGTGTAAAATGCTCCTGCAAAAATTAAAAAATGTATACACATTTTGAAATTAATATCTAAAAGTATATTATTTACTCTTTAGAACTTCATTAAAATTTATTGAAAGGGTTTTTTGTTATGTACGAAAATATGATAAGGAAAACTTTCAACATATTGTGTAGATAAATTATATAAGAAATTGTCTTATAATTTATATAAATAAATCTGCATAAAGTATTTCCCTGCTCCCTAATATACATTATAAAATGTTAATCATGCACTACATATGTGTTGTGAACATTTTGTGCACAATAAATTCATAAGTATTTCTCTTTTTAAGTATTAACTATATGATAATTAGTTTGATTTTTGAATTAACCATTGATTGATCTTTGAAAAATAATAAACAATTGAAAAAATTATTCTCGTCAATTTATCACAAGATCATTCTAAAACTTTTTAGTACTAACTAAAAAAAATATTTCATTAGTTATGCATAAAATTATTTATCAATCTTGTTCTTTATTTAAAAACATGAAAATTCTGGAATACTTCTTAAAAATGAATAGACATAGTTGAAAATATTTGTATTAAATGGCACATATCTTACATAAGGAACGTATTTTTGAAAAACTAAAAATCTTTTATTCCTCTTATGTTAATATAACATTCACTCGATTATAAAAAAAAATGATGGATTTTTCTTCAATTACATTTAAAATTTGAATTCCACTGTAAATTCTAACACATTAAGATTAAAAAATAGTTTATGTGGTGTTGGTTGTTTTGTGGCAATTTTTGCTCGGACTTTAGCTTCTAGTGGAGCTGCTTTTTCCTAATATGGTGCTGACATTTTGATTGATAGAATGAAACTAATGTCAATGAATCACAATACTTGAAAAATTATTTTATTTCTTAAGGGGACACAATACCTTGACAACGATCTAAATTTGAATTTCTTTTATTTACTCATATTAATTGCATGACTATTTGAAATATGTGCACATAATAGGTATATATATAGGTTGCATATATATATAGGTAGTATCAGTTATACATACAATAAGTTGGTAAATGCTTTCTGAGTTGTCAAGATATCGGTTACATTATCCAACATTACACATTCACTAAAAACACTATGAAAGAACAGAACTTGGCGTGTACTTCTATGTGTTGCTGTGCGCTGCTGCAGTACCAATAACCGCTAAGTACCAATATATATATGCTAACATAAGCTTCCACTATAATTAAAATAAATCCAGAAATAAACTAATAATGCATTTGACACAATCGCAAACTTTCATTCCACTTACTATCCCAATATTAGAAAGTAAATATATAACTTGAGAAGGATTCTGCTTTCAAAATATTTTATTTAAACTGAATAATAATATACTTTAACAATGAATACAATATTTTAGGTATTCCATTTATTTTTCTGCACTTTAAACTTATTTTTCTTCACTATGTTTGAAAAGGGTTTGGTGCTGACAATTGTTTTTGAGTAGATATAAATTCATACATCTTGATTGTGAGATATGAACTACCTGCTTTTTCCGACACAAATAAATGTGTTTATTAAAAAAAAAAAATCTTTAACAATATTAAACTTTGTAAAAGTAGTTTTATAACACGTTAACTTCAAAACGGGACTGTAGATGGCGCCCCATGATAGAAGCATTGTAGCAAGGGTGTGGCCTTGCCGCTCAATGTTTCTTCGGCAGAGAGTTTCCGAGGCTTTTTCTGAAAGTTTTGAATATTCCAACAAGTATAAACTGTCATTATTTTGATAATTACCAACATTATTTATTTCTGACAAAAATTCCGTTTCTGATATTGCAAATTGAATACAAATACTCTTCTTAAAAAATGTTTTAATTCATTAAAATCGTTGCATGGAATGCTTTTCCAGGGTGGATAAATTTCTTCCCATTTATCAGATGTTACACCAGAGAACTAACTCAACATAACCACGCATGCACAACGAAGCTTTTATCGCCAAACTGTTTGGCTGTATAGTTTCTCGACAAGCGTGCTGTATGGTTTAGGGTTTGGAAATACGCATACGGGGACAGCATGAAGATAGAAAAATAGGTGTCAAGAATCAGCAGAATAATCTGGAGAAGAAGGGTAAAAAGCCTTTAGTCGATTATATTTTGAGAGCGAGAGATATCATTATTAAATGCCCTTCTTCGCTGACTGGAAATTTCTCTTCGGAAAATCATGACTGGAAATTTCTCTTCGGGAACTTGCATATTATATTGTTAGTGATATCTGAGGAAAATATGGAAAACTATGAGACATCCTGAAAACCCGCAAGATAAAACTAGGGTGATATCTTGGAAACATTTCGTGAAGAAGCAAATAATCCAACAAATATACGTGAAGGGACCAACGTGGAGGAGCTGTGTTCCAGAAAATTTAATCTAGCTACGAAACTGATATATCTGCAAGCGGCCTAATAACCTAGTCAATGTTTCTATAGAAGCAAGAGAGAAAAGAGCCAAGTACCAAATACAGGAAACGGAATAACAAAAATCGCAATAAAATTGATTATTCTCCTAAAAAAAACCCAATACCAGTTCAACTTTCACAATTTTAGAAGAATCGCCTAAAGAGTTGGATAATATTTGGATTTTAGACAGTGGTGTTTCTTGTCATGCATCAATAGACTGTAAATGGTTTCAAAATATAAAACCAGACTCTAAGGAAGTACTACAAGCAGGTAAAAATTCTAAAATAATTTCTAAGGTATAGGACATTTAACAGCCCAAACTGTAAGAAAACTATATAAATTTAACCATTACAAATGTTAGTTATGTGTTCCTGATTTAAGATATAATTTATTATCTGTTCCATGCGTAATGGATAACGGTTATAAAATTAAATCTGATAATAACTGTAAGTTAATATTTGATAGAAATATTGTAAAATACATATAATCAATTTTATATACGAAAATAAACAAGGTAAAACGCTTACCTCGCTTTCGAATCCAAAAGGCAAGATGAATTAATCTGCCGTTTCGCTTCAAAATCCTAAATGGCAATTTGAATTATTCCAGTAATTTTAGACAGTAACTACTTGAAAGAAGGACATCCAGATTGTTATTATTTTTGCAGAATGATATATTAAAATAAAATTATTGACAAATATTAAATTTGATACTTAGATTAGAATACAATTATATCACTCAAAGAAAATATACGCGACCGATAAGTTCGAAAGTTCAATTCGTAATGTTTTTCGCTCCGATCTCTTCTTCACTTCAGGAATCGTCTCTCAGCTCGGTGGCGTGTAGTAGAACGGAACAAATATGTTGGTTACTAAAGTAGTTAAAATTGATAATAGATTAGAAATTTATTTCAACCCCATGTGTATTTCTGAATGTTATTTATCTAACAAGTCTACTAGTAATTAGGAAATCTGGCAAAATAGACTATCATTTAAATTCTAAGTATGTACTTAAAATGAAAGAATATATTGATATTAATGTAATATGTGATTTTAGATGTGAAAATTGTGATACAAATAAAACAACTAAAACAAATAATCCTGATATTGGTATTAATCAAATTTCTGAAATTTTAGAATTAATCTATGCAGATTTATATGGTCCTATGCAAATTGAAGCATTGGGTGGTGCGAAATATTTTATTATACTGGTAGATGATTTTTCTGACATGTATTTTACTTATTTCTTAAAAAATAAAACTGAAGTATATGAAGTATTTCCCCAATTTTATCTAAATATGAAAATTTAACTGGCAAAAGAATTTAAAATTTAGGAGTGATAATGGATTAGAATTTTTTAATGAACAATATAATTATCTTGCTAATTCAGGTATATTTCATGAGAAAACTTTTCCATATATTAGCGAAAGTAACAGGAAAGCTGAACTTGATAATAGAATACTTCCAGAAAGGGCAAGGGCATTTTTATATGAAAGTAAGCTTCCTTTAAAATTCTGAATAGAAGATATTAATTGTACTAAACTGGTGTATGATGTAAGACAGCGTAAATGTTACGATAAAATCCCACTTGAAAATGGACAGGTAAGAAACCTAAATTATCTTTAAAAATTTGGTTGTGATGCATATGTTCATATTCCCAAATTAATGAGGAAAGGGAAAATGGGTGTTATGCTAGAGAAAGCTATGCTATAATGTTATGCTATACTAGAGAAAGACGAGTTTATTGCATTTATGACAGTAAGAAAATAATTTTAGAGTGATCAGTTAAATTTAATGAATTGTTAAAGAGTAACACTTAGTTGGGAATATATCATAGTTTAAAATCTTGGGATATTCCATCAATAAATGAAACTTCTCCAAAATAAAACGAAGAATCAAAATACAAAAAAAAAAATAAATAAATAAATAAAGAGATCAATTTGAAAATATATGACGACTCAGATTCATCAATGCAAAAGAACGTTTGCACCCAGTCATGCAGAGAGGGAGATGAAACCAAAACATCTCCTACACTTCAACTCAGGTACTCAAAATGATTCAAATCTAAAAACATTCCAATTAATTTGACTTATAATATTTTGAACAATTATTTAGAAACAAATAGTATAGTTGATTAGCATAATTGGGAACAAGCTATAAAAAACGAATAGCATTTGTTACACAAACATAAAATTTGGGAGATTGCATCTCAGCTCAAAAGAACTAAACTAATAAAAAGTAAATGGATTTATTCATTAAAAGAAAATAAGTCTGGTGAAAGGAGATATAAAGCGAGGCTTGTAGCATCTGGTTTTAATGAAACTAAAAATATATACTTTCCACAATCATATTCAGCAGTTGTAAATATAGTATCTTTCAGATTAATAGCACTTGCAGCTAAATTAAACCTAATTGTTAAATCTTTGATATAAAAACTGCATGTTTATATAGCGATTCATAGGAATCTGTATGTCACACCCACCTGGATATGAAAAAATAAGAGAGATTGTAAGTCACCAAAGAAACACTAATTGCTAAAATAGAAGATAAAAGTTTCCTACTAACAAATGAAGTTATTAACATAACTTTGTATCAGGAATTAATAAGTGAACTTTTATACTTAGCTAATAAAATGTATCCTGATATAAGATTTGTCATAACTTACTCCTCAGTTTAATCACAAACCAGAAAAAAAGGTTTTATCTTTTGGCACAAGGAGTGTTAAAAGTATTATATAATGTGCCCAAATAATATAATATTGATTTTTAACAATTATTTTTGTTTTGTTTTTGTAATGTTTGTTTTGATGCTATGTTGGGGAAATACAGAAAATAGTAAATTACTTTCTGGTGGAGTAATTTTATAAGGTAATTCGCTTACTTCATGGAAATATCATGAACAAAAAAGTGTAAGTGTTTCTACATGTGAAACTGAATTATTTTCTATCTCAGAAATTTGCAAAGATGTTATTTGGACAGTAAATTTATTATCTGAAGTAAAATGTACGCAATTTATAAATGATGCTGTAACCTTGAATTCTGATAGTCAAATAGCAAGCAGTACAGGGGATAAAAGGCACAAGATCATTAAATCCAGACATGTAAACTTGATTTCCACTCAGTGAAACATTTATTGCTGGAAAATATAATTAGAGTGAAATGATCTGATTACATAATAGCAGACTTCCTAAGTAAAGCAGTGAATGATGATAAACTGATATATGCAATGGAAAATGTTTCTTTGAATATCTTAATTTTTGTTTGTGGTATTATGTGTGTTATTTTTGTGTAGATGTGTTTGTCTTTGAGGTTGCTTTGAAAAGGGGAAAAAAATGTGTCACTTGCAAGAGGGGGGCGCTAGATTTGGATTGCGTGAACTACTTCATACACAGTATTAAGAACATCTAAGTTTGTGTGTGTGTGTGCTTTGCCAACTTCTCCCAACAGATTCCTAAGTAAAATTGTGGGAGCCTTTATTCAATTAAACGGATATATCACTTCATCATAACTGAGAAAAATCATAAGCTATACTAACATAAAAAAACAATTAAAATTTCAAATTAATGGGGAGGAGAAGGATTGGAGCTTTTATAAGAAGGTTGAAAAATAGCAATCCAAAAGAACTCACTTTCAATCTGATTTTTTTTAATTGTACAGCCAAGTGAGAAACTCAACCGTAGTGAGTTGTACTGAAGTGTAAAACAAATAAATTAAAAGAGGGGGAAATAATTGCTTGAATTATTTAAATCATAATTGATTCAGGAAATATCTATATATGAATTAATGTTATGCAAAAAACGCATTTTGCACTTAAATATTTATAGATAGAGTAGTCAGGGAAAATCTGGAATATTACAGCAATATTTCTTTTACACTATTTTATGACGTTGAATATACTTTTCCAGAATATAAATTTCACTTCTGAATATATTATAAAACACTTTCCTAGCAAAAGAAATGCTTAGTTCATTTTAGTCAAAGGTTTAATATCCAAAAACAAATTTAAACATGTGTAGCAAGGCCAACTATTTCAATATCTTGACTCTCCATAAATTCATTAAAAATTTGAAAAATGTTATAAGTTAATTTTGTTTTATACAAATCAAAAAAATGTAAATAATAAATATAATTTCTTGAAATTATGAAATAAGTATTCTTTAGTTATAATGGAGAGCTGTAGAATATGTTTAATTTTTGAGAAGAGTATCAAAAAATATATGTACTGAATTTCAACAATTGTGATATATATTTTATTATTGTAATACAACAATAACTATCTATATTTTTTAGAAAAACATTTTTTGAGTACTAAAGTTTCCTTTAAATCCATTCATAAATGCAAATATAATTTTAAGAGAAACTATTTTAATAAAAAAAATTTATTTCAAAGAAAAAAAAATTATAATTTTAAACTCATTTAAATTTCCACTTTTTACAAATAACATTTCATGTTGCTTTGTAACATGACACCAGTAAAAACAACCAATCAATACTGCTAAAATTACATCATTAACAAGTACCAGCAAGTTAATGCTTAAGTCCAAAATCTTTTAATACTCATATCAAAGAAAAACCATTTGAAAAACATACACACAAAGGTAGGAATAGGGGATAATAAGCATTTGTTGCTCTCTATATATAGTAAAACCAAATGGTAAAGCAAGAAAAAAAAAATCAAATCACAAGAAGAAAGCTGCTGTTTTAAGCAAAAATACCACAAGGAAGTGCTTGATTAAACTTTTCATTATTTCTTTTAATTAGTAAGTCGATTTAAGTTAGTTCATCATAGATCAGCATTTTGAACATTTGATTTCCTTTAATTTGTAAAATATATAAATGCATGCAAAACCTTTCATATGAAACATAAAAATTTTACATAAAATTTGGATCATTACAAATCCAAATCATCAAATATTATATACATATAAATTCCGAGTTGAGAATTTTATCAATTTCACAATGCCCCAAAATTCAAATACACTTCAATTTCTAGATATTATATAGCATGAAATGTATTTGACTCAATCAAGAATTTTGTAATTTTTTTTCTATTTAACCTGGAACAATGAAATTGCTTATTTCTAATTCATAATAACAGTGGAAAAAATTTATACTCAAATG
This sequence comes from Nephila pilipes, assembly GCA_019974015.1. Lineage (NCBI taxonomy): Eukaryota > Metazoa > Arthropoda > Arachnida > Araneae > Nephilidae > Nephila > Nephila pilipes. The sequence goes on along the minus strand of BMAW01018648.1, from coordinate 36,850 downwards.
CAATCAATATTCACAAGTTCCTGTTCACAAGAAGTAAAGGTAAAAAGATGTATCCCACATTTACATTAAATGTTTACATACAAAAAAAATTCTTGCCACATCTCAAACATAAATGTTGAAAAATGCTGAAATCAAACAGTGCATTAAAAAAAAATCTGAGCTTCACATTTCTCATGCAAAGTGGAATTCCATCAATACATTAATAATGGTATAAACTCAAAAGGCATTCATGAAACTTCAAAAATAACAGATTTTTTTTTCACCCTATGAATATACTGATAATTTTTAATATTACTATTTACAGTGCGAGCCCTCTGCCAAATTTTGCAAATTTAAGAGTTTCTGTTGGTATGAATACGTAAATGAGTTTTCAAGGCTCCACTTTGAGTAAAACTCCTCTGGCAAACTTCACAAACATAAGGTTTTTCATTGGTATGAGTACGCAAATGTATCTTGTAGTTACCAAAAAAAGCAAAGGCTTTCTTACAGATTTCACAAACATAAGGCTTTTCCAGGGTATGAATACGTAAATGCATCTTTAAATAACTATTGGATGAAAAGGACTTCTTACAAGTTTCACAAACATGCGGTTTTTCATTAGTATGAATACGTAAGTGTTTTTTCAAATCCCCATTAGTATAAAAACCCTGATTGCAATTTTCACAAATAAATGGTCGTTCTTTGGCATGTATACGCGAATGTGCCTTGAAGTTACCACGGCGGAAAAAGGTCTTCTTACATATTTCACAAATATAAGGCTTTTCATTGGTATGAATGCGCAGATGCAACTTTAAATAACTATAGAATAAAAAGGCCTTCTTGCAAATTTCACAAATATAAGATTTTTTATTAGTATGAATATGTAAATGTTTTTTCAAATTTTCTTTTTGGAAGAAAACTTTGCCACAAATTTCACAAACATAAGACTTTTCATTGTTATGAACATGTAAATGTTTTTTTAAATATTCTTTTCGCGAGAAAGCTTTGCCACAAATTTCACAAACATAAGGCTTTTCATTTTTATGAATACGTAAATGTCTTCTTAAGTTATCTTTTTGCGTGAAAGTTTTGCCACAAATTTCACAAACATTCGATTTTCCCTCAGTATGAATAAGTAAACCTTTTTTTAAATCACAAGTAGAAGTGCAAGCCATTTTCATAATTCCAAATGATATGGCTTTTCATTGGAATGAACATTCAAGAGTTTTAAAATTATTTTTCCTTGAAAAGCATTACTTGCACAAGAGTCCAAATAAATTTTTTGGCATAAGTTTTTAAAAATATAAGAATATGAATTAAAACAATGAGAATGGATTTACATACAAAAAAGACAGAGTTTCTTTTCTGTAGGTGAGCTGAAATTGTTTTTTAAATTATATATTTCACTAAACATTTTGACACACACACACACATATATATGTAGGAAATCTTTTGTACATAAATATGTTAAGGACATATTAAACTTTGAGTTGATTAAAACAATCAACAGTGCTATGTATATTTCAATTGTATGGATATTTTCACCCATTGGTATTAATTCAGTAATTTTTTTCTATTATTATGTGTAAGTTAATGGAACTTAAGTATATAACATGCTTTATAAAATTCTAAGTATTTACTTTGTAATTATTATTCACTTTGGATTCGTTATCAATTTTATTCTTTTGAAAAAAGGGAATCGTGCAATCATTTTCAAACATTGGGAAATATGAATTGTTGAGTTTCGAATGATAGATTTCAAGGAATATTAAAAAACAAAGGCTATTATGAGTTTCACATCCTTTCCCGTTACAAATCATAACAAATGATTCGGTGATGCCACTAAGCTAAAGCCAAACATTTCCAGATAGGGAGAAAAAAAAACATCTTTTAATTAACTGAAACTGTTCAGTAAATTAAAACCACTTGCATCTTATGACATTGCATGAAATAAATTTTTATTACAAACCATTATTTACACTGCACTATCAATTCCCATTGATCAATGTAACTCGGCGAAAATTTTTACATTCCTTCCACTCTTTGTAACTAAACTGTAATGAAAATTCGGTACTTTTTCATTTCGCTAAGCAGACTTTATTGGTGACAAAAAAAAACAATACAAAATGTTAATGCGCCATCAAATACTACCTACGCCATTTGTATCATTTTTGGCGACTCTATTGCCTGCCCTGGCTAAAAGGAAAATAATTGAAATTCGTTTGATAGGTCGCATTACTTCTGCATAATTTAATTGGCAAGAACCATTCTATGGTTTTTGTCTTTGTAAGGACTGTTGCCACTCACCATTAAGTTTTATATTTCCTGTTTCCTTAATTCTACTCTTAGTTTATTCCAACTTGGAATCTGGCAACTTCTTTTTAGTTTTGGTTACGGAATTAGAATAAACAAAAATGGCTTTTTGATGTCATTACGTAAGTTACGCTTTTAATGGTATATATATAAGTTTTCATCAATATTATGTACGTATTCTTTGCATAATAACTTTCTCTACTGTAAATAGCCTCATTATCTCTGTGTCGTGTTGTGAAAATAAATATATTTGAAACGAAAGGAGACTTTGCATTGAGTCATAACAAAGTGGCGTCCGTGACAGGACATAATACTCTGCATTATGTTGTGAGATAGAAGTAAATTTATATACGAATTGGATATTACTTCCGATTGCTGAACTGGAAGGTAAATAATTCATGAATCTTTTTCTCACTTATTCTGAGTTGTTTTATTCAAAGTAGTTCATATTTTATTTCATTGTTTATTATTGTAAGTGAACTATTTTCAAATTGAAAATATTTGTGTTGAGTATATATGTTCAGATTCATTTACATTTAAAATAAGTAAAATGACTCAAAAGGCAGAACAAGCAGAGATTGAGGCTAAATTAAGAAATGAAAGAACGAATTTAAGACATCTTTTTACTGTATCGGCAAACACGTTCGATGATATTCATCATAAGATTGATAAAGTAAAAGACATTCACGTTCAATATAACAAAGTTGTCGAGAAAGCTGAGCGTTTATTTAAAGTTGATGATGAAATTAAAGAATGTATTATTTTTACTGATGAAGAATATGATACGACGGAATCATACAGAGACAGATTTACTGAAATAAGAGTTGTTTATGAAAACAATATACACAAGATGAAAGTAGCTCTGTAGTTTCCAGTAAATACTCACATGACAATTTAAAATTGCCAAAATTACGTATGAAAGAGTATGATCTAATACCTAGAACCTGGGTCGCTTTTTGGGGACAGTTTTGTCGTATTGATGAAGATGAGAATATAAGAGAAGAAGATAAATTTCAATATTTATTATCTTCGTTAAAACCAAAAACAAAGGCTCGTGATATTGTGGAAAGTTACCCACCGTCTAAGGACAATTATGCGAAAGTTATAGAGCATTTGAAGTCCCGATTTGGGAGGAAGGATTTACTGATTGAAGTTTACATTCGAGATTTATTAGCATTAGTCAACAGTAAATCGAATATCAAGTTAAATGATTTGTACGATAAACTTGGTTCATATTTACGTGCATTAGAGACATTAGGTGTGACAACGTCTAATTATGCAGCAATGTTGTATCCAGTTGTTGAATCGTGTCTCCCAACAGAAATCTTAAAAGCATGGGATAGATATAGGCTGAATAGAGAAGACAAAGAAGATGATCCTGTTGTCTCGAAGGATGAAGTCCTAGAAAATCTTATGATTTTTTTACGTCATGAAGTAGAAGGCGAAGAACACCGTTTTCTAGCAGAAACTTCATTTGGCAATGGTATGAAAAGGAAAGAATCTCGTAAACCACCACTAAGAGATGAACCCACTGCTGCTACTCTAATTGCGAATACATCCGTTGGAAGAAATCAGTGTATTTTCTGTGAGCGGGCTCATGCAAGTCAAGACTGCCAGAAAATCTCCAACTTGGCTTATGAGGACAGAAAGGGACAAGTTATGCGCAAGAGATGTTGCCTCGTTTGCCTTAAGCCTGGTCATATGGCAAAAAGGTGCCATAGTTCCGTTAAATGTTTGATTTGTGGACGAAGGCATTATGCTTTACTATGTCCAGATTTACGAAAGGATAAAATTTCCTCGAAGAGTAGAGAAGTTGATGAGGAACAACATTCCACGGAAACTTTGTTAACAAACCTTCCCTTAGAACGTAAAATTTATCTAAAAACTATCACTGTCTGACTACGACATAAAAATAAAGAAGTCTGTGTTCGCGCATTGATGGATGATGGTTCCCATCGTTCTTATATTGAAAAGAGTTTAGTTGCAGAGTTGGATCTTTCTCCTTCCGGAACGGAAGTGCTTTCTCAAGGATTGTTTGGAGGCGGAATTTCTCCTTCTGTGGAGTATGGGAGATTCATAGTAACGGTTGAAAGCTTGGATCGTAAATATTCGACTTCAATGTCTTTTCTTGATCAACCGAAAATTTGCTCAACTTTACCAAGGATAAGTGATAGAAATTTAATTGTCGAACTTGCTTCTCGAGAGATTAAACTGACTGATGTTGGACAAAATACGCCACCCATAAGAGTTCTTCTGGGAGCAGATGTGCTTGGAAGAATATTAACCGGAAGAATAGAGATACTTACGTCCGGAATATCAGCCATAGAAACTTTATTTGGTTGGACCATTTTAGGATTAGGGAAGAAAAAACAATCTGTTAACATGGTTACACTAGTTCTGCAAAATATAGAGCTTCCAAAGATTTGGGATTTAGAAGTTTTGGGAATTAAAGATCCCATTGAAAGAAAAAATAAGTCAATTCTGGCCGAAGAAACACTGCTCCATTTCAAGGAAACTGTGAAATTAAAAGATCTACGATATGAAGTAGCATTACCTTGGTTGTCTGGTCACCCACCAATGTACAATATGCATGATGTCGCTGAATCTAGACTACGTTCAGTTACAAAACGTCTAGTGAAAGAAGATATCTATAAAGTTTACGATGATGTTTTGAGACAATGGCAAAGGGAAGGTATAATAGAAGCTATCGCAAAGAATGAAATTTCAAACCCAGGTCATTATCTTCCTCATAGACCAGTCATCAAATCAGCAAGCCTCACTACTAAAGTTGGTCCAGTTTTTGACGCATCCTTCAAACAACCAGGATATGCTTCTCTAAATGAATGTTTAAGTGTTGGACCTAGCCTCTCAGAACAGATTCTTCCTCTTCTCTTAAGATTTCGCACTAATAACTTTGGAGTGATTGCTGACATTAAGCAAGCTTTTGTACAATTAAGTGTCAGACCAGAGGATCGTGATTTTTTGAGATTCTTGTGGTGGGATTCCAAACATAGTTCGAAATTGGAATTTTTCAGATATTGTAGAGTTGTCTTCGGAGTTGCATCAAGCCCTTTTCTTTTGAATGCTAGCATTCGCCATCACTTGGATTCAACTGAATTCCAAAAGGAGTCTCTTCAACCGACAGTCCAGAAACTTAAACGAGGATTTTATGTGGACAATTTAACAGTCAGTGTTGAAAATAAAGAAGAATTATTACGATTCAAGGAACAAACCATGCAAATAATGAATGCAGCGTCCTTTGAATTACGGAATTGAGCTCACACAGGAATTAAACAGCTAGAAAGTCAAAATGTGCTCGGACTTAAATGGGATACCGAGACCGATGAGCTCTACTGTATTCATCCTGAAGCTGATAAGGGAATAAGTGATACTATTTCTAAGAGGAAATTACTTTCAATTGTAAATAGTATATATGATCCTATTGGTTTCACCTCACCTGCGACTTTATTACCAAAATTATTGTTGCAAGAAACCTGGCGTAATAAATTGAACTGGGACGAGGAGTTACCACCTGATATGCAAAAACGGTATCAACGGTGGGCTAAACATTTTGATCTTATTGAAAGCTGTAGAATTCCTCGCAAGCTATTTTATGGAAGTTTTGAAAAGGCTACCTTGCACATATTTACGGATGCTTCTGCTCATGGGTATGCGTGTTGTGCTTTTTTACGGTGTGAAGAAGGGGGAGAAGTGAAAATCTCATTGGTTTCCGCAAAGGCTAGAGTAGCACCTGTATCGAGACCTACAATTCCCCGATTGGAACTATTAGGAGCAGCCATTGGAGCTAGAATTGCTTCAACAATTAAAGAAGCGCTTGACTTATCTTTAAAAACATATTTTTGGACGGATTCTATGGTAGTTCTGGGATGGATTACTAACTCAGAACCATGGAAAACATTTGTGGGTAACAGAGTAAAAGAAATACGAGAACTCACAAATGTTGAAGATTGGAGATTTGTTCCTGGAGATGTCAATCCGGCAGATATACCTTCAAGACCATGCAATTGGTTTGAACTTTTACGAAGCCAATGGTGGGAGGGTCCAAAATGGCTCTACGAACCTCCGGAGTTTTGGCCCTATGCTGAAATAACTCTACCAGAAGAGGCATTAGTAGAAATACGAAAGTCTGTTGCTGTAAATCTTAATATCAACACCAAAGAATGTCTTGGAAGTAGATTTTTATACTTTTCCAGTTATCCAAGAATCGTCCGAATGACAGCTTGGATATTGAGATTTTGTCAGAACATAAGAGTGAATTCAGACAAGCTGACAAAAGAGCTGTCATACGAAGAAATTCAAAGAGCCGAAGAAGCGCTGATCCGATTAATACAATCAGAATGGCCGTCTGATATTCGTGAAAAATACACACAGACAATTCAGTTCTACGAAGAAAATAAGATTTTGAAAGTTCGTTCGAGACTTATACTTGGAGAAGATCCAGAAGATTTTGTACGACCTACAGTTTTACCAGATCATCCAATTGTCAGGAGACTTATTGATTATATTCATCAGAAGCTTCACCATGCTGGTGTGCAAACTACTCTGTCTCATTTACGCGAACGGTTTTGGATTCCCCGAGGCCGTAGAGTAGTCAGAGAAGTTTTGAAAAGATGTATTACATGCAAGAGATATACATCAAAGCCTGTGCTACCATATAGTCCAGCTCCTCTTCCTGCCGACAGAATAAATCGCGTTGCTGCGTTTCAAGTGACTGGTGCTGATCTAGCAGGTCCCTTATTCTTAAAAGGAGGTCAAAAGGCTTGGATTGTGATATTTACGTGCGCAGTTTATCGTGGTATTCACTTGAAATTAGTAACCTCTCTGTCAACTGAAGCTTTCATGCAAGCTTTAAGAAGATTTTTTGCTCGAAGAGGACGTTGCTCAGTGATATACACTGATAATTTCAAAAAAATTTTGGGAACATCAAGAGCGTTCAACTCACTCAATTGGCAAGAAATAACAGCTGAATGTGCCATAGAGAAGATCAAATGGCATTTCAATCCTCCTACTGCACCATGGTATGGAGGTTGGTGGGAGAGAATGATACGTACCATCAAACAACTTTTGAGGAAAGTTCTTGGTCGTGCTTCTGTATCTTACGAAGAAATGCTGACTTTGCTATGTGAGTGTGAGAGCATAGTCAATGGACGCCCACTTACTTATATATATGATGATCCTAATGAATTGAAGGCTATCAAACCATCAGACTTCATCCAAGACATTAAAGGCACTGAAGTTTTGGACTTGGACATTGTAGACGCTAAGCATTTTCGTAAGCGTATACGTTATCTTCAAAATCTACGCTATCAATTACGTCAACGGTTCCAAAAAGAATATTTATCAGAGCTTATTCGGAATCCACAGTTAGCTCCCAAGCGATGTAACTTACCAGTAGGAGATATTGTTCTCGTGGGCTCGGACAATGTTAAACGGTTAAACTGGCCTTTGGGACGCGTCATCGAAATGTTTCAAGGAAAGGACAACATCGAACGAGTCGCCAAATTGCGCGTGTCTAATGGAGAAATTATCCGACCTATTCAGAGAATTTATCCCTTAGAATTGAGCTCTTCTGAGATTTTCGAGGATGTACCTGCAATAGTTAAAAGTGCTCCCGATACCTCTTCTAGTGCTAAACAGTGTTCTACTTCAAATGACCAATTTTTTCAATCTGAAGATCTTCCTAAAGAACAAGAAGAAACTCTGAAGAAAACACGACTTGGTCGTCAAATTGTCCCTCCGAAAAGATTGGACTTATAGACTGAACTTCAACTTTGATTTCAGTACATTTTATATAATCTGTTTAGTATTTTAGTTTATTCATTAACAATTGTTAATTAAGATTTCTGTAGTATTTACTTGTATTGCATCTAATTTATATTTTGTTTTGTATTGCTTTAAGCAAGTTATGCCCACAATACAAAAGGTGGGAGGATGTTGCCACTCACCATTAAGTTTTATATTTCCTGTTTCTTTAATTCTACTCTTAGCTTATTCCAACTTGGAATCTGGCAACTTCTTTTTAGTTTTGGTTACGGAATTAGAATAAACAAAAATGGCTTTTTGATGTCATTACGTAAGTTACGCTTTTAATGGTATATATATAAGTTTTCATCAATATTATGTACGTATTCTTTGCATAATAACTTTCTCTACTGTAAATAGCCTCATTATCTCTGTGTCGTGTTGTGAAAATAAATATATTTGAAACGAAAGGAGACTTTGCATTGAGTCATAACAAAGACAAACATCGATTATCTTTGCTATTATCGAGAAGATGATGAGGCTTCTTTATGATTCTAAATTAAATTACAACACCATTTTTCACGCTAGACTTAAAATTTAAATCGACATTCGTTTGGCTATGTCACTCACATCTGAATCTGTTTCGAAGGGAAAGTTTTGCTTATTATTTATATCCGTAATTATGATTTGAGCTTTGATCAGGTGATTTGCATGATTTTCAATGGATATGAATATACATCTCGAAAGCTTGGTGATAAAATTATCAATGAGTTCAATTTGCACTTCATTGTGTATTACGGAATTTTTGACGTACCATTGAACGTTTGCTATGATTCTATGTATTTTGTTTTATAATGTTCACAAGTGTTTCAGGTGTGTCGGGGCTGCAGCCCCCTAAACAGGAGAGGCATAGGTAATAACTGGGAGTAAAATTTGTATATAAAGTAGGACTTAATTTTTTGAGTGAAAGTGGTGAGTGTCTGCCAATAAGAGAAATACAAAGGTGGATCTTATTTCGGAATTTATCTTTTAAGTGTTTTATATGTTTGGAATAAATCAATTTTTGATCGATGAGCGGACCCAGATATTTAACCCCCAATACCCAGTTGATTTCTTCGTCGAAAAAGGTGTAGGTGGAGTGTGGGGTTTTGTCTTCCTTCGTGGAAAAGTATTGTTTGTGATCTGTCAACATTTATTTATAGCTATTCTTCAGTGTGTAAGCCATTTCTTAATGGTGTGTAGATAGTATTGCATTGTTTTTACTGGGAGTTTTAAGTTGTAGTCCTGGACTACCACTGCGAAATCGTCCGAAAGAGGCAAGTGCTAACACAGATGTGGTGTGGGAAGTCATGCGTGTACAAATTGTACAAATGGCGCTAGCAAACCCCGTCTTGGGCCGTGCTCGCATGAATTCGGCTCAGGGTGGAATGAGGTTTGTTTATTCTGACACTGAAAGATCAAATTTTTTTAAAAATTTATAAATTATTTTGGTGATGTAGTTTGGAAAATTTAGTTTTATTAATTTGTAAATAAGTCCGTCATGCCAGATTTTGTCAGAGGCAATTCTTACATCTAAGAAGACCCCAATGGTATGATGATTTTTAAGACAAACCCTTCGTTGGTAATATTGGTAACTCTGATGAGTTGGTGTGTTGGGAGTCTCTGAAACCGCATTACTCCGGGGGGGGGTTACGGTTTGTGATTGAAATGTGATTTTAAATTCTATTTAATATAAGTCTTTCGAATACCTTTGCAGTGTTGCACAGCAGACTAATTGGTCTGTAACTCTGCAAGAATTTATGGTTTTGATTTGGTTTGGAGAGCATTATCACATTTTCCGATTTCCAGTAAGTGGAAAAGTGATTATAATTAACACATTTATTGAAATTTTTTCCTATGTGAGTTACTGAGTTAAGGGGGAGAAGTTTAAGTACATATTTGTGAATAGAGTCTGATCTAGAGGCTTTTTTATTTGATAGTTTTTTACTTATGTTTATGATTTCCTTTGGGCTGGTGAGAGATGGAAGCTGGTCATGATTTTGATGGTTGAAAAACTTTTTTACAATTTTGTCAACTAATTCAATTGTGGCGTTTTCATATGGTTCTACATTTTCGGTTAAGGTGTCTTCTAGTATGTTTTTAAAGACCTCAGCCTTTTCTTTATCTGTATAAACTATTTCATGCGGACCATGTAATGGAGGAATTTCGATATTTTTTTTTTGACTATTTTCCTCTGCATATTGTACAGGGAGCTGTCTTTGGGGTTCAATTTGTTTAATAGATTTTTCAAGGTTATATTTTAATGGCTATTTTTTTGTTTTTAATTTGCCTTTGAAGGGCATTCATTTCTCGCTTGAAAGTTGGATCCCTGGTAGACTGAAATCTGTACGGAATCTATTTTTAGTTTTAATAAATTCTCTAATATCAGGAGGGAGTCTAAGATGGGGGTATTAATAGTTTTGGTGACACTTGCTGCAATGATTCCCTGCGGGATTATGTTATTAAATTTAAGGATTTCGCTCTCTCTTCCGCATCGATCTCGCTAGCGCTCTTACCTCAGCAGCACTGGATCGCGGATTCACTATTGATGTGAACTGTAAAAATGTACTACTCTGAACTCCAGTAAGCGTTCGTTCTAATGTCCTTCATAGAAATGCCTCAAATTCGAAGAGATATCTTTCATCATGATGAACTAGCTCGTTAAAGAAAATCAAACTGTGCATAGCCTTGTTGTAAATACTATCTCTTCATCTTTTCGGAAAAAAAAAACAGAATAATTCAAATACCAGCTTCATCCTTGAATTAGGACATATACCGTGGAACTCGTAATAAAAATTTATCTTAGACACCAGCCTACCGCGTAAAAGCAAAATATTTAATTCAGTGGAGTCTCTACTTTAGACCTCTACAGATACCACCTACATACATACACACATTTCTCCCTCTCTCTCTCTCTCTCTCTGTGTATATATATATATATATATATATATATATACACTTATACTGTTGGCTATTAAAATTGCATCAAAAAGAAAGGAGTGATTTGACTAACGTTACATGAAAACAAAAGTAGGTTTGGATATACAAATCACTAATATTTCAGCGCATTTAGACGACGCAAGGTGGAGAAACGACATTTGAAGCAGTGCATAATAGAACTATTACGTAAAGGATTTCTCATTCGGAAAGCGCTTTGTAAGGCAGGAATTTGCTCAAATGTCGTGTTATGCTTCGAATTGGAAGTAAAAAAGCTTACCAGTATGTTTCGGAATTCGAAAGAGGCAGGATCGTTGCCTATCGAGAGAGTGGATTATCGTTCCGTGATATTACCCGTCAAATTGGTCGAAAATAAACCACTGTCATGCGAATATGGAATTATTAGGCTCTTGAGGATCACAATGAAAGGCATGCAAGATCTCCTCACTCTCCCATGGCTAACTCCCGAGAGAATAGATATATCACGAGCTTGGCCCTGCAAAACCGAGCAACTCAATCACGGATCATTAGTCAGGAAATGGGCATTGCAGCACGCCCAGTATCCACTCGTAAGTAGAGACGATGTTTGCAGCAGCGGGGACTATCAGCACGACAAACATGACTTCTGCTGTCCTTGATAATGCAGCATAGAGGTTAATGGCGACTCTGGTGGGTTGAACGACAAAGCTGGATACGAGAGTGGTACAATGTCATCTTTTCTGGCCAGTCCCGTCTTTACGTGCAAATTTTCTTTCAAATTTGATAAATTTGTCTTCATGCCTTACTGTTACATACAATAAATATCTTTTTTGTAATCGCTTTGTTTTATGTTGATGAAATTTTGATGGCCAGCATATATATATATATATATATATATATATATATATATATTAAACCCACACCCCCATTTTGATTTCCTGGAGTTCGGAAGAATGATTATCTTTTTGTCATTAACATTTCAAAATTTAGTTATTTTATAGAGGAGAAATATAGCGAAAAATAGAGGCAACATTTTCTGTTCTTTTATGGTACAACAAAGAATTGTTATCGTTAAAACATCATTAAAATCCTCTTTTGAATCAAACATTTCTACAAAATAAAAGCATTTTCAAACAAATATTTAAATGGAACTGATAATTATATTTCAAGCAATTGTAAATTAAATTATGTTAACTATTAATAGTATCATGTAAGTAATTTAGATTCCTTACGATATCAAGCATTTATTGTTTAAATTATAATAAATAACTTTAAGTTGTTTTAACTTCTTTTCCTTTACTCCTACAAATAATTCATTTTTCTTAACATTAAAATTTTTAAAATTTTTTGTCCAGGTTTATTAATTGTTTTTTAGCTTGCTTCGAGTATACAGGATCCTTTTTCCACAAGCATTTAAAAATGGTGGACAAGAAAAAAGCCACAATTAAAGGTATGTCAGCAGTTTGAATTTATTTTTATTATACTTTTACGCATTTTTTTAAATTAAAAATAACTAATATATAATAGAATAGATAAGTGAATAATCAAATTATTTTGTATATTTAATCAGTAACCCATATGTTTCAACTAGATTCAGACCCAATGTCCATTATAATGGACTGACCAAAAATTGTATTTTCTTAATTAAAAAAAAAACGGTTGCATATACTGTTTTGTATTACTTTTTAGATGATTTATCTCAAATTGGGGGGGGGGGAGTTGCCCAAAGAATATGGTCTTGGGTTTCAAGAAGATATTAAAATTTTTGTACTTTAATTCTTAATTTAAAAGACTTGATTAAAATTTTGTTTCGCAAGAGCCAATTTACTACTATATACTGTAATAATGTTCATATCGGATTATTGGACGTAATTGATACATATCGGACCTACATCTTTGTCCATAGATTTGAACTAAAGAATAAACCTATATTTTAAATAGTCATGATTGCAGTGACGAAGGAATCCAATTAAAGTTGTTCCTTTTCCTCCTCCCCTCCCATTTTTTTTTTTTTTTCATCTTTCTTTAGGCAAAGAATGTGTTTAATTTATTTTTAAAAAAATTATCTACAGTAGACAAGTTGATTTCACAATTTAACCTTAGTATATGTGTCTATTAAAATATTTTTAAAATTCAGACAGTATCAATTTGATCCAATTTTTACAGGTTTGTAAAGAAGAAATTTAAAGAATACTGAAGGTTTTCATTGTATAGTCTATATCTCTAATTGATTTAAATTTATAAAATGCATTTAAAATTCAAGGTTGATATCATTCTTTGTTAATGGGTCCTTTTTAACTCACATTGTAACTGTGTCTGGTGCAAAATTTTAAAAAGCCTTTTTCTCGCATTTTAAAGCACTCAATTGAGATGAAATTTTCTACACACGATTGTTTTCAATGACAATACGATAATTTAAATATAATTGATAAAAATTAATTGATTAAAACTAATTATTTAAAGAATTAGATTTTAAACCAAGTTCCTCCCCAAGTCGCCAAATACAATGTTAAATAATTTGTCGTTTACTTTAATTTTAATTACATGTAGCTGATATTATATTCGATTTAATAATTTACCGTTTGCTTTAATTTTAATTACATGTAGCTGATATAATATTCGATTTAATAATTTACCATTTGCTTTAATTTTAATTACATGTAGCTTAATTGATTAATATAATGCTTAATTGAGCTAAAAAAAATTTACACCTATTTATTTTAGATGATAAATTTAATAAACGTCAAATACTAAAATAAATTATTAAAACTAATTTTTGAATAAATTCAATTTAACTCGACGTTTCCTTTTGCTCTTAAAATTTAAGATATAAGAAAATTATGTTATGGAAAGTGTGAATTTTGAAAGAAAACTAATGTTCAAAAAAATTTTTTTTTACCAGTATGTGTTATCTCTTATTAAATTTAGATGTGGATGAAGATTTGAAGTATCTAAGAATATCGCTTTCAGAAAATTTTCTAAAATTAGTTACTAAATTTTATGTCTTCTTTTTTTCTTCTTTATGGTATTAAACTGTTAGAAAATGTGTAATATATTTAATCTTAGAATTTACAATTTATTTGTTACCGTTTGTTTTAATTACATCTTATCCAGTTATAAATATATTATTAATTTTTTTTCATCTATTTCCTTAGTTATTAGTTTGTTTAAGGTAATTTGCAATAAAAAAAATATTCGAATTTATTTATTTTTATTTCCATGTTATTTATTTGTGTTTTATACTAACTTATATCAAAGTTTTATGATTTTAAAGAATGGTTTTTTTAGTTGAATTGCATTCGTTACATGTATAGTTTGTATAGTATACATGTTCTCAGTATAGTTTTCTTGATCGGTCATAATTTCTGTAATGACCAATAAGGCAAAACTATAATTTAGGCGCACTTTTATATAGTTAATTAAGATTATGAAAAATTCATTTTTAAAAATGACCTAAATGAAACATAAATAATTGCTGAATGCCTAGATTTAAAAGTGATACTGTTTTCTCATTCACAGAATCATATTACCCGTAAGGCTAGAGCTTAGCCTCCAGTCTTCTCTGCAGATTTTGGACTGACGTTCTTTGTATCTGACGAGGCTCCAGGTCCCTCACATTTGAGGTGTAGGGAAGTTTGGTGAGTGGGATCCAATTCAATTGTCATCCTCGTCACTTATTAAAAATTCAAAATTTCGTGGTCCGTCACTAATAACTCTTTTTTTTTTTTTTTTTTGCTTCTAGAGTGAAGTTAATAAAACAATTAATAAAACAATAACATTTTCGTTTAGATTTTGGATACAACATAATGCTGTGAACCTATACTCCACAATAAAATTCGCAAGGTCAAAATATTACTTATATTTAAATGATCATCATCTCACAGAATTGATACAAACGGCTTTAACAAATGTTAAGCCCAATTTGAAAGATTTGAGCAGAGATATTATTATATTTTATACTTTTTGTTAATGCATTTTATTAACGCTTTCTGTATTTACTTGTATACAAAAATAAGATAAATTTTGAAATTGGAATAATTTCTCAAATAAGGTTCACATAGGGATACATTTTTTTTTTTTTTCATAAATAAGAAAATATCTTCTTTTAATATCCTTATTACCCAGGTTCAATTTTGAACTTCGTCCTTATTCCAAGCAGTGCTTTTTTTTAATACGAACAGAAAATGATAAATATTAAGAAATATTAAACTTAAACTCATTATAATAGGTAAGACAAATACCATCAAGTAGTTTATAATTTTTCCAAATGCAAAAATGTCCCCATCCCTCATGGGGTTGATACACGGAACGAAATAGATAAAAGTCTGGAAAATCATAGATGTTTAAAATAGTAATGAAAAATAATACATTTTACCATAACTTAGTTTACAATTGAATGAGAAACAGCAAGTATATACAATTCAAAAGCAGAAAGAGGCTGATTTTTCTAAATAGTGATAAACTTTAGAAATGGACAATTGAAGCAAAGTGTAATTACAATTGAACACTTATATTAATTTAATAGTTATTTATTTAGGTTTTAATATATTTGTTTACTTTCTTTCTAATATGAAATTCTATTTACATTTCTGAAATTTTGATTATTCTTGATTTATGTCTTAATTGAAGAAGTAATTACTGAATCATGATGGTAGTATCTAAAAAACTAGCTTAAACACACTTTTCAATATGAGGGACAATATTTATATTACATTGCCCCTCCATTTTTTTTTTCCACTTTTTACCCACTTTCCTTTTGAGACTGCTATGTTTTGGGTAGATTTGTATTTAACATAGGTGAATTATGGATTACTTCATATCGTTAATTTCACCATGTACACTCTATAACATAAAAGAAGACGCACTTAAAATGAGTTGTCCGATGGAGACAAAAATTGGTGGATAGGAAAATTATGTACAGAATAGATAAGGTTTAAACTTTCAGAAAAATTGAATGATTTATTTCAGAGTTACATTGTTACAAACTAACGAGATCAATAAGGTGTTGATCCACCTCTAGCCTGGATGAAAGCACCAGTGATAAAGCTCTCTGATGGTCTCCTGCGATATTTCCAGACTAATTTGCTGAAATTGTCGGGCTAGGTCATCAACATTCCCTGGTCTATGCAGTCGCCTTCCCATCATATCCCAGCCATGCTCGATTGGTGAGAGATCTGGCTGGCCAAAGAAGTGTTTGACAAGCTGTAAGACAGTTCATAGCAACACGCGTCGTATGTGGTCTGTATTATCTTGCTGAAAAATAAGGCTAGGGTACTGAAAAAAGGAACGGTAGCAAAACAGGTCTCAGAATGTCGTCGAAGTACCAATATGCTGTAAGTGTGCCTATAATGACGATTAAAAGGGTCCGGCTATCAAGGGAAATGGCACCCCAGACCATAACTCCTGGTTGAAAGCCTATGTGGCGTGTTATTGGGAAATCAGGATTAGCACGCTGCTCTGGGTGTCTCCAGATACGTCTTCGATTACCTTCAGGACACAGTTGGAAGCGGGATTCATCACTAAACACTATACGTCCCCAGTCAGCATTATTCCAACCTGATTGAGCCAAGCACTACTGTAATCTGGCTCAACAGTGTGCATGCGAGAGGGGCAGGTGGCGTAGCGGTCGATACGACAGTAGATTTCGCTCTATCAGCTGTCTGTGAAGGGTCATGGTGGACACTCGTGTGCAAGTCGCACGTCTGATAGTTGATAATGATGAATCAGGCGCTGTGACAGCTGATCTGACAATTACCCTGTCTTCCCAATCTGCTGTGGCCCTAGGTCGACCACTACCATCATGATGCTGAAATCTGCCATTGTCCACCCAGACTTGCTAGCATCTTCTAATCACCACATCGCTTCGACCCATATGACGAGCGATTCTCCGATTTTCCTAACCTACCTCTTTTAATCCAGTGATATGACCTCTTTCAAATTAAGACATTTGCTCGTAATGAGCTCGAATCCTGAGGCGAGGTATTAAGGATAGGAGGATATAAGGAGGTATAAGGATAAGGATAGGAATTCAGGCGCATTATTAGATGTGAGCACATGATGAGGATGTAGGCGCATTATTGAATGTAAGCACATTAGGACTCGATTAGGATATAAAAATCGTGATAGTGTAGGACTCGTGATTAAATTGTGAACATTGAACTGAAAAAAAAATGGATAATTGTGTACTGACTTAAAGGATAAATTTAAGACTTTGTGGTGAGTCAAATTTATTCGAATTTGCTAATTTAAAGATGAAGATTGACGATATTAATGTAGTAAGCGATGCACTGAAGAATCTCAAGAAAGGAAAAATTAAAACTTTACATAAGTTTATTTTTGATACAGATGGTGATGATAAGAATACGGAAAGAATAAGAAACTTCACTGATTTCGAATTCCCAATAAATGACTTTAATTTTCAGTCTAAATTAAAAGCTATTAATGATACTTTTTCATTATATGAATTGATTACCATCTGTGATATTCTGAATATTACATTCCAAGGAACAAAAACCGAAATAATCCAGAAAATATTAGTTTTATTAAAGGATGTTAACTCGCTCTTTCAATATATTCAAAATTCGAATCAATCTGTATCGGAAAGCGAAACGGGAGTAGAAACAAAACAAAACTCATCAGTGTAGAGCCAGAACATTAATTAGTCAGCAGCTTATTTTGAAAAACAGTGTTATGGCACCACTCGAAATCAAAATATCTATAAAATTTTCAGACTCTTTTAATGGAGAATTGCATGAAAACATTTCAGTTTGGTTCGAGCAGTTTAAGAGCGCTGCGAATATTTTTAATTTATCTAACCTACAAACGTTTATTTTCGCTAAACGATCGCTTGGCGATAATGCTTTATTATTTGTTAAGAGCGAATTGAATATTACGTCATACTAGGAATTAAAACGTGCATTGATAGATGAATTTGAGGTCACTACTAATTCAGCCCATTTGCATGAAATATTGAGTAAGCGTAAAATGAAAATAATCTTAATCTATACACGAATATTATTTTATAATGAATGAGTTGGGTAATCGAGGGAGAATTGAAGATGCAGCATTAATGCTATATATTGTATGAGGAATTAACGTAGAAATGAAAATAAATTAGTTTTGTATGGATGCAAGGGTTTACGTGAATTTTGCAAAAAACTAAAGATTTACGAGGTTATAAAAATGATTTTATGAGAGGAAAAAGTAAATATAATTTTAGTAAAGTAAAACAAAAATCTGATAATTGTGTGACTCAGAAACGATCAAGTAATTATGATCAGAATATAAATTTTGTTTTAATTGTGGTGGTAAAGGACATTTATCTAAATTTTGTTTCACATCAGAATAAAGGTTTAAAATGTCAAACCTTTGGGCATAAGGCGTCTGAATGTTCGCAATTAAATATGGAAACCAAATCCAATGATAATGTAGAATCTCTCAATATTGCGAAGCAAACATATCTGTTCAAAATGGTTCGTTTCGGTAATTTAAATATTAACTCATTGACAGATACTGGAGGTCAAGCTGCGTTAATTTCTAAAAATATATTTGAAAAGTTAAATATTTGGGAACTGAATCAGTGTAATTCAATTTTATCGAAATTAGGAGATTGTAAAATAAAGCTCATAGGTATATTTACGGGAGAAATACAAATAGATAACTTTAAGTGTTTTACTGATACATGTGTCGTGGAAAACGGTATGATACCGCATAATGCTGTTATTGGACTTGACGTAATTTTGCAAGGTGAAGTTCTAATAAATAAAAATGGATTTACAATACAAAAATAAGTGTCCGTGTAAAGAAAACAATATATTAACGGTTTTGCCAGTTAATGTTAATTGTGATGAAATTGAAGAAAATATAGGATATAATATTTCAAAATCCATTAAAGATGAAGAGCGTCAATCTATATCAAATTACCAACCAAAGAAGATTAAATCAGTTGACATAGAATTAAATATTTTAGCTAAAGATAATGAACCAATATATCAACGACCGCGACGTTTTACCTTTTCCGGAAAATAAGATTGTTGATGCTCAAATAACTGAAGGGTTAAAATAGAGAATTATAGAACCTTCTTCTTCAATGAATACCAAGCGTACTGAAAAATCAAAAGATAGTATTGAAGCCTAATTTCAAGATTATTTTGGAAAATAGCAAAACGATCTACGAAAAGATGCCAAAAAACAAAAGATTGAAAGACCAATAGTTAATTGTGTGCAATTTGTACAAGTAAATAGAAAAAAAGGAAAGCAGAAAGGATTTCATCATCCAATTCATAAAGATGATTTACCTTTACATAAGTATCGCACATATTACCTAGGACCATTTGAAAGTTCTACAAAAAATATAAATCATCATAGGATTACAACTTGTGCAGAATTTATAAGAAGACGGTGTGTAACTTAAACTATCCAATTTTTTTTCATTTGTTTGACTGTGAATCCATCAATTATGACTTTTCCCTATTATGACTATTTCCCCCCCAAAAAATGAATGATTTATTTATGTTTTTTGAAGACGTTGAAAAAAAAAAGAGAGAAGAGAAATGTGAAAGCAAGACGAAGTGACAAAGTAAGATGATGATACTCCATAGACGATAGTGATTTCCGAAGACGATGATGTTCCAAGATTGATAAATGCTGTTCGAATTATCAACTTGTTACTGCTTTTGAATTTTCTCTTTTCGGGTTTATTTTTCAGGTTGAGACAATCATTTTTTTTGTTGGAGTCAAGAAGCTGAGGTCATTTTCTTCCAGGAGGGCCGAGTATGGGCTTTGTATAAACATAGAGGGCTCTACCACTGCTACTGAATGAAGCCTGCTCTTGAAGGAGAGTCAATTAGAGACGACTGTAGTCACCGGAACGAGGAAAACACCCTTGATGATTCAAGATGATTTATGATTTAAGACGCTGAAGAAGATTGTTTTAATGTTTTTAAATGTTATTGTGAAATGTCTCGTCAAGTATGTGAAACTTTATGTTAATGTGAAACGTCAATATTAAATATGTGTGCTAATTCAAAGTTTGATTCTTTAATAAAAATAATTTGTAACATCGGCCATCCTATATATGTGTGTGTGTGTGTGTGTGT
>BMAW01018640.1:0-12151 GCA_019974015.1 Nephila pilipes | reverse complement strand
ATACATACTATTTTTATCAAACACTATACATACTATTTTTATCAAACACTCCATAACCTTTAAACATCAATCATTTTCAACAAATAATGAGTGAGCTTCTATTTGAATCTTTTTACCACACAAAATGTTTTTCAGCGTTTTATTCACAATCTGCACAGATTTGCAACTTGTATACATATTGCACGTAAACTTCTCCTTTTGGGACGTTTACCTCACGATCTTTTGAAAGAATTATAACGGAACTAATCTTTAAATTTATAAAGTAAAAAGCATAAAATTAATTATAAAAAGCTTACTTCACATTACGAAATGTCTGAAAATGAACGCTAAGATTCACAAATCAATGTATTAAAACGAAACAATAGTAAGAGTGACAGTTATAGATAATTAGAGGATGTAATTAATAATTAGCATGATCATAATATTTGAAACTTTCATTCAGTAACTGATCATAGGAGAAAATCAAAACATTGGCAACTAAGAAAAAATGCTGTATCCTAGGAAATGGCAGCGGTCCAAAATCAATTAAAATGCAAGCATTAATTAATCCTTTCGCTACCGGAGGGATGAAAAAGAAATGCTTCTCTGGGCCAGCGGCTTCTTACAGCGGAGTGTTACGCTGTGCCCAGACCATTTTAGATATTAAGCCTAATTCATGAAAAAAATTCCTTTGAAATCGACTATTTATTAAAATATTTTGTATTTATATATATTATTTAAAATGCATTAAATTTTGTATATACAAAAGAAAAAAAAACAATTAATCGAAAATTGAATACTTTATACATAAAATCACATAAAAAATCATACTTTTAAAAAATAAAAAATATATTAACACATGTTACATAAATTTCATGGTATAATCATGTACCATTATACGGAATATATAGATATAAAAGATAAATCTTATTTTGCTGTATGGTATATTAATAAAAAAAATCAATGCATAGTACAACGTCACATGTCTTACACAAATATTTTGACGCTTCACGCAAGATTTTGAGCAAAGGGCACATCTTTGTTCTTTTTTTAACGTCTATTAAACATTACTGTAAGATTTATTCATTATTTTGAAAATCGCAGTATCTGATAAATAACTACTTTTTTTTCGTCATGACTGTCGTTACAAATAAAAATCGACCCAACGAAACGAACAACTGAGAACATCTGCTAACAAAAGCCCTAACCTCCATAAAGGGTCATAAATTCTCCTTCGAACTTCTAAGAAGCATGCAAGAAAGGAAAAATAACCGAAAGCAAGTACAACCTTTAAATCATGTCATTACATTTAAAGATCCAAGTCGCAGCAGGTGCTTTTAACAATTACACCCCTCCTAGTAGCCAGAAGTGAAATCCAAGCCCATATCACCAAGGTCAACACTCCAAATAACCTATCTATATACATTTCGTGGTATTATAACGCCATATAGTAACATTAAAAAAATCAAATAAAGCATTCTCATCGAGCGTTTCTCTAATGATACGCTGGGCCGGAGAAGACACTCACGCAGCGTATCGTTCGTGATACGTTGGGCACATGTGAGCCAACATGAGCGTATCACCTGTGATACGCTGGGTGTGAACGTATTAAATCCTATATATATAATTTCCAATTGTTGTATTTTAATAACTTCCGTTATATTAGAAATATATTTACGCAGCTTCTTTTAAGATATTCAGAATCATTTGCTCTATTTAATAAAGTGATATAAAAGAAATTGAATTTTTGATACTGTAAGTATATGAGACCCCTTTTGGAGCTAAAAATGTAAAACTGGTTGGTATAGAAAATTCATTTCCTGAATATTCTGGACTCGATATAATTCTATGGGGAAAATATGGCACTCCAAGAGTATATATTTATACATATATCATTACGATAAAACTTTTCCCAGGAAGAAAGAATTGTTAGAGTAAAACTATATTTTACATGCTTATGTAGAACAATGATGTAAGTGATTACATAATCAAAGCAAAATAATCAGTTCTTGTAAGAAAAATTGTAAATGAATAGAGGGTTTAGTACCTGATTGGACCACCTCTAGCAAGAATACATCATGTACTAAGATCGAGCATTGATGCATACGAGTCCCGTATGATACATTGCGACATCTCATTCCAAATGTGCTGTAAACGCTCTTTTTAATTCGACCCAACTCGTAGGCTGTCAGGACTTGTCTTTCTAATTGATACCAGAATGGCTCAATCGGTGACAAGTCTGGGAATCAAGCTGACCAGCGAATATTAAAAATGTTGTGCAGGCACTCCTATGAAACACACTTGCTGTGTTATGGGCGAGGATTGTGCTGTTGAAAATTAGCTCTTGGGAACCCGACCATGAGTGGCAACCCATATGACTAAAAAATGTCTCACCTCTAGTCTATCAGTGTGTCATGGACCAATATTAGGGATAATCATGTGTTGAATACGATGGTTCCCCATAACATCATACCAATTGTTGGAGAGGTGTGCCTCTGTACAGCGAAGACAGGGTTGAAGCGTTCAACACGAGGCCTCCACACATGATTGTCATCATTGCCCAACATTGAATCTGGATTCATTGCTGACGACTTCATTCCATTCAGGTGTATTCTAATACCTACGATCGTGTCTCCACTTCAGACAGAGGCGACGGTTCATAGGTATCAATGGCAATACGCGTAATGGGTGCCACGATAGTACGGAATGACATAAAGGATTGTATTGAAGGTGCTGCGGGTGTATGGAAGGTGGAAAATTAGACAGTTGGCGCTATACGTGTCGTGTGGTGTGACGGTCTACTCGACTGTTGTTAGGTTGGTTCTTGTCCTGAGCCTTGTCATCGAGTAACAGACCTCTCTCTTGTCAACCAGTTCTAACACCTCCTCACGGTAAAGTCAGATCGTCCTAGGTGACGAGCCACTTGCTGAGCTGACTAACTAGATTCTAACATCCATATGATTCTTCCAATCTCCAATTCTGACAGCTGTTCATATTTCCTCCGATGGCGGCGTAATGGCATTTCTGATTAAAATGTGTCTTTCTTCAACTGATTAAATAAACGCAAATAAGATCCTGCTCCATTTTTAATCATTTGCATATATGTCTGCCAAGAACCTTCATGTCAAATTTCGTAATAATATCACTTTTATTTCTCAGTGCTCAAATTTTTATGGCAATGAGTACATTTTTGACTCAAATTTTTATGGCAATGAGAGAGTAAAATATAAAAATATGAATCTATTTGAATATTTTTATAGGCAAGGGGATGCATATGTTACATTAATTTTTTTAAGATATTCACGGAATATTTAAGATCAGAAATTGATACAATTGAAATGATTCAACAGTAAAAAATAATAATATTTTATTAATAAAAATGAATGCCATGAAATATCTGTTTAATCTAAAACTTACTTTCTAACTTTGAAGATTTGATTTTGTTATATTTAAAACCTCTTAAATACACATCAAACATTTTTTAAAAAAATGATAAATACTTCTTGACATTGAAATTGCCATACCAAGCAGGCAATGCTCCATATTTGAAATTTAAACGACAGGAAGAAGATGCAGTGATATGCAAATAATTATTTTTAATGCATTAATTAAAGCATAAGCTGGTAGAGATAACTGAAATGTGAAAGAAATGGAGAAAATTTGCAGCATGTTGCTAATACTCTTATTGCATTTGAATGGTGTTGCTTGGTAAAAATTTATTGTGAGGTCTCGTTTAAGAAAGAAAAATACTTATGAGCTTTTGAAATTCTTTTTGATTTTCATAGAGGTCGAATTGTAACCCACTAGCATTGCAAAATATAATTCGAAGAAAAATACTACTATCACAGCTTAACCTTATTATAATCTCTGTATTTTAGATTGAAAATTTATATTATATCACTTATATTTGATTGTTTGTTTGTTTATTAACTTTGCTCTTAAAAGCCACAAAATGGCTATTGACCTCCTAGTTTTGAGCATCTGTCAACATCTGAGCTGGCACCTCTGTACCAAATTTCCTCTCTGTATTCAAGGAAGGATTCGGATCCTCAACAGATTTAATTTTTATCATCTATTGTTCCCGTCATGTCTTTAATAGCATGAGTACTCAAGAGCTTGATTTGATGGAAATAATGCAGATCATGAGTTCAATCAAGACCGCTAATCTACTTCCACTATTCTACCTTGTTTAATTGAGTGCAAGTTAGGAAAGTAAAGTGACTATTAAGGTATCATCCTTTCGTCCTTCTAAGAGTCAAAACTATCAAGTATGTTACCCATAAAACATTGTACTAATGCAGCATAAGTTAATACTGT
Organism: Nephila pilipes; assembly: GCA_019974015.1. Taxonomy (NCBI): domain Eukaryota; kingdom Metazoa; phylum Arthropoda; class Arachnida; order Araneae; family Nephilidae; genus Nephila; species Nephila pilipes. The sequence continues at coordinate 7,855 of BMAW01018640.1, read as the reverse complement.
AAAGTAAATGTCAAATTTGTTAGATAATTATTCCAAACTAAAATCACTTTCTTTAAGATCACTGTTATTTAAATGTTTAACAACATTTTACAGCTATTGATAAATCGAATCCAAGTAAATGTTAATATTATATTGTGTACTAATTACCTCGAAATCCTTATTTCCTTACAAAAATTGTAACAAGTACAAATTAAATCATTTGGATGTAACTTACTGTTATTTTTCTCAGTCAGAAATATTGACCGAATAGTACGTATTTTCCTAAATTTGACAAAATGAAATCTGATTATTAACACGAATAAAATTAAATGCTGATGCTTGTATTGAATCATACAGAAATATTTTAAATACAATTATCCTATACAAAGTGACAACTATAAAACAGTGATAACATTTAAATAGGTAAAACAAATAATGGTGGTTTTTTTTAAATGAAGAATAGTTGCATATCTCTGAACAATTATCTCAAACTTTTGCTGATGATTACAAAGAAAACATCGGTTGAATGAAATCAATTACTCATAAACAAGTATTTTAAAAAAATATATGTGAAATGTAGCAAATGCTATCTTTTTGTGATCTCTTTACACACGTTTTGAAAGACAAATTTGATATCAGTTCTTTCCTGTGAAATAAATAAATTTAAAATTACTTAAACTTTAATATATTTCATACCCATTGTCCACACTTAACTCAAGTTGCCTTATGAAGTCAAATAAACAATTTCAGAAAACAGTTTTAATTAAATAAAATATTAATTAAAAATTGATTAAATATAAACTGAAATCAAACTACATTTATAATTCATTACAGTCATACAAAAATAATTTTTAAGAAAAATGAGTAATTTTATGTCCTGCCAATGATTTCCTATAACAAATTAATGACAGATTTGAGACTTTTCAGAAAAATACGTGTTTTATATTTCCGCATAATTATTTGTTAAAAAAAAAAGTGTGCAATCGTGCTTCTTCCTCTTCATACAAAGTGATCAGATTTTGAATTTTATTCTTACTTCATTATAAATAAATGTTAGAAAATATTTGTTTTATTTATTTATTATTTTTTTTTTGGTTTCTGGGACTTACAAATTCATTTTCAGTCAACATGTCGACAAAACTATCTAACTTGAATATCTCAGCATTATTTCTCTCTCTCCTCAAAATATATTTCGTTTATTTTTTCAACTTCATTTTCACGTGAAGTGGCATTTGAAAATTAATCAAATGAAGAGAATATGCAATGCGTTTATTTGTTTTAATTTATTTGTCTGATACTCGACACTATTTTGTACCATGCGTTTTCTCTAGGATAAAAAAAATCTTTTACGGCAATTACAAATAATTAAACTGTTAATTAAAATCAGATGCTTAGTCAATTCAATTAAACGAGATAATTAGATGCGTCATTTCTGTACGATATTGTTATCTTTTCAGTATCTTATTTTATTCTTATGAGAAAAATATAAATGAAACTAAGCATATTTTTAGTGATAAATAAATTAATGCTTATACATTTTTTTTATTATTACATACAATTTAATTGTTTATTCATACGCTTTTAGATATTTGTTATAAAATGTATGAAAAAGTTAAATATTTTGATATTGATATATGAAACTTAGGGAAATAATTCATTAACATTTAATTGTTTTTTTTATTTCAAATGGGACATCTTATTTACTTTCTAACCGAAACAGAAAATTATATTTAAATAAGGAGGCTTACATATATTTGAATAAAAATTACTAAAACCACATTCAATCACAGTTATTGTAAATATTCGATTCGCCTGAATGAAATTTTTATAGATTTTATCTTCATATGCAATTATAACCAATTCTAGTTGTAGATATAAATCTGATAACACTTAAGTTCCATTTTGTAGAATAATGAGGCTTACTTCACTTTTGAGGGAATATATCATCTTAGTCCTTATATGGTGTATTAGGGAATTTAGATAATAGTGGAACCAACTTAATTGATGTCTTAATGATCTCATGGAGTCCCGAAATTCAGATGTCGATTGATATGCTGTCTTATGGTATTAATTCAAATGAGTCCGAATCTGAAAATTAAATATTACGTCTGTTATAAGCTATTTAAAAGCATTTAATGTTCATTCTAGCAATTTATTTTAGATGGTGTTTAACAATGAGAATTTTATAATTAGTTTCAGTATTATAATTTTTCTACACTATTGTTTCTAAATTCAACTAATTTTCAAGTTCAGAGAATTAAGCGTTACGAAATCCTTGATAATATCGAATTTCATGATTAACATTTCTGAAAAAATTAATTTTTGGAAATAAATTTTTCTTTGAAGAATCTGATTATTCATATATTCTGTATTTGCAAATTTAAAATGATGGCAAAGAAAAATAAATTATAAACATAAATTTCGACTTTATTGGTATCATAAGCTTAATCATATTTACTGGAAAAGCGTATAACCTTTCCAAAACAATACAGCATATTTGTGTATTTAATTATTATTTTATAATTAGTATTGCGATAAAAACGCATTATAAAAACCCCAGTGTTAGTCGTTAACACTAAGACTGAAATTGGATTCATGTTTAAAGAGAGATTATACGCCTCCAATTAGAAACAAAAGGATCGACCAATATCTGCAAAATCCAATCGTCATTGTTGATGTTGAGGGATCAAGGGTAGGCGTCTTAATGCACGGTGACATCTCAATCCATCCTCATCCAGTCATCTTCAAATGGTTTCTCTTGAGATTGGATTCATAGAAGATGATGATTAACATCGAATCAATGCTAACGGTGCTATTGACCTTTCATGACGAGGTCGATTTTATGAATGAGACACCCTCAAGCTCATTGTACTCATGATGATTAATTCTTCTTTCTATGATCTGTTGTAGCCAATACCCAGTATCTACTGTATCACCCAAACAGATGGCTTCCGACATGCCTGTTCGACCATTCTTTTCATTGGTCTACTACTGAAAGGCCTACTGCAAAGCAAAAGCCAGCTCAAATTTTTCGAATTGTCACGATACTATCCAAAACGTTTCTAAGGCATCTCTAATCAAAATATTGTGCATCTAAGCCAATTGTTCTGTTTAAAAGAATTGTTAATTAAAATGGACTAAACTCTGCTGTTCCAGTTTATTAGTAACAAGGTATGACTGTAAAATTTGAAGAATGTCGTCACAATTTGAGCTAACACTAAAATGGTCGAAAGACTAACACGAGAAAAGAAACTCTGAAATCCATTTGTGAATATATAAGAATATCATAGATATACACAATGTGAATATGTATCATATACACTTTAGTATGCAAAGTCGATTGGCTGTCGGCATCAAAAAACTGGAATAGCAAATCATTATAAAGTTCATTTTTAAATTTGGTATATTAGTAAAAGAAATTCATGTCCTGCTGAAAACAAGGTATGACGATATTTAAAGTGTATTTATGAATGGTTTAAGTGATTTTGGAATAGAAGATAAAATAAATGAATCAGAATAAGGATAATGTTTCTTGAAATTTTGGTAGCAAAGGTCTGATTCATATAGAGTTTCTTTGAGAAAAAAAAATATAGCAATGAATATTAACAGAAAGATATCCTGGTACGTTTCGTACAAAGGATCTACTGTGTTGGTCCAGAATATGAGTATGCTTCTTTGGGCTCATCGTATCTTCTCCACGGCAATGTCTGATTAAATAAGGTCCTTCTCGAGAAAACAGTTCCTATATACTAGAGGAGCTGTAAGTTTCGTTAATCCGCCGTAATTCCCTGTTCGCTTACCAGTAGATTTCTTTTTTGTTCCAGCATCTAAAGAAAGCTCTAAGTGGGTAGCGATATTTATTTTCTCCAAATTTTCAAAGCCATGTATTGAAAGTTCTCCGTGGGATAGAAAGCGGAATTTATTCAAAATTTTCCGGAACTATACAATTATTATCAAAAACTAATAACTGTCGGATGACATAACTTCGACGTAATGCAGATTTTTTTTTCATACTTGAGTTATAAACTCGCTCATGTGAAGGCCTTCTCGGAACATTATAATCATAATTTATTTTGATATCGTTATAGTTATCTTGATAAAAAGTGTGGCGACTAGCTTCTACCCGACTCTTGTGCCATAACTCAATCGACTATAACTAACACTGAAAGTCAACAACCTACAAAGAGGGATATTAGGCAAATCTCACACAACTATTTATTCAATAGTCTTGCAGTATAATATTTGATGGGTAGTTGCTCTTCCGGACAACACCCTAGATAGATTCTCCTATTGAAGCAATACCGAATTAAAGTGCCTTAACAAAATCATTCCAACTGAGGTAAACTTGGTTTCTTGACTCCACTACGATGACTATTGCCCGTAGCAACTCTTGATATCGTCTACCACTTATAAGGCATATACTCAGTGCTAGTGCCCCTCGGCCTCTATCCTCAAAATTTCTTCATTGCTTATATACTGTTCTATCTGGCTCTCTTTACTTTATTTAAACATGCCTCTAATTAGAATAATCACGTTTCATTTTGATTGGGAAGAAATTGCTTAATGTATGCAATCAATCTTGATTAAAGTCCCCAAAGTTAGTGAAGAGAAAATCAGGAATAGCCCAACGTCACAAATGCAGAAACAGATTATTTAGAATTTTAAACATAGAATTAACTATTCCTTTATATATTTCACAATGTATTACTATTTAGTAAGAATACAGAGGTTTATTTTGGATTATTTATTTTTTTTATTTTCCTTTTTTGATAAAAAAAAAACTATTTTTCAATATTTTGAAAAATAATCTTTCAATAACTTTAAATATATGCATAGTAGTGTCTACGTATTAGTAAGTGACATTGACAAATTTTATATATTATCATGGATAGATAATTAATTATAAAAGATTTAAGTAGGACATCCACTACGAAACTTTACTGCTCTGCATCAAGTAATGATTAATGAAAAATTCATATGAATTAATCGTATAGTACATTATATGAGACATTTTAAAGTTTTCTTCATACAATATTTATTACATAAATCTGAAAAAAATCTCAAAATGCAAGACTTTCTTATGAAAAGTATCTTAAACTTAGTGAACACCATCTTATTTAATATTAGAGTTATAATATTGTTATGAGTTTAACATTTTTGTTTTAAGTATTTTTGGTTAAGTGAATTACAATTTTAAAGACAAGGTCATAGAATTTGACGCTTAGCATCAAAAATATTTAGGAAAATGCGTTCCTTTCAAAATCATTTAAAACAACATAATGTAACAAATAAGAATTACTTATGTAAAAGTAAATAAATCAGTGAATCACTTATTTTCAATTCTGTTGTTTCTGTTGAAACAATAAATTACTCGAAAAAGTTTCAACTTATTCGTTTTGTTTCATTCATGCTGTGTTATATTAATGTTGTACCTTTTACTTTGTAGGGCTGTTACTAATAACGAAGGTTTGATAATTAAAACAGGCTTTAGAAAAGTACCTCTAAACTAAACCAGAGTTCATATTACATGGCTTTAATTCTATTTTGCTCATTTCTAAATGTTTTTTTTTTTAATTATAATTTGAAGTTTTTCTACACACATTTTCCTTGTTAATAAAGTTTTTTGCCTTTCTTTATTTTTAATACGTTTATTTTTAAGATCTTATAACTAATGATGTTTTAGATTTGTCTGTATATTCAAAAATAATTATATTATAATTTTAAAATTACTTTTGAACCCTGTGTATTGTATTATATATTAATATTTGTTTGCATTTTTGTTTTCATTTTATATACATAAGCACACACACACCGTCATATCCGTCAAATCATGTGTAATAATATATGTATATATATATATATATATATATGAAGAAAGAAGGAAGTTGAAGAATGTAGGTGCAAAATGTTTAAAGGAATAAAATCAGAGAAAGCCATGAAATGGTGGCGAAGAAAGTGAGTATATATATATATATAATATATATGCATGAAAATACATACCAATCTAAATGTGCGGCGTGGTAATGGCGCATATTGACCGACAAACGTATGTATGATATTAATGCTGTGGTAATGTGGCGTATGGCTTATGTAACTGTCCGTAATATTGACGCTGCTCATCAATAAATAATGTCGGCGGCGTAGCTATCAGTATGTGGCTGTATGTGTGTGACGTATGTGTGTATGTATACGGCATATTATCATATCCATCTTCGTATTGACGCCATATACATATGTCGTAGCATATGAGCAATGACTGGCGGTATGTATTAGGCGTATTGCCGCTCTGTGTATTAACTGTAATAATAACAACAATATATGTAGTAAATATTGTGTATTAATGGTAACAACAATAATGTATTGCAATGTGTGTGTTATTACATGACATATGTGTATTATTGGCCGTATAATGATAATATAATGTGCCTGTTGTAATGTATTACAGCAACGCAACTCTTGTAATATGATGATGATATTCGCGAAACGACGTGGTGACGTAGCTGATATTAACCGGCGTGACGTGGTGGCGTAAATAATATCAGTAATAATTATGGTAATATTACGTATTGACAATGATAAGCATCAGTAAACCCTTGACGTGTGTGTATGGTAAAATGATAGCCGTATTATTAGCCGTGATAGTAAGCCATTGGCGGCCGGTATGTGTGGTAATACTGTGACGGCATGCTGGCTGTGGCAGCCAATACAATAGCCAGTGGCCAATATTATTGGCGTATAAAGTAATCAAACCAAACCAATATGGCTGGCCAGCGATAATAACTAATAAACAATATATTGTCGCCGTATGACTGATGACAATTTGGCAATAATGATAGTGGCAATAAATAATGTAAATAATAATATATAATATGTAATATTAGTAATAATGATAACATGGTAATGTGAAGCCAAGTAATATGTCATGTATATAGTAATAATATTGATATTATTTAATAACAATGCTTGTGTATTATGTGTGTGTGGCCAAGCCATGTATGTATGTATGTCATGTCTATATTTGCTTTATAATGTATGTACGTATGTGTGTACTGTCCAATGTCTTGTGTATGTCATGTGTATTGTGTGTGGTAAATAGTGGTATTATACAATAACCATATTAAGCATGTAATGATGACGTGGCATCATGTGTATTTGTAGTAATGTGTGTGTGGCAATATTGTGTAATAAACGTAATGTATGTATTTCTGTATATGTAATAACAACCTGATATGTATGCAATATTGTGTCATATATCAAAGCATGTGGCTGGTAATATTAATATTAATATTATAATATTGTGTCCGTATTCAGCGTATTAATGTATTGCCATGGTAGCGTATGGCATGGTATGTAATATGTGTATGATATTCAGCGTATTAAGCAAAATATATATACCTACTACTCTCTTCCATACTATATATATATATATATATATATATATATATATACTCATATATAATATATATATATCATATATATATAGTATATACATATATATATTTATGTACTTTCTATACTTACATATATATATATATATATGAAGAGAAAAGTGAAGAGACAGTGACCTTCAAAACAGCATTGTTACTTCATAGACTTGACTAATTTTTCCAAAGACGATGAACTTTAAAGAAGATTGAGAATGAAATGCTGTTCCAAGATTATCAAGCACTTTTCTTTTTGAATTCTCTTTTGTTTCATTTTTAAGTTGAGGGGTGATCCTTTGGTTGAGAATCAAGAAAGCTGGGTCATCATGTAGCTTCCGGAGAGATCAGGCGCGGGGTTTTGTAGTAGAAACACCCCCGGTGATCGGGCGCTGCTCCTGCTACTGAAGGGTGTCCGCTCTTGAAGGGAGAGAAGTCGGGCGGCAGTCAATGTA